>JAKKCX010000006.1:1200000-1800000 GCA_022023575.1 Geotrichum ghanense (nom. inval.) | reverse complement strand
TCCTTCCGAGCCTGAATATACTTCTGAACCAGATTCGGAAGATGAGGATGAATCTGATTACTCTACTTATTCTCCAGAAACTGTTGTCACTTCAAAGTCTAAGGATTATTATGCTTCTTCTACATATTCTACTGATAGCTCTTCTGAAACCGACAATAACAAGCAATTCAAAGAGAAACTTTTTGAGAAAATCCGTAAGAAGATGAGCAGCAAAAAGAAGGGAGACTCCGAGTCTTCTACTAAGGGTAAGTACAAATTATTAAAAAGATTGTATACAACTAACAATTTAAGTAGGTGAAGAAAAGAAGGAAAGCAAAGAAAGTCCCATGGCAGCACTTGGTTTTGAAGGTGATAAAGAAATCTATGACATGGTTTCCAGTGGTGCTATGATGGTTGCATGTTGGATTCCATTGATGGCTATCTTTTCTCTTATGTCAATTTTGGATCCTTCGCCTGTTGTATTTTTCTTACTCGCCGGTTTGGCTACTGCCTATGTGCGCTTCTTTTTACCAGAGCTAGCAAGCTCGCTCTAAATTCTGTAGAAAGATGGAATTGACTTGAATTTAGATTTGAAAAGTTACATATGTTAGCTTTAAATTGTTAATAAATAGTTTACCAACAAATTGTGTTTTTATTAGATATGAAAAGCTTAACTTTATGAGTTGTAAAAATTGGTAAAAACGTTAGCGAGTATGCGCACTCTTAGAATACTTGAAATTTTATTTTGTTTTCATAAATATCAATGCTATTATTAAGGAAAAAAGTGAAAATCAAAACTAATTAATTAAATAAAAGCCCATACTAACATAATACAAAACTCAACACTGGAAAAATAAAAATAGAAAAACAACACTTATAAACGTAAAAACAACAACAACAACAACAATAATAATAATAAAAATAATAATAAAAATAATAATGATAATAATAATAAAAATAATAAAAATAATAAAAATAATAATAATGATAATAATAAACACAATACTAAAAAGAAAAGAAATAAAAAAACGAGAATAATAAATAAATGAACATTCATCAAACACACATTTTCATAAGGATACGTTAATTGGAACCAGGTCCCAAAACACCATTCACAGTCTCGGAACTGTTGGCACGCATTGAAGAAGAACTAGCACTGGAAGCAGAAGACATAAGCTCATCTTGAGTAGAAGTAATGCGATGTAACATACTTGGTCGTTGTTCGTAACTTTGAGGTCCAATAGTTTCTTCTATTGTAGTGCCAATACCATATCCTTTGGGCATATCCTCGGAACTGGTAGGACCAAGAGCCAAATTTCGAAGTTGGTTAACACTATGTACGCACTTATTGATAGTTTGAACCAAAAGTGCAGGTTTCAAAGGTTTAGACAAGTACTCATCCATTTGAGCCTGCATACATCGCTCTCTATCACCGAGCATGGCGTGGGCAGTTAGTGCGACAATAGGAGTGCGAGTGCGTATAGTAATATTTTGTTTTTCCCACTCTCTGATCTTTGCTGTTGCTTCAAAACCACCCATAACGGGCATTTGAACGTCCATCAAGACAACATCATAGCGTTTACGTTTCACAGCTTCAAACGCTTCAAGGCCATTCTCAACAACTTCAACTTTGTGTTTGTATTTTTCAAGGATACGAACAGCCAGTTTTTGATTGACAACATTGTCTTCAGCGAGTAGAATGTGAAATTTCTTAGCTCCATCAGAGTTTAACGGTGCTGCACGAGACTCTAAAGCAGGGCGAAGAACATTTCCAATATCGTTAACAGAACATGGAGTATTACCATAAGAGGTAATACCTAAATCAAGACACAATTTGAGATTAACTTGAGGAATGCAAGGATTTAGTAACACCAAAGGAATGTACTTCAAATGGTTCAAAGTACGAAGCTTAGTTGCAATTTCCAAAGTATCCACAATGATAGTATCAAATTTAGGCCCGGTGCGATCTTCAGGCAAAGGGGCTTCCTCGACAGAGTGAACCACCCAAGCGTTTAAATGGAGTCTTGCCATATTTTGAACAAGTTGATCTGTGACTTCCTGGGAGTGGACAGTATCAATGAAAAGTACAAAATGGTTTCTAAACGGCGCAATACTTTCTAATAATTGATTAAGACCAGCATCAGCAGGTCGTACTGCAAGAGTAAAGTAAAACTGTGAACCTTTACCATACATGGATTTAACCCATATGTTTCCTCCCATAAGATTAATGAGACGTTTGGAAATAGATAAACCAAGACCTGTACCTCCAAACTTACGAGTAGTTGAACCGTCAGCTTGACAGAACGTATCGAAAATGACATCTAGTTTATCACCTTGGATACCAATACCAGTATCAGAAACACAAAATTCAATCATCATTTCGTCGGGTCCACCAGCGCTCTGATCATCTGCTTTACGTACGCTTAGAGCAACTTCACCACTTTCTGTAAATTTGATAGCGTTACCGACCAAGTTGAGAATCACTTGTCTCAATCTGAACGAGTCGCCCACAAGGTTATCTGGGAACGTATTGTCAACCTTATACACCAAATCTAATGGCTTCTCATTTGCCTTAACAGCTAGTGTTTTTAAAGCACCAAAAACAGTTCCTCGTAAAGAAAAGGCAATTTTTTCAATTGTCATT
Source organism: Geotrichum ghanense (nom. inval.) (assembly GCA_022023575.1). Classification (NCBI taxonomy): domain Eukaryota; kingdom Fungi; phylum Ascomycota; class Dipodascomycetes; order Dipodascales; family Dipodascaceae; genus Geotrichum; species Geotrichum ghanense (nom. inval.). Next base: position 1,797,377 of record JAKKCX010000006.1, on the reverse strand, counting down.
CTATTGGCTTCAATCTTGGAGATATCGAGAATATCATCGATAATTGTTAATAACGAATTTGCAAGATTGTGTACAATAGAAAGCATTTCTCTCTGGTACTGTGTAAGCTCAGTATCTAAAGTTAATTGCGTCATTCCAATAATACCATTCATAGGTGTTCTAATCTCATGTGACATGTTGGCCAGGAATTCTGATTTAGCTCTGTTTGCAAGTTCTGCAGCTTCTCTAGCAGCAGTATTTCTCTGAATTGATTCACGAAGATTTAAAACCATCTGATTGATTTTAGTTTTAAGTGCATCCATTTCACCAGAAGCTTCAACGGTAATGAACCTAGTGAAATCACCATCAGTTGCTGCCGCCGTAATCTGTGCAAAAGCTCGAACTTGCGTAGTTAGATTTGCAGCCATAGTATTGACGTTTGTAGTAATTTCCTTCCAAAGTCCATCAACGTCAGAAACTTGTGCCTGAACACCTAATTTACCATCAATACCAACGTCCTTGGCAACTCTGGTGACTTCTGAAGCAAAAAGTTGCAATCTATCCACCATTTTATTGATAGTAGATTTGAGCGCCAACATTTCTCCCTGAGCATGAACGTCAATTTTTTGGGAAAGATCTCCTTGAGCAACGGCAGTCGTGACTGCTGCAATAGATCTCACTTGAGTCGTCAAATTGGATGCCATTACATTCACATTTTCAGTAATTTCTTTCCAAGCACCCTCTACATCTTGAACTTTAGCTTGCCCACCAAGCCGGCCTTCAGTACCAACTGACCTTGCTAGTGTAGTTACCTCGGTGGCAAAATTCTGAAGTCGGTCAACCATTTTATTGATAGTGGATTTCAAATCCAAAATTTCTCCTTTACAATCGGCAGATACCTTTTGAGACAAATCACCTCTTGCCACTGCCGTAGTAACGTTGGCAATATTTCGCACTTGATCCGTTAAATTGCTTGCCATTGCATTTACTGTAAATGTAAAGTTAGTATACAATAATGAACGTTTGACGGTAATAATCGTGTTTTTTTTACTTACCGTTATCTGTCAGCTCTCTCCAAATACCTTCCACACCATCAATTTGTGCTTGACCACCCAGCATTCCTTCTACACCAGTTTCTCTTGCTACTCTTGTCACTTCAAATGCAAACGTTCTTAATTGTAACACCATTGAATTAATCGTATCTTGTAGTTCTAAAATTTCACCTTGGGCATGGACATTAATTTGTTTTGAAAGATCACCTTGAGCAACAGCTCTTGTCACATCAGCAATTTCTCGCACTTGATTTGTAAGATTAGACGCCATAATATTAACATTATCAGTTAACTCTCTCCATACACCTACAGTACCTTCGCCTTCAGCTTGACCACCAAGAGTACCTCCAGCAACTTCTGTGGCAACTCTTGTTACTTCTGAAGCAAATCGTTGAAGCTGATCCATCATCGTATTAATAGTTTCTTTAAATTTGACAATTTCTGGATCCATTTCTTGGTTGTGAACAATAACTTTTTTAGACAAATCTCCTTGAGCAACAGCAATTACAACCTCACCAATTTCTCTTAAAGCTTTTTGAAATGCACGGTTAGCCTTTTGAGATTTGGTGAGTTCCCTTTCCAGTAAATCTGTGTCTATGAGTCTTCGTTGATTAGGTTGGATAGAGTTGGTTATTGCTGTGATAGTAGATCTTGCAGAAGCTAGGTCATTTTCGAGGGCGAGAACAGTGGCGCGTTGCATTTCAATTTCATTGTGCTGAAACTGAACCTTACTTAAGAGAGCAGCTAATAGTGATTTAGAATGACATGCAGAATGGGCATCTTCGGATGAAGAAGATGTAGCATCCAGGGAGGCGGAACTGGCATCGGCGTTTGCAAATGAAGGTGAAATATTGAGCTTTGCTAGAGTTTTCTGAAACGAAGGAGCATCAGATGCTGTTTTGGAAGACGGTGTAGACGGTGTAGACTTTGCAGACTGAACGGAATTTGACAGAGGAGGAGTAGACGACTTGAGCGAGTTGAAAAGATCAGACGAAGAAGATTTTGACGAATTTACATTGGTACTTGAAGTAAGAGTAGATCCGTTTTGAGTTGAGTCTTTATCAGAGTTGGGTTCAAAAATAGACTTTGTATTTTGGGCCAGCAAATTAAGCTGATCAAGTAAAAGTGCTTTAGCAGGGGTATTTCCTCCAGGTAAAGAGTTTGGAATAATTTTATCAATATCGTCATAGTCCTTTTTACTAAGACCAAGAACACCAAAGCCTAGTCCAGTGTTGTCTGAAGAAAGCTTCAAATATTTGTTCGTGGCGTCGTTATCTTGTTTTTGTCGCTTTAACTGCGAAGAAGTGATATAAAGAGAAATCTTGTGAATTATATCGCTGATAGTGATGAAAGTTTCGTCATGATCATAAAATGAGTCAGGCAAATTACCAGAATCGTTTGGTAGAGTTGATATAAGGGAAGACATGCCTAACTATTGACAAAGAAGTGTTTTGAGAACGTTCAAAAACGCCAACACAGAGAAAGAGATGTAGGAAAAAACAAAGGAAAAAAAAAAAAAAAAAAAAGCGATCTTAATGAGTTGACAAAAGAATAACAATATACAACGATTGCTTTGAATAAACTGAAATTAATAGTAAAGTATAAGTATATTTATTGCATCAATGTTTGTAGTCGAAGAACAAGTAATAGAAACGTTTAGTTGATATAAAAAAAATAGAAAAAACTCAAGTTGAAAAAAAAAAAAAACAACCAAAAAAAAAATTAGGAAGAAAGAATTAAAGAATTTGGAAAAAAAAAAAAAAAATTGTAATAAAAAAAATTGAATAATTTCTTTTTATTTCCATAAAAGGCAATAAATGCAGGCTTCAAACCTTATTTTTATATATAATGTTTCACCTACGAGCCATTCGTTGAATATTAGTATTTCTAGAGTTGGTAGGGCATATGATTTTTTTCAAAAACGAGAGCATACTAAGACACATTTATAATATATTGAAGGCAAAAGATGTTATAACTATTGATTCATATCTCGTCCAAAATTTGTAGATTTGAATATATATAAATATAAATAACAATATATATAAATAACATTATATATAAATAACAATATATATAAATAACAATATATATATATATATATATATATATCATATAACGATATCGGTACCTCAAATCCAGACATTTGCAGTGTTGCATATATCCATGCAGCTACCAACACATGACTTGTGACTTACGTCCACATAAGTCGCGTCGATTGCTCTTACCCTTGCCCGTAGTGTCTATAAATGGTAATTATGATGTCATTCTGAGGTTTTGTAGTAGTGGTTATTTTAATATTCCAAACAACCAATCAGTTAATTGTATTAAACTTCTAACTTCCAACGTTTTAGGGTAACAAAGAATGCCTAATATTCAAAGAAGAAGAAATTGATTGAATTATCAGCTATTTCAAAGAATAATGTATCAACTTTCATATGGGGAAAGAAAAAGGGAGGGTTTTCATTTTTTATTTTAACAATAAACCAATATTTATAAACATACAGCCGCTGGGTCACGGATTATACCAAATGGTAGACTCCAAACTGATTATCACTCCAAAAGCTGCCTAGGTTCCTGACTATCACTGAAAATTTTACACTAGTAGTGGAGACTAAAGTCTTTTAAAATTCGGTGTTTGGCGATAATACTTGCTGTTGATTATTAAGGGGGCAAATTAAATGTAAATAAATAAAATCAGCAATAAACTATCAAACTTGATACTTATTACATGGATACTTTCATTATTATTAGTATTATTATTATTATTATTATTATTAAACATTTACACTTCTTTCAAAATCTTGAATCGAATTACAATCTCTACCATTGAAACGCCTAACGATAATGCAATCAAAATAATGATAATCCACGTTATACGAGACATGTTGACTTCTGCAATAGAGTCTGCAATAATTTCAGTAAGATCTAGAAATACTTTGCATCTCTCATTGAGAACAAGAATACGCTGTTCGATCTCTAAATACTCGCGTACTGCTGTGTAAAGAGGATTCAAACTGGGCTCGTCTTCCCAAAAAAAATCTGGTGTATCAAGGATATTAGAAGACAGATTAACATCAACTCGAAGTTTAAATAAACGACCAGATATACGAAGTACTTCTTCGCGCTTCAAGCCTAGTTTGCCCTTAAGTGCTAGTGTTTTTGGAACGTGTCGAACGTCATGCATAGTCCCATCCATTCGAGCTTCGAACCGAGACAGTTTTGTGCTTTGTGCAATAGCATGCGACATAGCAAGCTTTATCATATGATCTCCAGATCGAAGTGTAATCATATCGTTATAGATCCGTGGCTTTACGGTATGCTTAGAATAAGTAAAATGCAGTTCTTCGGTTTCAATATCCTCCTCGTCAATTGGTCTTACGATTAGCGAGGACGAAGATGCAGTAGACGTAGACATTGGAGATGGATCCGTTCTTGCAAAATTCAAATCTGCTAGAATGTCTTTTTCTTGTTGCTCAGTGAAATTCCAAAAAACAATGACACCATAAGTAAAGATAAAAATTTCAGCATGTTTACTTGTATCTGCAGACTCTAATGGAGGAGTGATTTTGCCTGTTGTGTCTAGCAAGATGGCAGGATATTCGCCATCTTCTTCTTCTTGCGGATTTTCATAAATTTCACTATTTTTGTCCTCAGAGTTTGCAACATCAACTTCAGTATCTGCCTCCTGGGATTCAAATCCTGGGATTGAAACAGAAGAGCTTATAACGTCTTCAGATTGATTGTGTAATAACGTACTTTCTTGAGGCTCAGCATTTTTGGACAAAAATGGAGATCTTGACGGAGGAGAGAAATCTTGGGGCTCAGAGGGATCAAAGTCACTATCTTGATTTTGACTATTGTTATTATTCTGACCTTGATTTCCAGAAGAACTATTTGTAGATTCTGCATTTGTTTCCAGACCTGAGTAGTATTCATAATGATGATCAACCTGTTCAGAATGATCTATCATTCTCTCCATTGCTTGTACTCCACCAGGACTACTTTGCACTCTAGTGTCTTCATCGCCAGGAAGTAAAGGCAAGTAGTACGGGGCATACAGGGCCTCCTGATAAATTCTTGGAAGAATCTTATGATTCTCTCTAAGAAATTCTGCTGTAGCTAGTAGTCTGATAGCGTCCGAAACACAATAAGCCGTAAGCCTAGGAAATTTATCTGTTCTCCTCTCCTTAGGTAGTCTTTCTGCATAGGTTCTCCGCCTCTCCCGTTCTGACTCATGCTCTTCGTCTTGCCCATCTCTAGGAGGGCCATCTTCTTCTTCCTCATCTTCAAACTGAAATGCAGGTGTAATATCTTCTGGGATAAGTACTAGCTTTTCTGATAGTTTTGTCGTTCGTTGTGGTATTGTTTGTGTTATCCTCTTCGGTAATCCACGCATGCCTGGGCCACTACGACCAACACCAGTACTGGGACGTCTAGACCCTCCTGTATTATGTCCTTTAGATGAAACAGCCCTGCCTAGACCTCTTCCAGATCCAGATGCAGCTGGCGGTGAAGTTCGACGCTGCTGGGCCGATGGAATGTCACTTACGTCCGAAAGAATGTTGTCGATAGAAATTTGACCAAACTTATTTGCAATAGGAGGAGACCTCACTCGACCACTAGGCCCATGACTGAAAGAAAGTCCGCCGCTGCGGCCAGGATATAGGACACCAGGAGCTCCTGAGTTTGGCATATACGGGCGGCCTGAAGACGTGAGTCTATTAGGTGTAGAGGAGGTCGAAACACGGCGGCCTGAAGCTCCAGCAAACGGAGCTGATCGGTGATTGCTTCTAACGTCAGTAACAAGAATAGAAGGTGAACGTTTCGCCGTAGGGGGTTTTAAGCCTGGATTAGACATGTTTTTAAGTCTAGAAAATTGAGATAGGCTAACTTATTCAACTGTACAAAGCAAATGAAGATAGAGCTGAAAGCTTGATGAAAGAACCGAAACAAGACTTACTGGGAGGTTTCCTCTCTATTTATTATGTAATCAAATAGAATTCAAATAATAAAAAAAAACATTACAAACAACAACATAGTTTTTCACTTCACACAATCAAAAAAAAAAATAAAAAAAAATAAATTAAATTGATAAAAAAAACATTATAATACAATATAAATTTACATCATGTCAGACTTAGACGACGATCTTTTGGCATTAGCAGGTGAAGGAGGTGATTCTTCTGATGAAAGATCAAGCATTCCCAATAAACGTTCACATGATGGTAGCGGACCAACCTCGAAAAAACAACGAGTTAGGTAAGTATCTTTTCAATTTGTTTTCATCTGTTGGCAGAAGACTAATACGAGTTAAAAAGAGGAAATTCTTCTGATGAAGAGGATGAAGAAGACTATAATGCTGGTCGTGATGGTTTTAGTGATGAAGATTTGGAAGAGCTAGCATTAGGTAAACAGGACCATGGAAACGAAGAAGATGAAGATGAAGAAGAATTTGTAAACCCATATCCATTAGAAGGAAAATTCAAAGATGAGTCAGATAAAGCATACCTCAATGGATTGGCAGAAATTGAGCGTGAATCAATTCTCTTTGATCGTTCACAAGAAATCGAAAAATACAACCAGCGTTTGTATTTAGCGCAGAGAGCTCGTGAGAGAAAACAGCAAGAAAAAGAACGGGAAAACTCAAGTAAGGCTACACGCTCATCTACACGAGATAAAGGATCAAATACAAAATTGAATAAATTGTCTGAGTTGAAGAAACGCCGTGAAGAAAAAAAGCACAAGGAACGAACTCGTGCACCTTACAGAGACGACGAATACGAGGACGATGATCAAGGATCTGAAAGATCGGACAGTGACTACGGAAACCAGTATTCTGACAATGAAGAAAGCAGACCTGTGGAATGGGCGGAGTCTAAACCTATGAGAGATCTTTCTCTTGACGATTTAAATAAAATCAGGTTCAGTCGTACACTTCTATCAAAGTTTTGTCACAATCCTGGGTTTGGTAATGCTATTATTGGCGCTTATGTGCGAGTCAATATCGGATACGCCGAAAATTCGGATGAATTAGTATACAGAGTTTGTCAGGTTAAAGATTTGCAAAAAACCAAACCATACAAATTTATGAATCGTATGACTGACGATTTACTTGTCGTTGCATTAGGTAATAGTGAGAACAAATTTGAAATGGGAGTGTGTAGTGATTCTCCTTTTACCGAAGACGAGTTTCGTTGGTGGAAACACAAACTTGAACGCGACGGAATTTCTACACCTAGTGTTAAAAAAGTTGAGCGCAAACTCAAGGAGCTTGTTGATTTCAAAGATCACGTCTTAACTCCTGATGAAGTCAATGAACTAATCCAGCGACGACAGAAACTATCAAACTCGACTGGTGTTGGTGTTGTTTTAGAGAAATCACAGCTACAACAGCAGCGTCTGGTAGCTCTAGATCAAGATGATATGGCTGAAGTAGAACGTTTGGATGCCAAAATTGCAGCACTCGAATCACGTCTTTCGTCTTCGCATGGTTCTTCAGCTGCACATCTTTCTCCACTAGACAAGCTTGCTCAAGTGAATATCAGAAACAGACGGGCAAATCAAACCGGTATCAGACAGGCTGAATTACGGGCAAATGAGGAAAGACGTAAAACAGGAGGTGCAAGTGTAACAGGCAACCCATTTAGTAGACTTCGTACTATGCCTAGAATTTTTCATGAGAGTGAAACTGATAAACTAGAGCGCCAGGCAAAGATTGCTAAAGAAGAAGAAGAGCTCAAGAAAAAGGTGGAGGCTGACAAGAAAAAAGAGGAAGAGCAAAAAGCCCGCGTTAGGAAGCCTAGTGCTAATGAGATTGACGCGATGATTGCTAAAATCGATATCGTTTTGGAAGTTGAGATATAATGAGCTTTAAATACTAGTTTTTTTTACTTGTGATTTACTTTTTGAACTATATCTAATAAATATCTTTTATGACAGTAAAATGCATTCGAAAGAAATGATTTTTATATATTTTATAATTTGATTTTTTCCTCTATAAAAGTATTGATATCTTTTGCAATTTCGTCAGAGTAATACTCAAGAGCAAAATGACCACCATCTTGATAAGTTTTAATATCACACTTTCTGCATTCACGTTTGAATACAGCCAGTGAAACGTCTTGGGATATAATCAAATCACTAGTACCCCACAAGATTAAAAAAGGAGTGTTTGTTGTTCTTAGCCATAGCTGTACCGCCGGCAAGGGTGATTGTTGCATGGTGTAATCTCTATAAAGTTGGTGCTGAATGTAAAATTGATTATGTCTTGTGAGCAAGAAATAATCAAATAAATAGCTATGTGTGTCAAGTGGGATCTTACATTTTGTGGAATACAGTCGATGAATTTTATCAAGAGAAAGTTCGTCTTCATCTTCACGTTTGAGGTCAGAATTAGGAAGATGAATCATATCTAAAGCGCTAAGAGGAATATCTTTGTCAATGTTGGAAGAAAGTGAGGTATCTGTGGTACCACTGTCATCACTACTGCAGCTTTCATCCATTTCCTCAAATTCATCGGCTTCCGAGCTCGAAGAATGTAAAGAATCAGCTGTATCCCGAACAACAGCTGAAGGATAAATTGTTTTTGTATGCATCTCCTCCACTACTTCACCAAATGAAACACGCTGCTTAGGCGTAAGCGTAGATAAAGCTGCCTGTGGTGACCCTGATTCAGATCGCAAGCTAATACAACTTTTAAGTGCATATATACCATCACTGTTTAAGCTTATAGAAGATGTTGATCTAGACATGATTGCTGAACTTGCGGTGGCCGCCGTTACTGGGCTAAGTCCTGTGTTAAATACATCTAAAGCGTGTGAATTAGCTCTTGCCTCGATGCTTAATGTAGCATTTTGTACAATAACAGATGCAATGCTTTCAGACTTGTACGAAATGAGTTTGAGACCAACTTGAAGACCATATTCACCATGACAATATAACGATAGATTGCTATTCATCGATAGCGCGTCTACTAAAAGCACAAGTGTCTCTGCAAGTTTTTGGAAAGTGAATTTGTATCCATCTGGAGTCACAGAAGCACCAAATCCTGGAAGATCTGGTGCTACAACGTAGCAAGAATTGCTGGCTAATTGTGGGATCAAGGTTCTAAAATAGTTGGAGGATGTTGGAAATCCATGTAATAGCAACAAGCTGTGGCCATCGTCGTGGATTCCAGCTTCTTTATAATATATAGACACTCCATTAGCCAGTTTTATCGTTTTGGCTCGAGGAGATTTAATCTCATCGCTAGGAGCTCTGTAAAATTCACACATCAGTTTGGCTGCAATCACTGTTTGATTATAGATTGGAGAGTAGCGGTAAATTTTATCTGTTATCTCAGAGATACTGATTTTTAATATATATATATTTTTTTTTTCTTTAGTGTTTCAATACTAATTCACGTGCATAAATCCTGGATTGAGAGCGTCTTTAATCTTTCTTCTGTCGAGACTTGCAATTCTGCTATTGCTTAGACTTAGATTATTCATGATATTATTACTTCAAATTGACTTCTCGGAGCTTCATCTAGCTCTCGAACACCGACTGTTTCCCGTCATAACGTGTCAGCCGTTTACGAATATGAAACAGGGTAACTTTTCGTCATATATGAACGCGATCCTTTTTTTTCTACTAAAGTTTAGTTAACCTTCAACTGACAAAATGCTACTTTTACGAACGACTCCAGGTCTGAAAGCTCTTGGACAGAGATCCTTCTTGCATGCTTTCAAAATCAATACCCGACATGTGCTTAACCGTCACTGTCCACTTCCTTCACAGGCACCATTTGCTTTGACATGTGTATCTTCCCGTCGAAATGCATCATCCTTTTCGTTTATTGACAAGCTTCCAGGTCCTGTTAGATCACTTATACCGGTCGTGGGTACTGCAAGTCTTCTATTCTTTGTAGCAGCACCCGTGTTACTTGTATTTCTACCACCAGTGTGTATTGGGGCCATGTTGTATCTTCGACGCCGAACCCGTCAGCGTGCTCAAATGTTTGAGCACAGATGGACAGACCTAGCTTCGTATCATCTCTCCTATCAAACTGCCCGTGAAGCTGCCACTGAGCAGGACACATTAAAGCGACTTGTGATGCGAAGGGTTTCCGAGGCAATTCAGGACAATGAACATGGAATTGCATCAAGTCTTGGATTCAAAGTATCTTCCGATGCAAAGTCTAACGAAAAAGATGAATACTTTAAACAAGACGAGTTCCAGCGTTCACATCTTGCCTTGGGTGATGTACATGGAATTGAAGAAGACTGGAGAGTGTCTCCGCAAGGCATTGCACAGAATATGACTGTGTATACTATGTCCTTGGTAGATCGAAACCGAGACGGTTTAAAAGTAGCAGATGTCAATATTGTAGTCAAATCACGGGTTGGGTCTTCTATTCAGCGCACTAAGGATGTCCGAATAGAGCTCACATCGGCTGTGGGCGTTGCAAAGCAGAATTTCGTGCTGGATGGAAACACTGCTGATGGTGAGGGTCAGATCATTGACATAAAGAAACGATAGTTGAGAATAACTATTTTATGAAATTTAGATTAAAGATGTACATATAATCAATACCCATTATTGTAAATTACTGATAGTAGCAACAGTTCCCAGATGATGTAAAAAGAACTTTACACTAAGTGGAATTTTCAATGCTTATATAGTTATTGAATTAACATCTTGCTGTACAACTGGTTAATTGGCATCTACAACCTTTAATTGCTACACTTAAAAAACAACATTGAATCATTTCTTTCTGACCAGTGTTAAAGCCATTTTGATTGTTTAACATAAGCCCTTTCAAGCTGTTTCAATGCTTATTGTTAACTGACTGTGTTCTGAATTTCCCTCAGCCTCTGTTTACCCTAGCCCTGTATACATTCATCATTCGGCCAGCGTTGCCAGGTTTGCAATTCCACTTTTTTACAACTCCGTCTTCAATCACCATCCACTCACTCTAATTATTTCAACTATCCAAACGCTTATTCATCTGGTATTCGGTAAGCACATATAGGCTACATTTATTCAAGAAAAGCATGGGCATAAAGTTATGCTAATTATTAATTGATTTAATACTAACTCTTTAAAAGCATACATTTCTATATATCCAGAATGTCCGACGAAGCCCCTATTGGTAAGCTACACACCTATTCAAACCATAGGCAATTTGTCTAACCGAAACTAACTCAATTGAACATCAGTCCTCGACCAAGGTACCGGTTTTGTCAAAATCGGCCGCTCTGGTACCAACTTTCCCGACCACACGTTCCCTTCAATAGTTGGACGACCTATTCTGCGAGCAGAAGAGCGAGCTGCTGCTGGAATTGATATTGAAATTAAAGACATCATGTGCGGTGATGAAGCAAGTGCAGTACGTACAGCACTTCAGATTTCGTACCCGATGGAAAACGGAATTATCAGAAACTGGGAAGACATGGGACATCTGTGGGACTACTCATTCTACGATAGAATGAAAATTGACCCTACTGGCCGTAAGATTTTGCTTACGGAACCTCCCATGAACCCAACAGCCAATAGACAGCATATGGTAGAGATGATGTTTGAAAAGTACAGCTTCAACGGCGTTTACGTTGCCATCCAGGCAGTTTTGGCACTTTATGCTCAAGGTATGTCATCTGGTGTCGTTGTTGACTCTGGTGATGGTGTCACGCATATTGTTCCGGTCTACGAGTCTGTGGTTCTGAACCACCTTACGCGTCGTTTAGACGTCGCTGGTCGTGATGTTACACGTCAATTGATTAACCTTATGCTGCGTCGAGGTTATGCCTTTAACCGTACTGCTGATTTTGAAACTGTTCGTCAAATTAAGGAAAAGTTCTGTTACGTGAGTTATGACTTGGAGTATGATACTAAATTGGCAGAAGAAACTACGGTTTTAGTTGAAAAGTATGAGCTTCCCGATGGAAGAACAATCAAAATTGGCCCAGAGAGATTCCAAGCTGCTGAATGCCTTTTTCAACCTCATCTTGTTGATTGCGAACAACCTGGTATGGCGGAAACTCTGTTTAACACTATTCAATCTGCAGATATGGATATTCGTACTACTCTGTATAAAGGAATTGTTCTTTCTGGTGGATCTTCAATGTATCCAGGTCTACCATCTCGATTAGAAAAGGAATTGAAGCAGCTTTGGTTGTCCAAGGTATTGCATGGAGATCCTGAAAGACTGTCTAAGTTTAAAGTAAGAATTGAGGATCCTCCAAGAAGAAGGCACATGGTTTTCATTGGTGGAGCAGTGCTGGCTGACATTATGCGCGCAAACGATGCTATGTGGATTACAAGAGACGAATGGCATGAGTTGGGTCCTGTAAGAGCGCTTGAGAAACTGGGCCCAAGATAGATAGAGTAGTTTATTGTAGCTCGATATTTCTTTTGTATGTATATTGATAAATCTTACTCAAATCCATCTAAAAATATGAGGACCAATTGATAATATGCAATAAGTCTCTATTCACTTTTATCTTCATGACTCGTAAATACCTTTTAAGCAATATATATTACAAATTTATACAACATGAACTAAATTCATTTTTGGCCAAAAACCGTAGCTTATTTATGAAATTAAATGGATTATAATTCCTTATATTTATATTTACGAACTTTGTCTAAACAGTAAAAAGAGCTACGTTGAAGTTTTAGTACTTGTGCTTTGAAACTTGATACTTGAATATTTAATTCCCCTAACCTCGACACGAAACGCGAAACTGGATATTTTTAATTGATTTTTGGAATGATACTCGTTATACTAGATTTTTGTTTGTTCAAAAACTTGACAAAACGCGATTTCACACTTTACAAAAAAATATTTCATTCACAAAGATCAAAAATTAAATGACCCGCTCATGATTGAACTCCAAGTAAGCAAAATGAATACATTGTCTAGAAATATTTTTCTAACCATGAAAGAACAATGATTTGGAAACAGGATTGCCGGTTGGCTTAATACCGTTAAAACGAATATACAGAGCTGATGTGCCAACATGGTTCATGCTTCCACCGCGAGGACGAAGGAGAGAAGCAAGAGTTTTTGTAGTTCCCGAGGTACATACCCAGGAAACTGAAGCATTTAGAACAAAATCCGAAAAAATAGTCGTGGTAGTAAAGTTGAAATGTGGGTCGAAACAATGGCTAGCACTCGCTGAATGGTGTATGGGGGATATCTGGGCTGTAACTAAAATGAGTAACGAAGTCAAAGCTAAAGATCTTAGGGCAATTCGACAGGCAGACGAAGATGCAGGTACAGAATTGCAGGGATGTTTGGTGTCGTTTGAAAGTATTTTGGAAAAATGCAAAATCGAGATAGGAGCAGGAGAAGATAACAAACTGGACACCGAGCTGAACATGGATCCTCCTGTGGTCACCGTGATTGAGAAGGTGGATAATAAAGAACTGGAAAAAAAAGAAACAGATTTGGACTCACAATTAGCATCACTAGTATCTGTCAGTCCAAATAAACTACCGACTGATCTAGAGTCATTACTTACTTTAAAGTACAACGAAATCTTATACAAAACACAAACATCTATTTCATATTTTGCGAAATCAACTTTGGCAAGAGCAAAAGCAATGGCAAAGCAAAGCCATTTGCCTAAAGATAAGACCGTACAAGAAAAAGTCTCATGGGTAGAATATCTAATTCCAATTCTAAAAGCAATGGTTGTGGATATAAGAGATTTAGATGCAAAATATGATCATGAGACATGTTGGAGACTTGTAACAGGACATGAAGTATGGGGGTTTGGACTAGATGAGCAGCGGTATATGAAGTCATGGTACGATGATTTGAACGTTACATCTATAGGTCTTTCATCAGCTTCGCCGGAGTTTCGAAATGGCTTGGAGCACTTAAAGACAAGAGAAATACAAATTCAAATATTATTATTACTTGAGATCATATCTCTTGAAAAATATCGCGAATCCAAAATGGGAATTACAGCACCAGAAGTTAAAGAATCAATTGCAAAACCTAAGCGTAAAGCAGGTCTTGTTCGCTTAAAAAAGAGACCTGGAAAAATCTCAATCCAGCCTTCCAAAAGTCCAGAATTTTTATCTGCTCCTAGCACTACAACAATCGCTGTGGCAATGTTTGATCGTTTATGTATTCGAAATCTTTCATCTGCAGATTCCAGTGATATAGCATTCAACAAATCACAATACAAATCAGTGGCCCAAGCTACAGCAGCTTCTGACAAAACGCAAGAATTTTGTCGCGAGTGTATTATGCCTTTTTACAATTCCAAATTGCCCGAACTTTGCAAAACTTTAGTTGCATCTTGTCGAGGAAATAGTATTGGGCTAACTAGAACCAAATCAAAGACCTCAGCTTCGCGACAGTCATCAACCTCTACTGTTATATCGCGAGATGACACACCTGCGCCTGTACCTGCCAAAGTTACCAAATCATCTAGTCTTCGTGGTGGGTTTACAACTTCGTTTCAATTTCAAAAGGAAGACCGACGTCAATTCTCTATGTCATTGCAAAATAGCTTCAATCATATTTCAGCATCTAACAGTTCAGAGTTACAATCTACACTTAATGCTGCAATTCGTGAAATAGCACGTCCATCTCGTAAATTAGTATCTTCACAGCACGCAAACTCTTTACCAAGCACTAGATTCACAACACAGCGTTCAAATGATCCTAATTTTGGGGTAGAAGTAGAATGCACGCCTGTAAAGCGCAAGCGTCCCCGAAAACTTCGGCCTCCTTCCAAAGTGCCTTCCCTCAAACCGACAGGTTTGGTAATTTTAGATGGACACGTTTATTCAGATGGTGAAGACTCACACGATGATCATAGCTTCAATGATGAGATTGTAATGGAAACACCTATGAAGAGAAGACTAGGTAATAGTGAACATTTTACATCGAATGCTCTTGTGATATCCCAAGATGATGAAAATTTCCAAGACAATAGCTACGATGTAATAAACTCATCTCCAATAAAAGCGACTCCAATAAGAAATTTCTCCATTCAGAGTGCAAAAAGATTGGACTCTAGTGCAAGGAAATCTCAGCAGTGGTTTGATTCTGAGTTCCCTAGTACTCAGTCACATGCAGACTTGATTTAGTTTTACAAAATTATGAAAAAAGATCATAGTCTATCATAAATTATTGAATTAGCATTAAATATTTATTTTGTAACCTTCATATCATCGTTATTTGATTTTTATTTTACTGTTTTAATTGTTTGTTTGCTTTTCTAACGACAAAACAATAAAATAATAAAAAGGTATGAAAAAATAAAAATTGTACTTTTCAGTACATACTATTGGGTCATTAAAATTAATTAAAATTAGCTATTTCATTCATAAACTCTCCACGAGCTTTCACCGAGTTGAAGGTGAATGTGCATTCTAGATCATCTTTTTTTAGCGTGATATCTTTATTATTCTAGCAAATGTTAGTACTGCTTGTTTCATAAGGTAAAAAAATAAAAATGGAAATTAGAACAATTTTTCTACTTACCAATTCAGAACAATTCAATTTCCAATCAGTCAAACTGAAAAATAAAGAAAATCTTGATTCAGTAACATTTGAAATATAGGTCAAAAAATAATAATGTTCAATTTTAGTCGGAACAAACAACAATATAGGAAAACGTATTTGAAGTAAATAAGAACCAATTGCCTCAGTATTTACAACCCAAGAAGTAGAAAAGTTTCTTGTTGCTAATTCAGATACATAAAGCTTGTCTCCTTTATCGTTGCTATCGTTAGAAAAATTTCGATAATCCCATCGTTCAACCTAAATAGGAAATTTACAAATTTTGTTAGAATCCAAATCATAAATATAAAAAAAATTTCCAACTTACAGTATCCATTTTAGTAGGAACTTTTGATTTCCAAAGATCAAGCCAATGGCACAAAGTTTCAGCATCATGACTCGAAAACTCAATTTGTTCATCTTTTTTATCAAATGTAATGTCTTTATAAATTTGCCTGAGTCGAGAAACTTCACAAACTCGATCGCGTTGAGTATGGTATTCTAAATACTCTTTGATCAATGAAACCCCTCTTACAGATCCACTATCAACATATCGAGTAAAGTCTTCAAGTCTTTTAGGTGGGTCATTATAACCTGAGGATACTGTGAACCAGTTCATTTGTTGACGAGATGTTGGATTTGAAAGAGCAAAATAGGCGCTCCACCTTGAACTGCTGGCAGATGATCTGGGCTTAACCGAGAGAATAGCCTTAATAGGATACAATGTATTATCAACAACAGCAACCAAATTACAGAAAACCTGTTGTGTATCAAGAGTAACTTTGTCTAAAAGCGAACTGTTATATGTCCACCTCACCAATACTTTCAACGACGTAAATTTAGACAAGTGATGTCGCTGTAATTCCCCAATTTGTGGTAGAATCACTTCACAATCTTCTTGTTTGATTGGTCGCGCATTACTGTCTACTAAGGTGAAATCCACAAGTTTAACCTGTATAGATTCGAATTTCGACTCAAAAGAAGACTCGCAAATAAAAGTGATTTCAATTTCCCGCTGAAGACCTTGATGTAAAAAAAAGTAATCAGGAAAGCTCTGATCTTGAGGATGTACAACTTCGACAGGAATATACAACCCCTGCTCATTAAGCTCTAGAATTTTTAAAGACAAACCTACTGTTTGAGAAGGTATGTCTTGTTTTATCTTATCTGGTATGCCGAGTTCTTGCATTTCGTCCCAGCTAATCAAGCGTTGAATAAATGTCTTTTTGACATGACTGAAGATATATGCTTTCAATAAGTTAGGATCTTCATCATCAAACTTAACATTATATTTTGTCGGGAACGAAATTTTACCAGAGGTGATCTCACAAGCAGGTGTAGTATACGAGGCCTGTCCTAAATTAATAAGAACATGAGCATCGTAATATTCATCTTGAGAAAGCCCGGTAAGAGTGATAGAGCAATCACTTGAACTAGAATCAACTTTGTTTGGAGTAAGTATGAGAGTAAGAATACCAACAGAAAGATGGTTATATGGAGATATTATGTCTGAAGTGTAAGATGCCCGATCCGTAATGATTATCTCAGAAGAGCCAATGAAAGAATGAATGCGAGGAAATGAAAAGGTTTTACTTAAAGAAATATTATCTGGTGTTTCCTGTCCAAAGTCAATCAAAGGAATCTTTTTAAAAATGTAGTCAGGGGAAAATAAGTGAATAGATTCATTTCTAAAGTCCATAGCTCTTACTGAAAGTTGTGGAAAGGCGTGATCATAAACAGGAGAACAAAGTATGTTGTCAGACTCATACGGAGATTTTCGTAAATCATCTGAAACTACAAACTGGAAATTAATTCCTAGATTCAGCATGTTTGATAGCTTTTGCAGTTTTAGCATATTGCAAGATAGGAAAAATAGTCGATGAATATGAGCTACTAACTTTGTATTGACCCATTTGTGAAAAAATTTTCGAGTGAGCCTGTCTTTATCAGTATATACAAGACTTGGAAAAGCATATGGAACTTGTGTAGTTAAAGTGGAGTGTCGATGTACATCTGATTTACGTGTTGGACTTTCTGACAAAGATGATGGAGATCGCAACCTCCAGGAGCCAGGTGAAGTTCCAACCGATTGAGAAATACTTCTTTCATATCGATGTTTCCTAAATTGACTTATGTCATCTAAAAGAGCTTGAGAATCCATTGAAACAGACGGCCTTGGTGTTCTTGGCTCTGTATATCTGAAAAGATGCTTGTCGCCCAAAATAATTCGATCACCATTATGGATTTGGATTTTGCTGTCAAATGGTGCACCATTTACAAATACTGCGTTTTCAGGATTTGTTTTAATAAGTAAAGTTTCTGTGTTTCCATCGTATGAAATATGACAATGCTCATAATTAATAGTTTCATCGCCAGACAACTTTATATCTGCCAAAGTATTGTCTATTGTGCCAACTTTTGTATATCCTTTTCTAAGAGTGTACATGAGCAAATCTGAAGGCCCAAGAGTGTCACTCAGATTCATTAAAAAAGGTAATTTCGTTGGGGTGTGTACGCTCATTAATTCATTATCTTGGACACCTATACCCAAGTTTTTCAATGTGTCTTGAGTCTGTTGTTCTAAAAGTGCCTCCCGTTCTTTTAATTTCTCTTCCCATGAAATATTCACTTGTAGGAGAAGTTTTTCAGATATCGCAAGTTTTTCCATTAGCTCTTGCTTGTCATCATGGTTTTCATTGCTTAGCTGTGCCGTATTATTAACCTGTTTTCTTAGATCTTCTAATTCCTTCTTTAGTTCGCGTATAAGTTTTGTGTTTGAATCTTCGTTGATCACAGCTTTGTTGCTTATTCGCTTCACACCATCAGCAAATCGGAGAGTTGACAGAGTCGGTTCGTAGTTGGTGAATCCAGGTGCAACAGTGGCTATCATTCTTGTCATGGAATTTCCGCCTAGAGCATCCTTCAATAACCATGTCAGCGTTGACTCACGGTATGGTACTACAGATTTATTTTGTGGAGAAGAAGACATATTTTGGACCAGTGTAGATATAACTCTGCCAAGTGTTGATAATGATTTATTGATTTCTGCGCCTTCTCTCAGTCGGTCGCCCGACGTTCCAGAAGCTTTCACACGCTCAGACCCTGCCAAATCGACAAAATGAAGTTTGGAAACCTTTTCTAAATCTGAGTCATGAATCGAGGTTTGTGCTAGAGTTAAAGTGAATATTGCGTGCGATCTTGAAGAGTGTTGGTTCATATTCGTAGCATGTACCGTCCTTGCGCTTTGGCCTTTCTTTAGCAGTGCTGCAATATCAGATGCCTTTGTGACTAAAACTACAGACAAATCTTCAACATATGGTCCTTTCAAAGGGTGCTCCCTTACTTTTAGATTCTCTTTTTTTGCTACTATTAGATCTTTCACTTTTTCGTTATAAATCTCATAATAACTAGCTGTTACTTTAGCCTCGATATTTTCTGAGATGAGATGGCTTATTCGAGCAAAAACTTCCTCACCAAGTCTAGGAATGATACCTGCTTCAGCACCTTCCTCTGAACCAAACATGGTATGGGTCTTACCTGAACCTGTTTGACCATATGCAAATACGCATGTATTAAATCCCTGAAAAGCATGGGATAATAGAGGTAAAACACAAGTATTAAATATCGTTTGTTGGTTAGCGTAATTGCTATCATCGGATTTGGTACTCCAAAATATATGATCGAAAGTAAAGCATTTTTCTTCTTTCCGTGTTGGTGAGCCAAAGGAGGAGCGACGGCGTTGTATCGACTGAACCAATTCTATCTGAGCATCATCAACTGGTCTGACCACTTGTGCATCATTGTTTAACGTCTCTTTTACTAGTTAGACTTGATAACTGAAGGCATTTGCTTTGTATTAATAACTTACCTTTAGAGCTAAAAGGTCTGACACGAATTAGCACTTGAATTCTATCAGCGGTTTCCGAAGGTTGTTGTTTCTTGTCGCGAAAATGAGAATGCTCCATTTGGTGCTAAAATTGAGAATGATATTGATATATATACAAATGTGCAAGCCATGTAATTTGTTTCATCAGCAAGAATACAGTTTAGAAAGACCAAAAAATAATAAAAAGTCAAGTGAAAGCCATATGATTCTTTGTAAATGGTATTTTGTGTTGTGAAGTAGCAGTTTTTGTAGGTCTTTTCGGTTATTCATTTATTGAATCTGGTACGCGTAAGGGGGCAAAAAGTTTAAAATTGGTTTTTGGTGGGGCTGACATGTAAGACCCTACCCACTCACAATCGCCACAAGATTTACTTTAGTTAACTCTACAATGATAGTATGACAAGGTTTATAGACTTTTAATAAGTTTTTGTTTTTCATTTTCAATTTTCAATTTTCAAATTAGATAAAGTATCATTGATTTGACTTGGTGAATACTTTTGAGTGGCGTAATAATACTTTTCAATAAGATGGAGGCAAAGTAAAATTTGAGCGGATGTATGATCTATAAATTGGTGATAAAGATATTCCCAAATGCACCAACAATTGTCTACATCACAAAAGCATTACTTTCCTCATCCTAGTAAAAATAGCCAAGATGGAAAATTAAAGTAAATTACGTTCACATTTGTTTTACTTCTATTACTGAATAAAAATTAGAAAAAAAAAAGTTTGCTAAAAATTGATAGTATAATTTAATAATTCAATATCAGCTTAGAGAGAAAAAAAAAAAAAGAATAGTATTATTTGAATTGCTAAAAAAATCGACACCAGCAGGACTCGAACCTGCGCGGGAAAATCCCAAAAGATTTCTAATCTTTCGCCTTAACCGCTCGGCCATAGTGCCTAATTTGATGATAAGAATTATATCCTGGCCATCAAGAATCAACATGTCTAAAAATGAAAAAAAAAAAGGAGTTCAAGAATATTTTTTAGATGTAACACTGGAATAGACAAAAATAAATTCATTCATTCATTTGAGTTCCAGGACAAAAGGATTGGGAGGTGTGGTCCAGGTAGATGAGACTTATCACATTTCCAAGGGGCTTTTGGGACTGAAGTTTTTTATGAGTTCAAACACTCATGCTTGGTATGATAGGGGATGGTTCGCTTGTTATTAGCAGCTTGTGAAGGTTTTGCTGTGTGTCAAAGACTGGTTTTGAATCACCAGTTCTTATGTATCACAGATTTTCCTTTACACATGGTTTATGAATAAAGAAGAATTTGGTGCCATCGAATACTGAAACCTCTAAACGCGTCGAGACCGCTATTTTGTCAATCTCCATGAGATAAATATTTAAACCACATGTCTCCTACTTATTTTATTTGCTGTATAAATTATATATTAGTATAGCTTTTAGATAGAGGGACAATAATCTGATTTTATTGCTTCAATATACCTTCAAGAGTAGATTATAAGTACGGCTGCTGTCATGTACACGGCTGTTGAGCTACTAGTAAAAATTTTTCTACCAATAGAAATTTGTTATTTTATAGAAATTTATTTCTTAAAATAAGACTATTTGCAGTTATAATATATATTAAATTTTTTTTAAACATGACAAAAAAAAAAATTAAAAAAAAAAAAAGAGACTATAATTATTTAGCTTCAGATTCTGCTTCCTTCTTCAATCTAAGCAAAATATCAAATTGATCAATTATAGTTTTAGAAGTTGGAATAAGATCAAAATCAATTCTAGACTTACTCTCAGCAGTTTCAAAAATCATAAGTGCTTGAGAAGCATCATATGTTCCAGGAGTACCAATAGGGAAGTCTTTGGATTCTTCAGGTCTGAATTTGTGAAGAATATCTACAAATTGCTGATTGCTTGCAGTCTCATTATAGATAATTGTACGCTCTCCGCTGAATTTTTTGTTTTTCATAGCAAGAATGTGAACTCGGGCTACATCACGTACATCAACATGGCTAATGTATCCACCAGGAATTTCTTTAGCGTCAGTAGGGAGATCAAACAACCCTTTAAAGAACTGAAGTGAAGTGTTCACGTCTTTAAAAGTAACTCCTTGCTGAATAGGAGGACCCATAGCTAAGGGGAACAAGATAGAAGATTGTTCAAAGCTTGGATTTTCGGTTTTACCAAAGTCCCAGAAATATTTCTCAGCTTCTGTCTTGGAAGAAATATAAGCAGTATTTGGGTCAACAACTTCTTCAAGCTTTTGTGCGTTCCAAGTAGATTCACTGACAACAATTTGAGTATCTTTGAAAAGTACTCCTCTGTAAGCAGAAACAATAGAAGATGTTAAAACAATTTTAGTTACATTTTTTCCGTAGGTCTTTGCAGACTGGAGAATATACTTGACACCATTGACTGCAGTATCAACAAAGTTTTTGATTAGTTGTTCTTTTTCAACACCTGGCGAAGAACTGACTGGACTGGCAAGATGCAAAACGTATTTAATATCGGGATGCTTCTTGAATACATGATCAAATCCATCTTTTTGAAGGAGATCAACAATCTCATACTTGAATCCGGGATACTTTTCAGCAAGGAAAGTACCTTTAGAGTCAGATCTAACAGTACCAACAATGTTGTATCCTTGCTCAAAAAGTTGTGCAATAACATGATTGGCAATAAAACCAGAGGCACCGGTTACGAGAACAGTCTCAGCTTGCTTGAAGGAAGTAGTCATTGTTAAAGAAGTTTTTAAAATAGAATCAAAAGAAAGATGTAAAATAGTTGTTATTTGTTAATGTTTGTGATTCAAATTATTGGCAGCAAATTTCCCGGAATTTATACTTTTTCATTGATCAATATTTCAAAGTTGATTTGTATGATAAAATTACAATATTGTAATTACTATTCTAGTTATTAATAATCCTTTGCTATTCAAGAACTCTATCATTTTAACTTTTCAAACAATACATTTTGAGTATTTGAAATATTGATTCACGTTTTCTACTTTTATCAGTTTACTACCACTATCTTGATGTCTTTTTTTTTTTTCTTCATCAAATTGAATTGTCCTCTTTAACATGCACGTCTCTTTGGTAGTAGTGTTTTTTCAAACAGAAATAATGCTCTAATTTAACAAAACATAAGCTTGTAATTTTTTTTCTTCTTTATTTTAAACTTAAATGTTTAATTTTTTTTTTAGATGTTTTTGGTAATCTATGCTTTTAATCCGTCATTAGGAGAGTGAATTGCAATTAAAAATTGTTGCGCGGCTGAACGCTCATTGGGCGGGAACTGACATCCCGCTCCGAAAATTTAAGATTTGTAATTTATAGATTTATTTTCAAGTATTATTATTATTTACATGAAAAATAAATAAACAAACAAAAAAAACAGATATTCCAACCGATCAAATGTCTATAGATTAGCGGTATTCTGTTTGACAAAAAAAAAAAAACGGCCATGATTTCAAATCTGCGAAAGGATGATTTCAAATCTACAAAATGATGAAAAAGATTACACTGACTTGTCTTTACACACGTCAATCAAGATTGTCTAAAGATGACTTTACGTTAATTTCAATTACTGTATTACCTCAAATAACTATGCAATTTCGACATAGGTTATGTAAAAATGATTTTTAGATTTAATACAAACACTAGAGGTCTTGATAAAATTCATATTATAAAAGTTATTTGTAGTTTTTAATATAATCAAGCAAAATAAATGATATTAAAAGCTTGACAATTAAAAGTGTTGGAGTTTTCTTTCAAGTTGCAAATAACAACAAAAACAACTTACATTATAATTCAGAAAAACTCATATTCATGATAATTACAAAGCAAAAGAATCATTTTTGTTTTGAAAATACTGATTTAGAAAATACTGGAGTTATATGACTTAGATATCTACTAGTATAATTTACTATGGATTGCGTATTCAAATGATTTGTGATTTTGAGATAGGAAACTAAGTTTTGATTTAATTAAAAACAAGTCAGAATTTGTTAAGACAAAGAGTTTGCTTCATTGTTTTTTTATATTTTTTTTAAAAAAAAAAAAATGAAAAATTAAATAGTTAATAGCAAATCAAAAATAGTTATTTAACACGAGGAAAAAATTCATGTATTTTACACTTAATTTTTTTTTTCTTCAATCCCAAATTTAGAAATTCAAATCGGTTGCTACCATCTTAAAGAAGCTTTGTGTATAGATTCTGCATCAAATCATGATGTTAATGAAAATTGAAACAAAAGAAGTTGAAGAAATTTTTGATAGGATTAATTGAGTACGAGACTAATTTAGAGAACAGTATATAGAATCTGAATACAAAACTAAGGCATAAGAAAACTGTACAGTTGTATAGTCAAAAAAAAAAAAAATAGAAAAAAGGAAAAAACTGAATGAAAAATTTGAGTCAATAGAAAATACAATTTATATATACAAGAATAAAATTAGAGCTTTAATATCCATAAACAAAAAACTTTATGAGCAACTTGAAATAACTTTGAAGAAATTGGAAATGAATAACATTAGTATCATCAATATTAATAGAGTCATAAACAACTCTTCTTTATAACAAAGTGAAAAAAAAATTGAAGTCTGATTGAGGAAGACCAAAGAAAAATAGAAAGCCAAAATTAACATATTGAGAATGGAAATGGTTCAAGTCAAAAAAAAAAAAAAATAGTCTTTGGCTCTGCACCAAGAAAAGTAGATAATTTGAACCAGTAACATGTTACAATCAATCAAGTTGCAAAAATAGCTAAGAAAAAATTTAGAATTGACATTTCCCGCGCCTTTAAAATACTTACAGAGAACCCTTGAAAAGTTATACCACCGAGAAAAAAGGGTCATTATTGTACAAATCTTGAGCAATGAAAGGAGAACGCAACTTGAAAATTCAGAAACTTACCACATTTGTGTAGAAGTTATTGACATTGAGAAAAATTACGATCTGGATGAAATAGAAATAAAAAAAAAATAACTGCCAATAGCAAATACAAAGATACAATCAAAATTTTCCGTCGTAAATTTGGAGGCAATATCAGACAAACATAAACAGATGGTGAAGCTGCTCAACAGGCTGAAAAATCGAACAGAAAAATAGATTCAACATTTGACATTTGCAGTACAGACAAATTTCACAAAGGTGGTATCTGTGGTGTTTGCAATGGCATTGAAGTTGGTAAAATACGTAACGAAATTAAAAAATAAAAAAAAAAAATAGAAACAGAGTCAAATTTACCTGTGCGCCCAAAATTATAAAAAATACGGACAACGGCTCAACAATACTCCTTAGTTAAAACTTTATAATTGTTCCATCAGAGGCATACAACTCGGTTACTAAGCTTACAAGATGAACTGATACAGAGAGTTTCCAGTAGTCAATAATAAGGACTTCAGTTATTGACCAGTATTTGGAGTCCTGTGGAATAAACTCGTAAATAGGACTCAAAAGAAGACATAAGTGAACTAGAATTAATTATTCATAAAAGCCTTAGACAGAGACATAATTATAAGTGGTGGATTTCACAGCCACCATCAACGTCAACAACAGTTATGAAAATGATTCAATTTAACTGCCTAAAGATAGCTGCAAGCTCAAACCTTGCTTCAAATCTCAAAAGCGTAGGTTTACAACTAATAAAAGAGCTACAGACTTACAACAACCGACCACTCACTGATGACAGCATATGGACGGTGTTATACGATGAGAAATAAAAATTAAAAATAAAAGCCGTGACATGTATTAAAAAGAATTCAATTCCGAGTATCACGATACTGACAAAATGGACCAACAGCGACATAGTAGACATAAAATTTGAGAGTGAGTCACAATACTCAACGTCTATAACCAAAAGTGTTTTCCATATCACCAAGAGAAAGCTATTCAATATTTCAGAACAAAAACAACAAATATAATTATTGAAAAATTTATCAATGCCAACAAGTACAACTTACACCATCAAGAGTAACAAGACGACACTTCAGCAAACAGAATAAAAGAGACTGTCGAATGGTTACATGAAAACACATTCGAACTATGCTACTACACAAGAAATATACCGACTCACAGGCGTGGAAACACAGTTAATATTGTATAAACTACGGCAAAAGTATCATCCAACATTGCATATCTAACTTGATAATCTTTTTTACAGAAATATTATCATTTTTTGGGCTATTATTCTTAATCGAGTACCTTGCACTTAAACAAGTGAAGTCTAATATATGACAAAAAAAAACACAAAAGGGTTACAACACTATCAAAGCAAACTGGGAAGAATCCCACTCAAAACTGACGGATATGATTTCACAGATTGAACTGAGATCAAATCATATTACAAGCGAACAGAGACTGGATATGATTACTGAGGAGTTAGAGATGACTTTAACCGTAGCAATGGAGATAACCACCTCTGAAGATTGGCCCATAGAGCAAACAATACTAGAACAGTGAGTTTACAGTGGTTAAAACAAAGACTCAGGGATCAATACAGAAAGCAGCTTCCATGAATTAAAACAGTGACAGATTAAAAGCTGTATAATCAGTCAATCTATTTGAATATTGAAAGTTTTTAAACGAGTTAAGACAGATCCTTTACCATGATATATATATCAACCAAATGTTTTTTTACTTGTGTTGTTTAATGTATAAATTAGATTGGTATAATCTTTGAATGTGGGAACAAAAAAACTAATTTTCCATCATCCATCTATATATATAAATATATATGCTAAGATTGTTTAATATCGTCATTATACCCAATTTGGCAAGACTAACGTGTTTCAGTATATAAACAACATAAATATACAACCAATAATAAATGAGATTTTTGGAAGGAACATTTATGTCCTATGCTAAAACTATACTTTTATTTATTTCTTTTCTTTAAAGACCAAAACACCAAATAGGACAGAATTGGTGTTGATTAGAAGAAATGAAGAAACTAGTAGTGGAATAATATCATTGATACTATCACTGAATGGTGTTTACTAAAGATGGTGATAATTGAAAAAGCAGTAGTTTGATTGTATTCTAATTTAATGATGAAATTGTATATATATAAATAAATTTGAAAAATGAACTTTTAATACTACTCATACTAGTGATAATATTAATAGTATCAATATACCTCAGATGCTATAGTTATAAAGATCCCATCCTCACGACCATACTAACCATTGATACTATTACCTATAACGATGAAACTTTTTTATGAAAACTGCTAAAACATAACTGTTAATAGACGTATGGCTCTTGATTATGAGGCCACACCAAAAAGAAAACAACCTCATATCGGAGTAAACTGATCTTGCTTTTTATCTATACTTTTCTTCAACCAACTAGTGATCCTAGTATATTTATACATCTAGATGATAATAAAATAAATGGCCATGTATCCACACAGCGACTCTCGCCAGTTTTGGCTACTTTTATACCATAATTGTTGTTCTGAGGCTTGTATGGACTGTTTCATATTCTCGATTACATCTAGTGGCTTCTGCAGTCCTCTTCTAACCGAAGTTTACAGTACTCATGTTGCGACTGATCGTGTATTAATAACAGCAACAACGTGGATGTGATGATAATTAAGTATATTATTTGTATTATCAACACTGTTGTCACTGTTACTATCGAATTTTTTTATTATTTATTTTTTTTTTTACAAAAGTTTTTCGGTTTAATTACTTTTATTTTCTTTTCGTTTATAGTATTTGCAGAATTTTTACTTCTAAGTAACCAGATCAAAAAAAAAAAAATATCTTGTAAAGATGATTGAACAGTTTTTTTTTTTCTTTCTCTTTTGTATATAAAAAGTATTGACGGATGAAAAGATCAAAAAGCATAGTTGAGATCTTGAGGCAAAATCAGATGGGACTGACAGAGCCAATGTTGGGTGATTTTAATGATTTTAGTGTTGTATAGGTAATTCCAACAATTCAGTACAACAGATTATAGATCTTGGTGCCAACAAGACAATTGTTTTGGAAGAGAAAAAAGAAATAAAAAGAAATAAAATAAAATAAAATAAATCATTTCATGTAACTGTTGATGGATGAAGATTGATCAAAAATGGTATAAAAGAATTAGAAACAGTCAAATGATGAGTGAGAATTATTTTACTTAATTTAGTAATAATTTGTAGAGAATTTTTATTGTTTATCTTTATCATCATCAGAATGATAAATATCATTATTGTAGTTTTAAACATCATGAAATATTAAACATAGTTATGATATTCAATAAATCACTACTTGTAAAGAGATGCTTTTTTTTTTTGACTTTTTCACACTTGATTGTTTATATATATTTCAGTTTCTCCAAAACATATTGTCATATGTTTTATTTATTTATTTATTTATTTATTTTAAAAGAAAATGGATAGTAAATTGGGTTTGTTTAACTGTATATGTCTTTATAAGCAAGATACTTTATAAATATTTATAATGTGTTGTATTTGCTATGAGTTCGTTGGTTTTTATCAAAAAAAATTTTACACCATAATATTATAATTAATAGATATCACCACAATTTTTTTTTAGATCTAAGGCTTTTGGTTCCACTATAAATTTTAATCATATTATTATTATTATTATTATTATTATTATTATCATAATATTTTTCCATTAATACCATTTCGACGCCCCTTATTGACCTTAATATAAGTCTTGACCTTAAAACTTTTGACTTTCTTGACCTTCAAGCAACAACCAAAAAAGAAGCTCGTTACTTGATGTTACACACTTTTATTAAGTTATCGTTTATATCCTAAATTATCATTATTATTATTATTATTATTATTATTATTATTATTATTATTATCATTATTATTTAAAGTTATTGAAAGAAAACCTAGAAAGAAAGAAAAATTACCAGTGTGTTTGAACTTTAAAAAAAATTAAGATTGACATATCAGCCTCTTGTTCAACTGAAAAAAAAAAAAAATTTTTTTTAAATGTAGATTTCGAGTCAAACATGTCCTAGCTCAGTTCTTGGTTATACTCGCATGTAGCAGTACAGATGAATCGTTAAACAGTAAGGTACAATCGAAATGTCTCAGATCAAATCTCCAAAACTTGCCATCAATCAACAGTTTTTCACCGTTATTGACTTATAGTTCACTGGATATTCATGAAATCAGGCCAAACAAAGCCTTTATTCAATAGGGGTACTTGGTAGAATAGTCTGTTTCTCTTTTCTTTCTTCATTGACTATACAAAATATTCAAAGGAAGAAAACAATCTTTAATGAAGTCTAATTGAATTTATCTACGTGTATCATTATTTTTCAAGTTATATATATTGTTCAATATTGGCTAATATAAATGATGATCTTTTGAAAAGTTCAACAATATAAACAAAACACAAACATCAGTGAAAAAAAAAAAATCATCAAAATAGTTGAATGTTTGCAACGTTTCTAAAACTAGATATCATAATACGATCATCAAGGCTTTGTTTAGGCATCTTTCCATGGTAACTTTCATTAGATATTTCTTGAATGGATTACTTTCATAAATTGAAAATACATATTAAATAAATATTTACTCTTTATATATATATATAAAGCAATCAAAAATATCAGTAATGAGACCTTGAAAATTTTTCAAGTTTCATGATTTCATTTCAGGAGGTTAATAAATAAAAGTTTTTTTTCCATTCTGAATTTTACTTTTAAACTTTAAATAATCTGTATAAATGGGTGGGCTTGGTAAATGGATTAGTTGGATTGAGGTTAAGAGAGTGAGTAAAATAATAATAATAATAATAATAATAATAATAATAATAATAATAATAATAATAATAATAATAATAATAATAATAATAATAATAATAATAATAATAATAATAATAATAATAATAATAATAATAATAATAATAATAATAATAATAATAATAATAATAATAATAATAATAATAAACAATTAAAATTAAAGCAGACAAAAAAAATAATAATACTTCATCACATTCATTTCCACATAGTTTGGTAGAAGGGGTCTAGGCATACACTGGTAGTTCTGAGACATTCCATGTACCTAAAAGGCACGGTCCAATAACTCTGCACTGAGAGTATTTGAAGGTCTGTCACAACAAGTTTTTATGAAGGAAAAAAAAAAAAAAAAAAAAGGATTGAAAGTATTGACAATACTAGATAATGAACGAATCAATTGGACAATCAGATGAAGGGAAAAAAAAAATTCGTCATTAGTAAATCATAAAAATAGGTAGTAAACTTGAAACAACCATATTACGTGTCCATTATCACTAATTAAAGTAATGCTGAGGAAATATAATTTAGAAAACTACATGGTTATTATTATTAGCTGTAGTATTATTATGTTATTTAATATTCAAATACTTCAAACTATAAATTGAACCAACATCACTATTATTTTTACAGGTAACGTTTTGCAAAGTATATCAATTAATATCCAACTCAACATTAAACAAATTTTGCAACCCAGCCATACTTATGCAAAAGCTTTAATTATCATCATTATTGATATTAAGATTATTTTATTTTAATTTTTTTTTGTCCGTTTTTTTTCATATTATATCTGTTTCAAACACGTATTTTGAAAGAAAAAAAAAAGTACAATTATTAACTTGTGTTTTCAAGATTTAATTGAAATCATTCATGACTTGAATGAATACGATTCAAATGAACATGAAAGAAAGAAAAAACAATTAAAATGCAATTTCATATTAATAATTATCTTCTTCTTCAAGTTTAGAATCTTGAATAAAATTAATTCAACAAAGATATCTATCTGCATTTTATTATAAATAGCCAAATATTCTTGTAAACACAAAGGTTTCTTTACTGTAGGAGATGATAAAATCAACAACAAAATAAATCAATTTAAACATATTGCATTCTTTCTCAGTGTATACGTGAGTATATCCATGTATGCAGTCTAATATGTTTATTATCACTACGCAATATGATTTTCTTTGACCAACGCCGACTAGAACAAAAAAACTTTTTGGAATCCAAAAAAAAAAAAACGTAGCAAAGTCTTAAGAATGCCTATTATCCGTCATTTAAACCTTCCATAAAATAGGTTCAGCAAGATATGCGGTGGATCATAAGTGAGTTCATTTTGCTATTTAGTTGGAAAAAAAAAAAAACACACACACATACTTTTAACTTTCGGTTTTTTGTTATATCATTTTCATTTCAATATTTTTGAATAGTAAATTAAAGAAATTATAATGAAAATAAAATGGAAATAAAATGCGAAAACTTGTAGATTTACAATGTTTGTCATTGTGTCTTTTAATTGAAAAATACATATATTAGTTATTATTATTATTATTATTATTATTATTATTATTTTCTCGAGAGCCTATATCATGAGGATCACCTTATTTTGACTGTCTTTGTTGTAAAACCTTATTAAGCGGTCTTTTTATATATATACATATACTCTTGAAAATTATAAATCGTCATATTTACATAACCTTTATACCTAAATATCAAAAGGATTAATTCTAAAAAAGTATGAAATCGAATCATTTAAAACAAAATGATACGAAAAGTATTTATTCAAAACAATAATAATCCTTAGAAAAACATGCAAAGTATGTGTGTGTCTACATATTTTCATAAACCCAGGTATCTAGAAACTTAATAAAAAAATGTGTAAAGTTTTGGGCTTTAATTTTTTTTTCTTCTCAAAACAAACCCTATTAACCTTATGCAGTTTTTTTTTCCCTTCCCTTTTTTTTTTTTTTTTTTTTTTTTCATCTTCTTATATACCATTTGTATTCACATAGTATAGTGGTTAACTGTCAACAAAATGTCTATATCGTATGATTTAACCTTCAAACCTTTTTATTATTATTACTACTACTATTATTATTTCGAAAAGTAAAGTACTTGTTTAATGATAGTTGGTGTAATTGCTAAATAAAGTCCCAATATAAAACAAACAGTTGGAAAATAAAATAAAATAAAAAGTTTTTGAGCTCTGTCACCTCATCTTTCAAAATCAACCAATTCAATCTTCTAGAAGTTCGGCTATCAAAATATAAACTCCCTAAGCATAAGAAACTGTTTACGCTTAAAGAAAAATTAAAAAAAAAAAAAAAAACAAAAAAAAAAAACAAGTGAACAAATTATTGAACTAAAAGAATAGAATATAGAAAGCCTAGATTTTAGTCTTTAATTTTTATTTCTTCTCAGAAGTTTTGAGTAACGGGCTTAAAGTTTACAAATGAAAAAAAAAAAAAATAAAAAAAACAAGTATTTAAAAGAACATGAATGTTATAAACTTTGTAAACTCTTGAATATATTCAACTCTACGTCAGTTCATGTATGTTATTCAATATAAGCTGTAATGTAAGGAGGTAAGTTTTATAGGGGAAAAATTTTTATTATTATTTTTTTTACTACTTACTTGAGTATTGTACAAAACGTATCACTTATAACAAAGATATTGAATCAAAAGTCTTTTCAATCCAATTAATATAAAGTATTCTTCTTGGTGAATTCCATACTCCAGTCCACATACTGTTGATTGCTTCTTTATTTTGATTTGGGTTTTTATTATTATTATTTGTTTGTTCGTAACGCCAGGTGGCCAGTGTGTTTTATTTTACAAGCTTTCTTAACTGTCTAGATTTCCCAAATAAACTGCATCAAGTTCGGAGTTTAAATCAGTGTTTTTCTATTAATACTACAGCAATTTCTTTCTGTGTGTTTGGTACTATTTGTTGATTGATATGGGTTTTACAAAAGAATCATTAAAAAAAAAAAAAAAAAAAAACTCACGTAGAATATCAGAAACTTGTATTCATTCAATGTTTAAATGTAAATGTATTTAGGAGTAGTGGTTTTGTTTTGTTTTCATTTTCATCGTCATCATCTTTTTAGAACCGTTGTTCTTGATTAACCGAGATAATAATTGAGTTGCTTATGCTTGAATTTTGTTTCAATCAATAAAGACTTATTTCTTTTTTTCTTTTCATCAGTATTAATCAATTTGAATTATTTCACTTGACGATTTGATATTGATTATTATTATCATCATCATTTTTATAGTACAAGAAAGCATCATATTGGAGGTTTACTAGCTATAAAAAATGATATATAAAAAAAAAAAAGATTTAATCAACAAAGTGTGTTTAATTCTTTACTTTTATTTTATTACTTTGAGTATTTGATTTGATAAATAAATTGATCATTTAGTTTTGATAATTCAGAAAAGTCTTGTCACTGTTATTCTTTGTAGTTATAATGATAGAAAATACTACAAAACACTATTCAAGTGTATCACGGGATTTTCATTTTGTTCAATCATTATAATCATCTTTTTTTTTTTCATTGTTTTCAATTAGTACTCGTCTTTTTCATCATATATATATATATATATATATATCATTTAAAAATAAAACTTTGATTTTCATTTTGCGGAATATTATGATTTTCGCTATTAGCTATTGAATTTATCAAGACCTTGATTAAAAGTAAAAGCCTCTAATTATAATTTTTTTTTGAAAGAAATGATGAACTCAACTCAGACTCATTTAGTGTGTCAAATAGGTAAATATAAGTAACATTAAAAGTAATACTAGTAATACTAGTAATACTAGTGGAGACAGAAAGTACCAAAAAATAAAGTATTACATCTTTTATCATAAAGAAAGAAAGAAATATAATATTCACTTTCATAAAGCTTTTAAAAGTATCTACAATTATGAAAAAAAAATATACTTTGTAATGAACAAAATAAAAGTATATATACTTGATTTAAATTCATTAAACCATGATGAGTATAGTTTACTATCTAGTACTTGATTTTTTTTTTTTTTTTTTTTTTTTTTTTTTTTAAATTTGCATACCTAGTAATGAACTAGTATTGTAAATCATATATAGGTATATTGCTAGGTACTCAGAAATCACCACATTGGAACCTTGTTAATATTAAAAAAAATCCTTGTATTCATATAGAGGGAATAAAAACGCCCTGAATGTTTTGGGTCTCAGTAGTTTTGATGCTACGCTCACAGTTTCATTTATACAATTGAAAGAAAAAAAAAAAAGTTTTTATTCATTCATTCATCAATATCATTATTATCATTAGTACTTTACTTGACACGAAATGGTTTACATCTTTGGCAGTAATATTAAACTCAGACTTGTTCATCATGTATCAAGCTTTTGCTATAATTCATACAACTAAAAAAAATAAATTGACGATAAAAAAAAACAAGGAATAATCTAGAGTTTGTAAATATATATCAATAGATGATTTCATGAAAAAAAAAAGATTTTTTTAAATGCCTATTTGAATTCTTAAAGAAAAGAAAGAAACAAAAAAACTTTTAAATCGTATCGAAATTTATTCTTAAGCTTTTAAATATATCAGTATTTTTTTTACCCTACTTGAACATGAAATTGATTTCACATTTAAATATATATATATACTCTTTTATTCAATCATATATTCAATTATTTGATTTTAATCATATATACATTATTCAAATATTTGATTTCATCTCTTTAAATGATTCTCATTATATATATATATACTTGGAAAGTAAACAAAACAAAACATGAAAAAACAAAACAAAACAAAAAACTCAATGAAAATAATAATGATAATAAAAATGCAGTCATAAGTTCTATACTTACTCAAGTGCCTAGTTTAGTTGTTTGCATTTTCTTGAATATAGTTAAAACATTTAGTTACTTACTCACGCACAGGAACACATGTATTTATATAGATATTTAAACTCATCTAGAAACCTAGGTATATATATATATAATCAAAACTATTGAATACTCTTATTCATTTTCAAAGTATCAAAATCATATTTTATTGGTTATAGATCAAAGATTGAATAATATTTAAACCATGAAAATAAATCAAAGATTTTAATATTAATAAATATAAAAATGAAAATTGATTCATTTCAATATTCTATTTTTGATTGATATACGATTCAATCATATATTTAAAAAATTAAAAGAATTGATTATTATAACTTGATTATCAATGAAAAAAAAAAAAATTGGTTATATAGATAATAAAAACAAATATTTATATGTGTATATATATATATATATTTATATTTATATTTATATTGGTATATGACAATTCTGTAAAACAAAACTACAAACGCTTTCGTTTGTTTTTCTCAGCTAGTTTTCGCAATTTAATATTGTATCGCGAATTATGGTTATCATGAACCAAAATAAAATGTCTTTTTAAAGAGTCTTTTCTGGTAAATTTCTTTCCACATTTATCACATCCCATTTGCTCTACCTTATTTGACTCTTCTCCACCTTCGCCTTTACCACGGCTATGCTGGAACTTGGTGTGTCGGCACCACTCAGAAGCAGTTGGAAATCCGGCCACATGCCAAGGACAATTCTCCACCTGGCAATGGAATGGACGTTGAATTGGAACTGTATCCATATGAGCACACAAATCCAAAATGGTTCGGAACTGATTCTTACAATGTGAACAAAAAAATTTGCCCTTTTTACCTGGTAAAGCCTTTTCTAATCGTTCAGGATTTTGATGCATCAACTTAACATGAAGACCTCCTCTTACTAAAGGATTTGTCCAGGCCCGGTTTTCCTTCAAACGTTTACGTCGTGGAGCTGCTGGTGATGGTGATGGTGACGGTTGAGAAATCGAACCGTGCAAGGAATTATTATTATGATGATGATGATGATGATGATGACTATGAGGTGGAGGCGTCGAAATTTGCGATGAGATCGACGGTGAAGACGCAGTAGATGCTGGAGAAGAATAAGTCGTTGAAGAGTAATCTTCATCAATTGAGTCCACAGGCGATTGCTCAGCTGCATACATGGAAGACACAAAATGTTCTTTTGGCTCTGAAATATCACAAGTCACTTGCGGAGTTTGGAAAACAACCTCTGGGTCCACGGCAACAGCACTTGTTGTCGAAACGAACTTGGGCGATGAGGTCGATATGTTTCCTAAATAAGTCTGCGAGATTATTGGTGAAGAAATACTAGGTGTAGACGAAGACGATGATGTGGATGACGATGATGAAGACATGATAGCAGAACCATCATAGCTGCTACAGCTACTACTTCTGGATGCGGAAGTACCATTGTCTTGATTTAATGGCCCAAAATTGTAAGCTGAAGACGTCAGATTGGTAAACAAGTCTTCCTGCTTAGGATGAGACGGTTCTTCTTCCATTGTGGGTTCAAGTAGCGGGGTACTTGGCTTTGACGCATAGTTTTGTAGTTTGTTGAAAAGAAAGTGGGTTCTAGCTGGTGTGATGCAGTTTGCAGTAAACATTGAAGGATCTTGTGCACTGGCAGGATCAAAACAAAACGAAAGGTCTGCTGCATTGGCAGGTCCTAAGTTTGGACCCGAGAAAGCATTGTTTGCATTTGCTAAAAGCTCTGTGAGTTTCAGCGAATACTCATGAGAGGCATTGATTGGTGTAACGGCTACTGGCTCCATATTGAGCATTTGGAAGAGGTCAATATTGAATGTTTGGTTACTGGCCATGAATCCCATTCCGGCATTGGGAGATTCAAAAGTGGTAGTAGGGGAAGCCATGAATGGAAAGGTTTCCGAAGAGTTAGTAATACCGTTAACATTGACTGCGGCAGCCATTGCTTGAGGCTGTTGAAGTCCTGGTCCTCCACTTTTGATTTTAAAGAAGGTCGCAGATTTTGGGGTAAAGGCTGTTGGTTCTTCCGAGTTCATGCATTTAAAAAAGTCCATGAATCTAGGACTATTTCTATAAGTTGGGAGCAATGGATGATGCTCTTGATGCTGTTGTTGTAGTTGCTGATGTTGTAGTTGCTGTTGCTGTTGATGTTGATGCTGTTGTTGTTGATGCTGATGCTGTTGTTGAAAAAGTATTTGTTGCTGTTGCAATTGCTGTAATTGTGTAGGAGGAGTCATGATTGATAAGTTCCTTCGTTGCCTGTTTTTATGAGAGAATTGTGACTTTCCAATTTTCGACACTGTTTCTGATGATATTTTAGGCGTAGGGAGTTCACTTCTAAATCTTTGATCATAATTGGGAATGACTTCAGCATGTGCAGCCATCATTGAAGGGTTCATCATATAATGAGTAACAAGCAAAAACAATAAAGATTAACAAATCAAAAAAAAACTGCAATTTGGTTGTTTTTTTTTTTATTTTGGTTGTTTTTTTCCTTAAAAAAAGATTTTTTTTTAAAGATAACAGAGACAGAGAGATAGAATCAGTCAATATAACAGTAGATTCAAAGAGATTTTAACTAAAAATTGTGGGTTTAAGATCGTGGGTATATATCTGCTTATAGTTGATATTGAATGAGATGAATTAATTTTAACAAAAATAAAATAATAATAATGAAAACTGAACTTGAAATATGCCAAAAACCAAGGAAATAAAATCAAATAATAATGATTTAAATAATAAACACCAAATGAAATCAATTTCACAAAAACAAAACAAAAAACATGTAAAAAAAATACCAAAAAATAATATAATAATAATTTAAACAAAAAAGAAATCAGTGTAAATAGTGATGGTTGCTGGAAATACCGAAGGTGATGATGATATTAATGATATGTTGAAGATAACTTTTTTCTGAAAGTGCTTTAAAGAAGAAAATAAAAATTAAAAATGAAAAAAAATATCAATAAAAAAAAAGAATTAGATTAGAAAAACCAAGGAATTTGCCGAAATATATAAGTCAGTGTTCTTGATTGGATTTTGAATGGAACTCAGCGAAAGGAAAGACTGTAGTAGCCCAGTCCAACCTCGATTAGAGTTAGCGGGTATAAAAGAAAATGCACATAAAAATAATCAAAATCAAAATCAAAAGAAGAAGAGAAAGAAGAAGAAGAAAAATAAAGTAAAAAAAAAAATAAAATAAAAAACTAAGACCGTGTTGAAAAAAAAAAAAAAAAAAAAAAAAAAAAAAAAAAAAAAAAATAAAAAAAAAAATTATATCAAAAAAAAAAAAAGAATTCCACACTGTCAAGTAAAAAGAAAAGATGAAAAGATAAATCTCGGAGTTTTTATATTTAGTATTTGTTTTTAAAATAAAGAGAAAAATAATAATAATAATAATAATAAATAGAAACAAAAAAAAAAAAAAAGAAAAAAAAGAAAACACAAGTATGTCGCAAAATTCAAGTATCAAATCGCAAGTTTTTCAGATTTACAGATTAGTTTCAAGTACGCGAGAAATAAAAAACAAAAAAAATACAAATTAAACGAAGAAAAAACAAATCATGTCACAAAGATAAAGTTCTCTGCATTATGCATCTTCATCTGATTCGAGTCATAGTTGAGTGAAAAAAAAAGAAAAGACACAAAATCAAAAGAGAAGAAAAAAAACAAAATTCAAATATATGGTTAGTGAATCTCAATCTCTAGCATGGTTAAAGTGGTTAATATAGTGAACCCTTCTTATTCTTTTTTTTTTTTTTTCTTAAATTCATTTACTTTATACTTACTAGTAGACAATTTTCATACAGCCATCTGTTTTACATCGCTTGAACCCGAACGTTACAATTTCGTTTCTTATCGATCTTTGAAGCAAAAAGTACGCCTATTTTCAGGATAATAAAAGTATCCTTGATTATAGTTGAATTTACTATTACTACCACTATGATCAAGGAGAATATAAACATTATACACAGTACTACAAGTACATGGCCACATTACTTTTAAAAGTGATGAATCATATTGATAGTTTAAAGGAAAGGAACAAGAAAAAAAAAGTCATAGAAATGAGTGTATCAATTTCAATTACACTTTTAAATATTTTCACATTTCTATTAATTTTGAAATGATGTTTTTTTTTCTTTTTTTTTTTTTTTTTATTCAAATTATTCTATTTTATTTAAATCAATTTTGTTTTTAATAATAAAAACGAATTTGTTTTTAGTATTATAAGAAATCTTCATTATCAGTATATAAACCTAGGTATATGGATATATATTCAACATTTTAATACTAGTTTTATATCATGTATATCCTTTTCCAAGTGGAAAACTATAGTGTTGGAGACCACTCAATAAAGCCATTGAATACTGATTGTCAAAATTAGTTCAAATATTCTAATGAAATACTACCAAGTGAGATTTTAAAATGAATGGATAAAAACATGATCATTACAAAAGATTATAGTTGTTATTTGTTTATTTTGATTTCAATGAATGATTGAGATTAAAAGATTCAAGATACAAATATGAATTTTAGAGACAATAAGGTATTATATAATTTATTATTATAGTATGATATTATATTTTCATAATGTAATATTTTTATTATTTAATAAAATTATAATAAAATTATAATAAAAGTATAGTAAAAGTATAGTAAAAATATAGTAAAAATATAGTAAAAGTATAGTAAAAGTATAGTAAAAGTATAGTAAAAGTATAATGAAATTATGATAAAACTATGATAAAAGTCATAATAAAATCATAATAAATGATTATCAACATTCAAGCCAAAAAATAAATTAAAATAAATTAAAAAGATTTCAAAGATTCATTTACAAAACTTCAAGCACACACAGTAGCCTGTTTCACTATATAGCCACATACACACATTTATATTTTTCCCAATTTCTACACATTTTCTCAATCTCAAAATCTACTTCTTTTAGACTCAATTATTTCTTGAATAAAAGCTGTAAAGACTTTAAATTGGTTTGATGACGATCTGGTTGAATGTGGTATTTTAACGGAACCAGAAGAAGAAAATAAAACTAAAATAAAACATGAAAAAAAAAAAAATATATATATATATATATGAGGTTTTTGAGGTATCTTATATATGAAAGAGACATATAGTACAAATTGGATGGCAATATTGGTAGTAAGATTGGAGGGGAGGGAAAATCAGGAAATCCAGTTAAAACGGGAATAAAAAGAAGAAGAAAAAAACAAGATAGCAAAATCAATATAGACAGTATAGTTACTCATGTAGATAGATAGGCAAGTACTTTATACTAATATGAAACTTATTAAACTGTGTTTCTATGAATGTCAACAACGTTGAACTGTGTAAGTTAAAGGTATGGGACTTATAAACAAATGAAATGTGTGATAAACTAGTATAAAGTCAAGTATCATATATATTCAAAGACATCACGCCTTTAATGTTTATTCCAAACGAATCTACAAAATCTACGAGATTTTATAAACTAGTTGGGGTATATATGAAATGACAATTTTGGAACCTCATGGAATCTTTATATAAGATGAATATTATGAATCTATTAGTCCAAACTCTTTTTGTATATATTTGAGTTGTCTTTTCAACATCACCAGGTCATTTTACACACACACACAAATAAGTATATATATATACCTATATATATATATATATATATATATAGGTAGGTATATATATTGGTGTGATTTTTAAAATAAATCATGTGTGAAATCTTCTTCCCAAGGCCCAAATATACACCTATGTGGGGTTTTTATCAGGAACTAAAGCACAGCACGTCCCAACTTACATTAAATATCCCACACCCTCAGTAAGAAACATACAGACTACAGAAGCCTATTGTAAAACTACATGAAGAGTATTTTACTCATCTGACCTCGGCTATTCTGTAGAAATTGATATGCATGCATTTTATGTAAAGCTCCATCAAGAATCGTTCAAAGATTATTTGAAATCTTTTCTGCGCCTTCAAGTGATTTTGCTATCATGAAGATTACTCCTGAAATAAATATAAAAATAAAAACTGGATCAAATTGCACAATGTTGTTTTTATTATTTTCACATGTTTTTCAAGCGTAATGAAGAATTGTATAGTTTGAAAAGCTTTTATCCATGTTGAATACTGAAAAGATTTTGTCCATGTTTGATATTGGAAAGGTTTTTATTCATGTAAAATATTTCATCAGCGTCAAATAAATATGATTCAAACATGGGCAAACAAGTGTTTCAAGTTGATATACCCGTATACAAGTAAAACCATATCGTCAAGTCTAGAAGAACGGGACATCTAACGATTGTTCATTAGCAATGGTTTTAGCTACTGTTTGGTAATTTTCTAGTAGCTTTCTAATCAGGTTTATTTTCTAGTGATTGTTTTACAATGGGCCGTTGTTCAACGTGCCTAAGCCTACCGACGGTGGTGGATCAAAAGTTGATGGATCACGGATTACAATTGATTGTGTGTATGAATTCTTTAGTGATGCTGAGATAGATGCTATGCATGTGGATCTGACTCTTAGGCATTTGGGAGAGCGTCCATGACCTAGATATTATACACTAGCAAAGTTGGACGGGCATTGAATCAGGGGAAACAGCAAGATGAACAACTAGATATATATATAGGTATGTAGGTTTATATATATATATATAGCCATGTTTCAATAGATTAAAAGAAAAAAAATGACGTGAGTCGATTGATCAAGTAGTAATGAATCTTTTCATTAGACTTGAGTAGGCATCTGAGTAGGCATCTGATATGCATTTAATAGGCATCTGAATGGCTAGATATATATGACAAGGATAAGTAGATTTAGAAAATAGTAGTAGCTAAGCGTATTGATCTTAAGCCGTTACATAAAAAAAAAAAAGAGAAAAAAAAAAACAGACTAAGTAAATAGTCGAAAACTAGGATGATTGTCTGCAACAAGCATCCTTGAGTATTGAAATTATATATATCTAGGTATATATAGGTATATAAATATTTAAAAAGTAGAAGGTTGGAAATTACTTGCCACCTCTCGATCTCTAAACCTCATTGATTTTAACATTTTGAATCTTGTTTTTTATCTTAAAAAAAAAAAAAATAAAATAAATACATGAAAAAACTTTGCTCGTATTTTACTCAACTTGATACCTATCAATACAATCAAATTCCAGTTATTATTAAGAAAGCATTTCTGTATTCATAATTATTTTTAGTATTAATACTTTTATTATATGAGTAATTCCATGTCATTATATATATATATATATATATATATAGGCAAGTATCTGTTTGAATGTATGAATTCAGTAAAATAATATGATTTAATCTATCCACCTTTATTATGTTTACTTGCATGCCACGCTTAAAATAAATAAAATAAAAGGGGCTACTAAATTTCCATTGATTAGAAGCTTTGTACATTAGATGCTTTTTGTATATGGATTCATACGTTTGCTGGTATGCAGTGCTGTCATTCACCTCTTCATTATTCAATTTTTATAAAAATTTATTTAATTAATATGTAATTAATATTTATTATTCAATTAATGTTTAATTAATATTTAATTAATATTTAATCATTATTCATTACTCAATGATTATTTAATCAATACTCATTATCCAACTATTATACATAAATTCATTATTTCTAATAAATAAATACAGCTTAAAA
This sequence comes from Geotrichum ghanense (nom. inval.), assembly GCA_022023575.1. Classification (NCBI taxonomy): domain Eukaryota; kingdom Fungi; phylum Ascomycota; class Dipodascomycetes; order Dipodascales; family Dipodascaceae; genus Geotrichum; species Geotrichum ghanense (nom. inval.). Next base: position 1,755,634 of record JAKKCX010000006.1, on the reverse strand, counting down.
AAAAATAATAATACTACTAAAAACTTTGAAATATCTTGATACTCCATAAAATATATATATATATATATTTAATCAAGTTTAGTTTCAAGTAATGTAATTATTATTATTTGCTATCTTTGATGATTATTTTAATTTTTCAAAAATTCTTTCTTTTGGTCACGTTATTCATGCATTTGTTATTGTTTGTATGTATATAATATATATTTTTTAATCACTCCAACTAATAAAAAACCTACTACTATTAAAGAAACCTGTAAAATGAGCCTAGAACCAAATCACCGTTTCTAGTGTCATATAACAATTTTCCCCCTTTTTTTTTTTTTTTTTTTTAATTTATTTTTAATTTATTTTTAATTATTATATATATATATATATATAATTTTTTTTCTCCTTTTCTTTCAAGTTCTTAAATTCTTGTATGAATATTCGTATTTTTTTTTTTGCGAGGGAAGGTTAAAACTTCAAGATTTGGATTCAAGAACTTTAAAAATCATCTTGAGCATTTATTTATCGGTTAAACTTTATCTTTTCAGTTAATAATATGCTTATATAGGAGTTCATCTATTGAAATTCCATGAAAAGACTATTTCCAAACTACAACTTTAGTTTGAAGCGTTAAGAAACTTTTTCATAATCCCTTTGCTTACAACTTTTGCTTACAACTTTTACTAGATAAGATATCTTGATATAAATGGATGCTTTTTCCAATTATAAATGATAATAAAATTTTATATATATATATATATATATATAAAATTTTTTTTTCTTTCATTTACAACAACAAAGAATTTTGATTGGACCCTAGAGAAAGAAAAAAAAAAGAGTAGATTACAGAGAATTTCTTGATTGTTCTTGTTTGCTCTTGAATAAAAGATGATTGTGCCGTAGATTTTTCTTCAAGCAGTTATAAGTAATTCCTTCATTAATCTTTTATTCATATATATATATATATATATATTAGACTTGGTTTGTTTAATGTGACTTGAGAAACAAGACTTATAGAATCTGGTTATACAACCTCAAAAGCGAGTTGCCGCTGTCGCATATACAATGGCTTGTTTCTAAACGCAATTGGTTTATCTTGGTTTATGTTGTCATACCTTAACCTTACTTCAGGTACACTTTTAATTTGGAAAATATATACAGTTCTAGTATTAGAATCATGAATTGAAAATTGAATATATTCATTCAACATGATGGTTGAATATCCATATAATAGCATGATTGAATATCCATATAATATGATGGTTCAATATATTCATTTAATATCATTATTGATAATAATACTGTTGAACAAAAAAAAAATAATCAAATGTTCCAAGTCTATTGCTTTGACCTCAAGATCTAAATTGTATTTCATTAAAACAACAACAATTCACAATACCTATCAACACCAATTTCATTACATCGAGATCCAAAATAAATAATATAAAAAGCCTGAATTCGACATGATTAAATTCTGCTCTTAAAAGTCATTTAGTTGAACAAAAGGTTTATATATAAGCATGGAAATGGAATATATATAATGACATGATGAAAATGTTTATATCTAAATTAACGTCACAGTCAGTTTACCTTTTCTTACCAATATTATAGCTTTTGGTCATCTTGTTCAATTGAACTAAACTCATTATTTTAATCCCAACAGTTGGTATTCCAAGTAATAGAAATTTTACTTCTTTTTTACATTATATATGATGAACCATCCCATTTTCTTCTTCTTTTACACACTATGCACTTTGTTCATAAAAGGCTTCAACAGAGTAATGAATCTTTTCAATTTGCTGCTTTCTTTTCTGTTTGTTTGTTCATTACCAGAGAAAAAAAAAAAATCTTTAATATTCACGTGATAGTTGACAAATGGCCACATTTTCTTTACAAGAAATGTCTGCTTTCCTTTTTTTTTCTTCTTCTTCTTCAAATTGATGAAATGATTTGAATATATATATTAGAATTGTTTTTCAAGAAAATCATTTGAATTGATATAAAGATTTGATTTCGATATCTATATATATTGTTTAAAAAAACATTGTTTTAAAATGAAATAATTATTCAAAAGTTAAAAAAAAAATATAATAAAAATGAACTGAAACCATCTGAGACATTTGATTTTATATCTGGAATCAAATCATGGAAGGTTTAAAGATTTGATGATTTAAATGTTTATATTATTAGACGTTTTATTCATTTTATATTCAACATTCATATCAATGTCAATATTTATATCAAAAAAAAAAAAATTAAAATAAAAAATATTAATGAAATTTGAATACCAATATCAATATAAATATGAATACCAATATGAATATAAATATGAATATCAATACAATCTTGAATATATCAATATCATCTTGAATACTATCTTGAATAAAATATTATATAAATATAAAAGAATTTTTTACAAAAAAAATTGCCTACATGTAGTGGGCGCGCGTAGAAGAAACTCGTCGTCACAGTGACAAAATGTCATTTTTTTTCCCTTTCAGTAACTGCACTCTTCCCCTTTCTTTCTTTCTTTCTCTCTTACCTCTCACTTTTTGTCGTCCAATCCAACACATTTGCATGTACTATTTGTCACAATTATCATCTTCATATTCATCTTCATATTCATCTTCATTACCTTAGTGACCACCACTGCCATAATATTGACTGTCTCCGCCATATTTGTCATCACATTCTTCTCCCTTCCTCTTCACCAAGCAACCGCCTCCACAATAGCCAGTATACTCCCCTGTCCATTAGCATGAATGAAGGACTGAACCATCAGTACCATTTCCATAACAGCCACAATGCCATCGCGCGAACCCAGAATCAAAAGTCCTTGTCGGACGATGAAAACTCTGGAGAAGAAAGCACCGGCTCTTCTATGGAAATTGCTGCTGGCCCAAAGCGGAGTGCCCGGAAGTTCTTCCCCAACGTAGCTCTATCTCAGGATTCAAAACAAAAGTCCAAAAAGGCTCCTTCCAGAAAGACTGGCGGCGGCACCTCTGGTTTTGCAGGCCTATCTTCCTCAAGTCCTCATTCAACTGCGGGAACAATCTTGAGCACAAACATGAACTCAATTCCTTCGAATTCTAATTCTAATCCAAATACTTCGTCCATACATCATGCATCCTCCTCCTCTTCAATTGCATCTCTCACTACATCGTCATCTACGCTGCGATTAGGCTCGGCTCTCAACGGGCCTGGTCATCATCACCACTTTCACAATTTGCATCAGTACAAAAGTACTCGACAAGGCTCTAGCTCAATAAATGGCTCTAGACAACAACATGAAATCCAACGGCATCTCAATCGTGTAAAGCTAGAAAAAAAATCTGCTAGCGAAGACGATTTGAATTCACTGGAGTCTAGCGGTAGCGGTAACTTACGTCACTACTCAAGCGTCGGTAGCAATGCATCTAATGAAGAACGAAAACTACCAAACTCCCCTTCGGACCAACTCCAACCGCTGGCCCTTTCTTCAAAGGGATCGTCGGGAACCATCAACGACAAAGCTACAGATGACAATAAACAGGACTTGAACCTCAACATCGCATTTTCACCACCAAGCGATTCAAGCGATATTTTCCCTCCTATTATTATGACTGGGTCAGATAATAATCCCATCAGTTCAAATGGACGTTCTACACCTTTAAGTTCCAAGAATATCCAACCAGTACGTTCATTGGTGACGACTGGTTCTAATAGTAGAGGAAACTCCGTTTCAGGTACTCCAGGTCACCCATCTTCTCGTAAAACATCAACTGAGGGTTTAGAGGCAGAATTTGCAAGCCCATCTTCTCGTAAAACATCAGCTGAAATTTTAGATGTTGACTTTCCAAAAGCTTCTTCTAGAAAACCCTCTGCTGAAACCCTTGAAGAAGATTATGCTAGTGGTCATGAGTTATCGGAAGAGGTTGATATGCCCCCTCCAATGACTCCTCAACCAAAATTATTTGATCTGTCTCTAGATCCTGTCAATGATTCAGACCCTAATGACGGAGTTCCCATTTACAGAGTAAAAAGTCCAGTTTTCCCTGGAAGACTACCACCATCAGAAATTTCTCCAAAACCAATAAAAGAAGAGCCTAAACAGCCAAAAATCGATACCTTAGATGCATCAGAAAGCGAAGCCGCTCGAAAACGACGATCAGAACTCTACGAGTATGCGGAACGTGCACACATGGTTGCAATTGAACCAGAAAGCAAGGCAAATAAGACTCAGGTTGAACTGGAACGAGAACAGACTTTAGAAAGGCAACATCAAGAACTCAGATATTATTTACAGATGCAAGAGCAATTAATTAAACAACAGCAACAACAAATTTATCAACAGCATCAACAATCATTGCAAAGCAAATCATCAGAAGATCAGTTACAGGCACAATTACAACAGCAGCAACAACAAATCCTGATAATGCAGCAGCAGCAGCAACAACAACAAAAACAGCAGCAGCAGCAGCAACAGCAACAGCAACAGCAACAGCAGCAGCAACAGCAGCAGCAACAATCTCAATCCCAGTCTCAATCTCAATCTCAATCTCAACAACAATCACAATCAACATCAAGTTCCTCTTCAAGGAAACAAAAAAATGTTATACTTGTTAATAATCATCCTTATCAACGACTTGAATTGATTGGTAGAGGTGGTTCCTCTAAAGTTTACAAAGCCATGGGTAGCGGTGGCCGTATTTATGCAATTAAACGGGTTGCATGCGATGAAGATATAGATCAAACGGTTCTAAAAGGATTCAAAGGCGAAATTGATCTTTTACGAAGACTTAAGGATGAAGATAGAGTTGTTAAATTGATTGATTTCGAGCTAAGAACTTCTTCTATTTACGTGGTGATGGAATGTGGAGAAATTGACTTGGCTCATGTTTTAAGTGCTAGATTGAATCAACCTTTAGATATCTCATTTGTTCGCTACTACGCTGTTGAAATGCTTCATTGTGTGGATGCAGTACACCGCCATGACATTGTCCACTCTGATTTAAAACCAGCTAATTTTCTGCTGGTTAAAGGAATGCTCAAAATCATTGATTTTGGTATTGCTAATGTAGTACCTGATTACACTTCCAATGTCCATCGAGATACACAGATTGGAACACCAAACTATATGGCTCCAGAGGCTCTACTTGATGCCAATCATGTCTACGCTGCTAAACCTGGTGAATCTAAGGCTGCTAGTAGTGCTGAATTAGAAGACTCTAAAAAACCTGCAAACAAACGTGACAGTGTAATAAGTCTCAATAACGGAAACATACATGCTCCTATTCTTCCACCGGCAAGTAAGCCAGCGCCAACAAAATTCAAGGTTGGACGACCTTCTGACATTTGGAGCTGTGGATGTATTATTTACCAAATGATCTACGGTAGACCTCCTTACGGCATGTATCAAGGAACACAAAGAATGCTTGCAATTATGAATCCAAAAGTTCAAATTGCGTACCCCAGCCACGGAACAGGTCAAGTTCCAGTTCCTAAGGAAGCGATTGAGTGTATCAAGGGCTGTTTAGAACGGGATCCTACTCAAAGATTCACAATTGATACTGTTATGGATGGTCCGTTCTTGAATCCACAGGCTGTGGATCGAAGATTCATTCAAGATCTTTTAGCGCATGCGGTTCGGTATGGAGCTGAACGAGGATCGCAAGTAAATGGAAGAGAGCTTGAATTATTGACTGATAATGTATGGAGTAAAATCAAAGCAACCAATCAGTGATGGTCTGTGAGTGTACGTTAGGTAACTAAAAAGTAGATAACAGAGAAATTTAAGTAATAATAATGAAAAGTTTTGATTACCATAATGATAATTGTAGTGATGAAGAAAGAAGAAGAAGAAAATTGTTGAAAAATAGTAATAATAATAATAATAATAATAATAATAATAATAATAATAATAATAAGTTCTGAGACAATATACAAAAGAATGTTGTTAAGCTCAGACAAGTGAAAATATTAATGCGTAGGCTGAGTTTATCGTTTTGTTTGACTCCTGGAGAAAATCTGGGTGGGAATAAAAAAACAAGTAAACAAAACTCCCTTTTTCTCTCCCTTATTTGTATTTTTTTTTTATCCCATTGCATCTTGAATTATTTTATATTTTTTTTTTTATTATTGTTACTATTATCATCAATTTTTTATTTTATTTTATTTTATTTTATTTTAATTTTAATTAAGCTTGATTTCTATTTGGACTTGAAACAGAATTCTATATTGTATTATACGTCGTCAATTGAAAGATCAAGAATATATGGCATAGGTCGAAAAAGAATCGAATCTGGCCGTGTATTGTGATTGAAATTATATTTTTGTATTAAAGTATTCAGAGTGGCTATCACACATTCTTCAGGCGCCCTGCCGGCGTGGGTTGCGACCCAACGCAAGGCCTTTATGAGATGGGCAAACACTTACTTGGAATCAGGAGATATTCCTCCTCTTCAAAACCTAGCACCAGACTTGTCAAATGGTGTAAGGCTCATTCAACTTCTTGAAATCATAGGCGGTGAGTCGTTGGGCAGGTATTACAAGAATCCAAAGCTGCTAGTGCAAAAGGCAGAAAACGTGAATACCGCGTTAGATTTTATCAGACACAGAGGGGTCATGGTATATAACATTGGTGCGGAGGATATTATCGATGAGAACTTAAAACTGGTGTTGGGATTGCTATGGGTTTTAATTCTTAGATTCACGATTTCCGATATCAACGAAGAAGGTGTCTCAGCAAGAGAAGGATTATTGTTATGGTGTCAAAGGAAAACTGCCGGGTATGAAGGTGTCGAGATAACAAACTTTTCAACGAGTTGGACAGACGGAATGGCGTTTTGCGCGCTACTCGATAGACATCGACCAGATCTCATTGACTTTTATGATTTAGATCCAGCTGATCATCGAGGTAATACCGAGCTTGCATTCAAAATTGCTTCAGAAAAGATTGGAATTCCACAATTACTTGATGTTGAAGATATTTGTGACGTAGCACAGCCCGACGAACGCTCAGTCATGACTTACGTGGCGTACTGGTTCCACGCGTTTTCTGCGTTGGACCGAATTGAGACAGCTGGACGAAGACTTGAAAAGTTTGTAGATGTTACTGCATCTGCTATTGAGATGCAACATGCTTATGAGGAACGAATGAAGGCTTTATTAGCGGCCATTCGGACTAAGCAGGAATCATGGAGCAAATCAGAGTTTACAGGGACATATGTGGATGCCAAAGCGCAACGGACTGCGTTTGTACAGTACAAGAGAACTACAAAGAGACAATGGATCAATGAGAAGTCAGAACTATCATCGCTTTTAGGCAACATTCGTACAAAATTAGCTACGTATGGGTTAAAGGAGTATGAACCTCCAGAGGGACTAAAAATAGCAGATATGGAAGCGGCGTGGAGGTCACTCATCAAGTCTGAAGCCGAACATGCGAAAAAAATCAATAATCAGCTCAGTGAGATTAAGGAGAAGCTCAGGATTCAATTTGCAGAAACAGCGAACGAATTTGCACTGTGTTTGGAAACCGTTTCATTAAACATTAGTGAACTTGACGGTGAGCTGGAGAAACAACTAGTAGGTATTACACATCTTAGCGATCAACTTAATCCGTTAGATGGGATGCTGGAGGAGCTGAGGCAGTTGGATGAGAAATGTACAGAAGCCAATGTGGAAGAAAATGACTATACTGTGTATTCCTATGACGAGCTCGAGTACGAACTGGGTCTAGCTAAACAGTCGGTAGTGAAGAAACTTGCGTTCATTGATAATCAAATTGTTGCGCGCAGTATGACCAACTTGACGCCGATCCAGCTGGAAGAGTTTGAATCTGCGTTTAGATTTTTTGACAAGAGCCAACGTAACTGCTTAATTGAGAGTGAGTTTTCTGGTGCGCTCGCTAGTTTAGGGCTTGTTTACTCGGAAGAGGAGATGCACGACGTTTTCCAAATTGCGAGTGGAGGTGCATTAAGTAATGAAGAAGATGAGTTAGACGATGATAGAACGGCAATAGGTTCGAAGACCAAGGGTAAGAATACCAGTGGGTCATTATCAGATAGCTCAGCGACAGCTTATTCACACAGTCGAAATGCTAGCTCAGGATCATCTGAAGAGCCTTCGGTATCGTTTGAGCAATTCATCAAGTTCATGGTTGAAGTGACTGAAGATCAACAAAATTCTGAGCAAGTGTTCCAGTCATTTGTAGATATTGCAAATGGCAAACCATACGTTACAGAGCTTGATTTACAAAATTCGCTGGTACCAGATTCGATGATTGAGGTATTAGTAAACTCAATGCCGGAAGATACGGAAAACGAGGGAGGATATGATTATGTGGAATACATGCGGAACTTGACTGGAATTACACTTGATATTCCTGTTCCAGAAGACGAAGAAACTGAAGCATAATTTGGGTGTTTTGGAAAGGTAAAAGCCATAAGGACTTGAATTACGTTACTTTTTATTAATTTTGAATCGATTATATATATATTTGGATGGATAAATAACATGGATATGTATAAAAGCAATATATATATATATATATATAATAAAATACTAAAATAATTACAATAAAAATTTAAAATATATATGGATTTGATTTCTATATCAAGAGATTATGATTTTTGGCGATATTACTTGAATGTAAATAAGGTGGGTGAATTCAATATCACGTGTCTGGAATTGCCAACGCATACTATTGATGAATTTTGGGCTGTGGTGATATTGGACAAATCACCGTTTTAATTCATATACATATATATAATAGGTTTTTGAGATTCCAAGTGTAATAATATATTTGTTATTAAAGTACTTGAATTTTTCTAGAACAATTGATTTTTTTTTTTTTGTAAATCGCCAATACTTTTATTTTTTTTACATTTATTTATTCAATATTTCAATTTTGATTTTCAATTTAATATATTTCTAACGGAATCTACCTTTTTTTTTATTTCTTTTTTTTTTTTTTTTGACCATCATATAAAATCAAATCAAACAAATCAATTTATTTATTTTTCAACACATTTAACAACGAGATTTAGTTCATTTCATTTTCGTCTTTGAAGAACGATAGATATAAATACGCTAAAGGAATATCAGAATATATACATATATAACATAACGACAAGATGCGATTTCAGTACGTGATAACCGGATCTATGGTGGTGTTTGCAACATCTGTTACGGCCCAATTTGGTGATTTTTTTAATAATATATTTGGACAGCATCAACAGCAACATCAACAGCAACATCAACAAGCAAGAGATGCTGGATGGCTTGAGAGTGTATATGATTCTTGTAAGTTTTTTTTTCTGACTATAGAAGAAAAGGGTTTACTTATTTGCCTGATTGTTTTTTTTTTTTTTTTTGTTTCTTGATCAAATATTTGCTAACCAGATATCATAATATAGCAAATTGTAATGGATATTTGTGTGAAGACACACTTGTTTGTGTAAAGTCACCGGTAGACTGTCCTTGCAAGTTTGAAAGTTCTGAAATCAAATGTGTTTTACCTGATCGTAAATCATACGTGTGTATTTCTAAACCTGCTGATAATGATCCCAATCCCCGGGACTGCAAGTTTGTTGAAAAGGCATATAAGGGACTTGTTTAATGAATTTACAAACAATGAAAATATCAAGTACTATCAACAAAGCAATACTTTGAATACTTTTTGTCTTTGATGTTTTTTTTTCTGTTTCTTTTTTTTTTTATTATTATTATTTTATTGTCATTAATTTATTGAATCAGCTTGAATCTCGAAGTCAAAATAGCAAATGATTATTTCAATAAATATTGGATTTAAAGGTTAATATTGATAAAAGATTAACATGCAAAATTATAATGTATTATTTTGTGGGTTTTTTTCTTCTTTTCTTTCTACCTTTATACAAATATATATATATATATATATGTATAAACATGAATGACATAAATAGATTTTTTTTTAATTTTATTTTATTTTCTTTCTTTCTTTCTTTCTTTCCTTTCTTTCTTTAAATTTGGATTTGTTTGTGTATATATATATATGTGTGTGTGTGTGTTGGAATTAATTTGCCTTAAGAACAATTATAACTGAATCTCCTCGTAGAAACATTTTACTGACAAAACGATCTTTGTTTACTGGTTTTCCTTTTTTTCCTTGAGCATTAATCGGCACCACTTCGTACATCTAAAGTAAAAGTTAGTTTAAAAGAGAAAAAGAATAAAAAAAAAAAAATAATAAAGAAAAGTTTTCAAACTTACTATTTTGACATTTTCCAAGACCATATTTGAATGTCTATCAAAGGCTTTAACACGAGCTAACATTTTTGTATTGTCACGACATGAGATGAGAACTTGAGAATGAGATTCAACAGCACTTTTAAGTAATGATAATGGACCATGAGCAAATTCGTATTCTTCCAAACGTTGAAGTTCAACATCTGTCATTTCAGCTCTTGATTTTCCTACTAGATCACTTTTTATTTGGAAAAAAAAAAAAAAAAAAAAAAAAAGAGTATATGGTTAGTTGAAATAATTAAAGCAGAAAAGAAAAATAAACTTACGCCATTGTATTATTGTATTGTAATGTATTGTATTTCTTTTATTATTATTATTATTTTTTTTTTTTTTTTTTAATATAATTAATGAATGAATTGATGATGATTAGGTTTTTGAATATTATTATGGTTGTTGGTGGTATTGGGATGATGATTAAATGGGAGATTTAAGATTGGGATGAAATGAGAGATGGAACGTGGAACCTAACCCTGGAAAATTCAAATGAATGAATAGATTAATATATATTTAGATAGGATATAAAGCGTATAATTTTTATTTTTTTATTATTCAATTTATTGTATATATATATATATATATATATATATATATATATATATATTCATTATAATCATTTTAATTATTTGACAGAATAATTTTCAGAAGGAAAAGCAAGACAAAAATGATGATAATAATGATGATGATAATGATAATGATAATAATAATAATGATAATAATAATAAAATCAAAAAATACGAATACGAATTTGAATGTGAATTATCAAATAGAAGATTTAGCTGCTTATAGATTAAAACATATTTATAATCATCTACAATTATAAAAATATATATCAAGTTTTATTTTCATGTTTTAAATCAATGTTTGTTAACTGATCTAATATATATATAACTTGTATTCAAATTATTTTTCATTTTTATCATTGTTTATACACAGTTTTGTTTGAATATATATATATATATATATATATATAATTAATCTATTTTATTGAGAAAAAAATTCTATTCACTTTATTAACTTAAATGACTGCAAAATCATGATGAAAATGAAAATAAACTAACCCTTATTTCAACCATATAAAATCTCGACAATATAATCATCTATTCTACTATATTAGACTTGAAAATAAAAGTTTTTTTTTTTTTTTTTAAAAAAAAGAATCGTTTTGAAATTTCACTTCAAACACTACCAGTGCGTACTGAGTTGAATATCTTGAATTTACAATATTCATTTTTTTTTTTTTTTTTCAACTAATCTATTTGTATTTTATAACTTGGAACGTCATTGTAGTTTATTTTATTTTCCCAACTGACTATTCAAAATATATACACTTTTTACAAGAGGATTTTTATTTTTTTTTTTTGATTCATTATTTTTAGTCTTTCGTTCATCCTATCATTTCCATCAAAAGTAGGTACATATCTAGTACACTATCTATTTAGATTTGTAGAGCTCTTACTAAGAGAGCTCCGAGCGCAAGTTACCCTTCTTTCATGCAGAATGAAATAAAATGAATAATTGGAAAAAAAGACCCTTATTCTTCAATGCGCTCTAATCATGTAGTCCACTTATTCTGGCACACACTAGTAGGCATGTACTCACGCAGTTTGTACAGAAATTATCACTATTGTGAAGCTTCTTGACTGCTGTTTGGCGATCCAGGGCGTCATTTTCGAAGGTCTTCAGTTGGTTGCCGGCCTGTCTTGTATTATGCATTCATTTTGTTTTACGTTAATTTCTTTTTCAATTTCTTCTTTTTTCTCCGTCTTTTGATCTTTATATTTATATATTTATATATATATTTATTTTGCCCTGGTCGGAGGATGTCAAAGGCTAAAGATTAATATATATTAGAAATAGAAATAGGTTTAGTAAATAGGTGATAATGAATAGTATTTAATAAGTGGTAGTTGTAGCAATAGCACGTGCAAGGCGGAAGAAGCGAGGACCCATGTTTAAAGCAGTTATATATATAAAAAAAAAGGTTAACTTAAATGAACCAAAAAAAAAAAAAAAAAAGCATCCAAGAATTACAAGTATTGTCGATAATAATGATTTTAAATATTTGTGAGTTTCAAAAGATTTATTTAGCGGGACTACAATATTATTATTATTATTACTTTCATTTTCACATTGTGATAGGTTCAAATATTTTACAAGTTATCGATTCAAATCGTGACTACTTGAACATTTGTCCACTTACCTAGGTATTCATCTACTGAATATCCATACATATGGAAATTGGAAAATAAAATCGATATTTTTGAACTTGAATAATTGAATAAAATATAGTGTAAGGCGTTCTTTTCTTGTTGTTTTATTTTTTAAAGTCTTGAGTACTGCCAGGCACCATTAGATTCCATATGTGTATCTTGTTATATGGTGGCTGAAACCTTTAGGTGTTTCAAAATACAAACAAATGTTATACTATTTCAATCTTCATAACTTGAATACTACACCTCTGTTCCGCTAGTTAACATTATCCATATAGTTCATTTGGTTCACTAATATGATCGTAGGCATATCTATTGCCTTTGTTACTTCATAGAATACCACCCCTCTACTTGCTCACTCAACTATCGTCATCTTGAACTCACGTACTATCATTGATATTTTTTTTTCTCTCTCTCATGTCAGTACCTGTGATGATACTACCAACATCACCCTACTACGGTCACTTCCTGGTGCTACCTCTGCAAGGACTTGACGCAAAAGGCGAACGATGATCCTTGGTTAAAAAGGTCAAAGCGGCCGCTGCCTCTCGTTCATCTGCCGGGTCCCGAAGTCTTGGGGGTTTGGTATTTTGGCACTAGTCTTTTAACAGTACTAGTTTTTTTTTTTTTTTAATTACTATTAGTTTACTTTTTTTCTTTTTCCTTTCTCTGTCGTCTTGTATAGATTTATATTGACTGACTCTATAGTCGCTGACCCGTAAAGGTGCTAAGGTGTGTACCCCACACTTTTATTTTGCTCTTGTAGGTAGCTTGAGGATCCATCAACAATGTATACAAGTTAAGAGAAATGCAGCCAAAAAATACAAGAAAGGTTTAAGAGCAACAGGATCTTGCATTGAAGTGCATTAGTATATTATTCGGTAAAAACAGTAACATTTCTGCAATAGTTATCAATTATGGTGCGTCAAGAATATTTAACCGAATATAGTGCAGGCGCTCAGGATTGGAAATAGACAGATCAAGGTTGGGGACTGATAAGAGAAAGTAGCAGCAGTTTGCTCTTTGGAAATATAGACAATCATTTTTTCTTTTTAACGCTACAAATATTCAATCGTGAGATATAGGTGGGTGAAGCAAGGTACAAGCCAGTAATAGTAATAATACATGAAAAGTAGATAGATATTGGTTCTTTAAAATACACGGTAAACATGATCCGGAACGTGGATCAAGCACTACATACTCAATACATGAAATACAGCAAAAAATACATGAAATAATATGCAATGATGAAAGATAGATCTGAAGAGTAAGTCTAGCCAAGGCAATAATGATGATTTTCAATTGGCTAGAGTTTTAAATAGTGGAATGTTAGGCTGATACATCATTTTCCGACAGACGTACACACGTAAAGGATGCAAACATACACAAGCACACGCACACATGGTCTGGGAAAAAAAAAATAAAATAAAAGATTAATTATTACTCAGGTATTTATATACATATATATATATAAATGTATAGGTAAATATTAATAAGAGATTATTTAGTCTTTTATAAATCTAAATACTAGCGGCTTTAAAGCTCACATATGAATGTTAATGGCTACTAAACAAACTAGATGTCCAAGCTTTTGTAAATTGTTTGTTTGAGCCTGGTAACCAATGCTACTTTCTATTATTGTGTATCCCCAACAGATCGTTAAAACATTTAAACTATTTGTCAAATGTCAGATTAGTTACTTTGGGTAGATACATGATGGGCTAGGATTTTAAGCAGATATATATGGTCGATCCAGTACAATGGCGTTTTTTTTAATTATAGGGTACATAGTGCTGAAGAGGATGAGTGGCGGCGTAGCTCTTACTAAATTTATAAATATTTCATCACCTTACTCTATCTACTAGTATATATGACGAATTTTTTTATTTCATTTTCTTTTATTATTATTAGAAAAATGTTGAATGTTATACATACACACACAAAAAATAAAACACAACAGTTTAAAGTAATAACTGATGATTTTTCAATCCTTTTAGAATAATTCTATTTTATATTCATTATTCAAATTAAGTCTGTTATTTCTCTTGAATTTTGATTTGTAAATTCCATAAACCATTAAAAAATAAAAAATAAAAATGAAAATGAGATAATCACTGGAAATTTTCCAAGTATAAAGTAGTATACATGATTTGGTATTTGAGGTGTAAATTAACTGGAAAAAAAAAAAAAAAATTAAATAAATTGAAATTGAAAAAAATAAAATAAAATAAAATAAACGACAGGTTATTCGATCTCAATGCTGGAAGGTTCTAGTTGATGATGTTAGTATACTTTGAAATGCATCTTATCTTCCATACCTAAGTTTTTATAATTATTACATGTTTTAAAATCAATTTGGACTTTTTAGGCTTTCCTAGAAAAGCCCGAGACTTTAAACATGTTAGTATCAATGAAAGAGAAAAAGGAGATGGAGAGAGATGAAGGAAACTCAGAGAGTGATGATGGTGTCTCTGTGAGCTTTCTTGAGCAAAAAGACCGTTTGCATGCAACCGGTTGAAAATCGTAGATTGATACGGAAGAGACAGTATACTCATCAGGGATCTGACCCAAAGTTTGGGGTTAAACTTTGCCTTGTCTATACGATACAATTATTTTGCTTTCACTGCCCATCTGTGGTCTATGGTAGTATTTAGCAGTAGTGAGCAAAGAAATCAAACCAGTCCAAGCCATATAAAACATGTCTAGCTGAGATCTCGATAATAGAGAAGAATTTTTAAAATGAGATATAAAGTGAGGCCAAGATTATTGATTTACTAATATGCTGTTACTAAGAATAATAATAATAATAATAATAATAAGAATTTAATTGTGACTGTAGGCATTGCAGTTGTTTCGTATAGGTATTGAAGCTTTTAATCAAGATGAAGATGATGATGAAATTTGTAATCCTTTTTTGATTAAAGTAGTACTATAAATCTTGTGTTTAAAGGCGTGGCAATATACAAGCGAATAGCGTAGTAATGAAAACTGGTTTCATCCTCATGGTTGACCATCACTTGGTTGAAATTAAAATAAAATAAATATTCTATATACAATCAGTAAGTCATACTAGCATTTGAAAAAAAAAAAAAAAAAAAAAAAAAAAAAAAAAAACTAGAAGTGAACTTGAACTTGTATGGTGATCTTTTCAATCAAGAGTCTTGTATTAATTTCTTGTCTTTCCTTTTTGACTGTTTTCAGGAACCTATCCAATATACAAGGCTGGTGCATCTTTTGGGAGGGGGAAAAAGAAACGAAAAGAAAAAACATTACATTTCAATTGAAATTTTCAAACATTGCAATCACAAAATAAAAAAAAAACTGTGTAAAAAACTAAGTAAATCTCTTCACTTTATTTTTATTTATTTATTTATTTATTTATTCATTTTTTTTTTTTTTTTTTTTTTTTTTTTTCATTATTAGTAGCTTAGATCAAATGCAGTAAGTTAATTCAATCAATCTGTAGTGTAGAGTTGAAAAATCAATTCAGCCCAGAAACAATTTGTGATCAAAGAGTGTTAGCCTATGCGGCGCTATTTTCAGCGACCCCCTCCTCCTCCTCTACCTTTTCAGGCTTCGTGCGTGAAAAGTTGCATTAACCATACCTCGTTTTTATTTTTTTTTTCATCATGTACATGTTATTTTTTACTTTTTATTTTTCCTTCTTTTCAATTTTGTATATGCTTATGGATTTTTCGTTCGTTACCTTTGATATATGAGCAAAATATATTAGACCCCTACAAAAAGAAATCAATACATATATACCTATTTATAGGTACCTAAGTTGTAAAAGAACAAAATCTTGCATAAAAACGGAAAGGTTCCAAACGCCATGCAAGGTTATTTCACCATAAGTTTGGACCCTTTTTTTTTTTTTTTTCTCTCTTGAATTTTTATATGGACTTTAAACTAGTCACAGGAACAACGATTCTGTATAGTTTACACCTATTCTATTACAGCTGTTATTATTATTATATACATTACTATTACCAATAATATTAATCAAGACAAGTAAATGCTTGGAAACTCGAAGACTAAGTAGTTGGTAACAGTAGGTTTGGCCAACACTTTTCATTACTCATATGCCAATACTCTTAGATGTGGAGTTGTGGACGGCTCTTTTGTTAAGAACCAGTGTAATTTAAAATAATGAAAAAAAAAAAAAAAAAAAAAAAAAAAAAAAAAAAAAAACCTACACATGAGATATCTGAGCAGTCAGACAAATGCTGTGATTGTGAAAATGCAAAAATAGTAGTGGTGTTTGTACAGTGAGTAAACTAAGATCGAGGGTTATAGGCTGCCGCGCGTTGATTTTTGCCTCATAATAGGTTAAACATACCTCCATCTCAGATTCCTGGGGAGGAGAGTTTTATTTTAGTTTATTTTATTTCACTCTAATTCATTATTTTATTTTTCAATTTTCTCCTTTTTCATAGCCATGATTTATTATACAAAAATACTAATTTGGATAAAGGTCTAACCGACCACATTTGATTCAAATTGCCAGTGTATTATGAAAGTGCTGTACTATTAGAAGCCAACTTACCTTTGTTAAGAGCGTTGATGTGTGCGGGCCTTTGAACAAAGTTTCGTTTATTATACAATAATCTTGAACAACAGCTTAAATACGACCGCAAGTAGCAGCATTGGTTTTTTCCCAATGACGGCAAAGTAGTATGGAATACTACACTGAACGTCGAGGCGACTATAGGGCCCAGCATGCGCCTGATGAGACGTTGGAGCAGAATTTTAAGCTTGGATGAGGTTCAAGATCAAATGCAAACTATGCATTGGGCTCTGCAAGATCTGAGTTTAACAAGTTTTATAGAAATTTAGTGGATGTTTTTCTATACCAAAAACTTCTTGACCAGTTGACAGTGTATGCCTTTCAATTTATGGATGCTAGGAATTCTATTGTACATTTGTCCTCAAAGGTTTCTATCTATTATTTTATTTTGTAGCTATTTGTCAAAGTATGAGGGCAGTACAAATGTATCTCAAGATTGGTATACTATTCCCACCACCATCTTTATTATTATTGTTGTTATTATTATTATTATTATTAGTAGTAGTAGTAGTAGTAGTATAATTTATTTTCAATACTGTTGTTACTCAAAAGACGCAATACATAACGTAATATATAATCATAGCTAGTAAACAATTCTGATTTCTTACTACTGTAATGGCAATCACCAGCTTTTGCGCAATTGAATAGTAAATCTTGAAAGCATTATTTTACGAAATGTTGAACAATCTTCATTAATATAAACAATAAACTAGAGAAAAAAACAATTCTTTAGTTTTATTCCAACTAACTCTTATTATAAACATAACCGAATATATGCAAAGGAGCAGGCACGGCTTAGCGTATAGTCAAATAAAGACAATTAACGAAACACTTGAATTATTTTAAATAAATATGAAATATACTGAAAGGAAAACAAAACAGCTAAATAAAAAAAAAACATTGTCTAATAAATGAGATGCTTGTTAGAGATTAGGTTACCTATAAGCTCTTTTTGACAGTGGATACGACTTTGGATACAAGACTTGAGTTTTTAAAAATAAAAACTGTTTCAAAAATGTTTTCCTATTATGCTTGATCTTTTGTTGTTTTCATTCAATTCTTTATTTTGAATTGACAACCCAAAAATAAAAAAATGAAAGTAAATCAATGAACAGTAATAACTTGTAACGTTTTAGACAATTCTTTCAATGTTGATTGAAGGTGAAATGGCTGATGATGAAATAAAAAAATCAATTCGTGGTTCATTTAGAACAAATCTACTTGAAGATCAATTTGAATCCATATTGACTTTGTATACCTATTTTACTTTTTATTCACTTTGTTTAACGAAGATCTGTTTTTTTAGGTTATTGGTTGTAACATGTGCCTGATGGTTCTAATTATGCACTGCTAAAACATTTCTGGACATCTTTTATTATTATCTTTTTTTATTTTATTTTATTTTTCTTACTCTTTGTATATTCATCTAGTTCTCTCTCATATACATGAACAAATCACCAAGATTGATCTTCTTTTCAAATTGAAAAACTAGGTATTATAACTTGTTTACCAAGTATTCAATCTCTAGATGAACAACATAAGCGCCCTTCATTTCATTTCAATAATTTATTGTTTTATATCATTTTTCATTTATATTTATTTTAATTATATTTTGCATTTCAGGGTTACTTCAGTTCACAGAGGCAGTTTGATCATCTTTTACTCCAAATCATTGAAAATGTAACTTGTATCATTTTCTTTTAGCTTAACGAATGGCCTTTTTTTTTTTTTCTTTCTCCAATTTATAATTTATAATTTTAGTACCTATGAAATAATTTTGACTATTAAAAAAAATTAATTCACCTTGTTAAGTCACAAGTGCTAAGATATATATATATATGGAAACATTTCCATTTCAAGTCAAAATTAACAGTTATTTTTTACATCTAGATAACTTGTTTTCTTCTTCTAAAAACGTTCAATTTAATATTTTTACATCATCAAAAATACATACGTATACACGCAAAAGAAGAAATATATATAGATGTAAATTTTGAAGGCAACGCAATTACAGCGATAATCGACTTGGTTGAAAGCACGTCTAGCAGTTTTATGTAACATAAAACAAACGTTTTCATGACACTATTATTAACATTGGTATGAATGAAGATAAGAATGGAATAAGTCTTATCATCTTCATGCATCAATCCAAATACTCTCTTTTTAGTTATATCTACAAATGCAAAAGCGTAATGAAGTTAGATACAGTAAAGCAGCTGGAATGAATTGAACGGGTGAGTTTTATTGTATACAGAAATACTAGCACGTTTATCAACAATTTATAATCTTTCCGAGCGGCAATGTTTACAGTCAATTTAGTAATAAATCGGTGATGGAGAAGTAGTGATATTCCTTATTTCATCACGAATGCTTGATGAAATGTTTTAAAAAAAACTACAAAAAAGGCTTTATTTGCATCATTTATTTTCATAAGATTTATTGAGACTATCTGAATTTCGAGATTTTTTTTTTTTTTTTTTTTTTTTTTAAATATGATTACTTGGTTTTTAATTATCAGCAAGTTTTTAAATCTATATCATTATTTGCTGGTATTATCAGAAACTTTTGAATATATTTAAAATTCTAGGATGACGGTCTAAAGAACATAATAATACTATAATTTTAAATAATTACTCAATTGATTTAAATGATTATTCAACTTATTCAATTGATTTTGCTTAAATGATTTTCAACCTGTATATACGTTTTGTAACTAGACATTGATTTCAAGACAACCAATTGTTTTCACTACCAAAATATGTATTCAATTTGTAAGAGAAAAAAAAAAAAAAAGATTAACTGAGCTTTGTTGGAATAACCAGTATATATCAATTAATTCTTTTTGTATTAGTATTTTTTTTGGGAGTATTGTTTTCACATTATGAATTAATCATAAAGTGAATGTAACTTATTTATTATACAAATTCATGAAAAACAGTGTTTGCTGGCAAATATTCTAATTAATTTTTTTTTTTATTTTTGAAATCATCTAAAATGATATTTGAGTTGTAATAAATGAAAAACTATAAAACAAAAAAGATTTCTGTGACTGTATAGAATAGCTTGTGAAAGTTATAATTTTGAATCATCAAATTTGCAGTTCAACAATCACAATTATTAGTTTCAAGCCTTTAAATAACACTTCTTATATTGCTATTGTCAAATTATGATTTTTTCCTGGATCATTTAAATGTGAAATTAAAAAGTATTATTGTCAGCTATTATAAGCAAAAAAACAACTGTTTAAATTCATTCGTGCTGCAATTGACAAAACATCCTATATTCAAATGATATTTTGTTTGCGATAAACTATGAAATCAAAAATTGAGAATGTTCATCTTTTGGAAGTACAATTTTAAATGGGTTTTTTTATTGAGTATGACATCAGTAGACATTACCATCATGAATCAATCTTTAACACCTCCAAATATCCCAAAAGCAAAACATTTTAATCTAGCTATTATTCCTTAAATTATCAATGCTACTGGTTTGCGAAGAAAAAAAAAATCATGTATTTTATGTTGCAAAGTATATTTTTATTTTGGAACACTTTCATGTTTTCTATGATTTCATTCGATGAAAAGTCGTAAATTTTTCGAAAAATAAAAACTGTGTTTGTTGATAGTACTTCTTTAAATCCGCAACTTTGGATTATTTTCACAAAATATACAATCTTCTTGACAATATTTATCTTGAATACTAAAAACTGAAAATTTACTCATACTTTTTTCTTTCATCTATTTCAATTAGAATTTGATACAAGTTCTCAAATGAGAATTCACACTATTCTTACTACAAGATTTGACTTAAAACTAAAGCGTTTTATGAGTGATACTAAATAAAACTGTACCTTCACACTCTTATCAACTTTTGTCATTACTCGCCTTTTTTCTAAAAAAAAAAAAAAGTATCCAACTCAGTTGTCATATTCTAATAAATTTCTTTATTTAAAATGGTATACTTGTCACATTCATAACTCTCAGGCTTATAAAATATATAAACTGTACTTATTTTTTAAATAGTCTATCAGATAATTTATAGTAAGGCTCTGCTTGAATGCTTTGTACAGTAAATATAAGGTATGAAGCCCATGCAGATTGACAAATCATTTGCACAATCACAAGATTATATGGATATATACAGAACGCTGAAAGATGCACATTTTCACAATTAGTGTCTTTTTAGAAACTTTAGCTTGGATTCAATTTTTCCATATAGCTTTAAAATCAAATAAAATCTAAACCATATGCCATTATTTCAAAATATGTCACCTAACCAGAAAAGATTCTTGTCAATTTTGTTTTTGAACGCTTCATTCATCTTAATTATCTGATCAATAACTAGAATGGTGTACTTTTGATCTTTGCTTGTCAAAGAAATTGAAGAAAAATAAAGCTAGTTATTCAAGTTTCTTTGTTTTTAAAAAATCAAGAAGATAGTCTAGCTACTGATAACAGTTTTGATCAAAGTACAAAAAAAATCAAGACTAAATAAAGTTTCAAGCTATATATTTTTAGATAGAACCAAATAAAAACTAATCGTTTCTAGAAAGGACCCTTTCATTAGAACTAGTAAATTGTTTTGGAGTTGAACTTACTTAAAAAGTCAGATATGTCGATATTTTCAAAATGAAGAAAAGAGAACAAAACTATTTAGTTACTTGAATTTATACGACAGGTTTGTTTGATTGGAACTGGTTCAAATATCTAGTTATTGATTTTATTTCCATGTTTTATTTTTATTCATTTTTTAAAAAATCAAACTGTCTTTGTTTCCGATCTTATACTGATTTTTAAGATTTTACATCACATTATGATTAAAGTTAGTTTTTTTTTCCCACAAAGTATTTTCCCAACCTTGAAACCTACCTTCTGTGGAGACTATTTTCAAAAGCCCTTTTTTTTTATTTCCCTTTCCTCTCCAGTTTGAACATTTTGATCTCTAAGAGCTTCATTGCAAAATTTTAAACATCCATATGTTTAAAATTGAGTTTAAACTAGACTAATATGAAGTAATCTAGTTTGTTTTTCAAAGGCAGGGTACCCCACAAAAAATCATTCTAATGAAATATTTTTGGCAGCTCTCGTAAAATAAATATAATACTAATGATATTCAGGGTTTCATAAGATTGTTCTTGTCTCACCACCTTGTTTTTTTTTTTTTTTTTTTAAAAAAAAAATCAGCTTTTATTTTTTAATTCAAAATGCTTGAAAGATTTTGTACAAAAATGAATCTCTATTTTTGAAAATAAAAGTAAAATTTATTGTGTATAAATGGCAATTTTGGGTTTGTCTCTTGTTTGAAATTGAATTAAAGACCTGGTACTGAAAAGCTGAATAGAAAAAATCTCAATTGAATAAAAACTGTCAAGTATAGAATCCAGTAGTTGAGTTTGCATTTCATCATGGTATCATAATCTTAAGATTTCAATTCATTTTGATTCAATGGATTTTATTTAAATATATGAACTCGAGATTTGTGTATTTGAGATATTAACGTTAATTCAAATTTTTATTTTAATTATTGTTTAATATGAAAATCTCAGTAATATAAAAGAATTTTGCAAGTGTATTTTTTTTTGTAGGAAAAACTTTATGTTACTCTTATTTACATGTAAAGGATCTCAAATGATTAACATTTAACTACCAATTAAGTGTATATATATCAAATTACAAACAAAACGATTTCACCAAAAATCCATGTGATTTGAATTTTTCATATAACCCAAAAAAAAAATTTACAGGCTAGTCACTATTCATATTTTAAAGTATCAACCCAAATATGGGAATTACAATTAATATTTAAAATCATTTGTACAAGTTAAATGTTATACCATAATAAAATATATTTTTTTAACATTAAAAATAATCTTTGAAATTAATTTATTTATCCAAATTTAATTGTTTAACGATGGATTTGAAAATTTAAAAGCAAGACAAAAAAAAAAAAAAAAAATTGGAGTTGTGACAACTAAATATGTGTAATAACATGTTGAGTACTGTTGAGTTTCTCTGATGATAAAATGAAATAATTTCCATCATTTTATTACATGTTTAATTATAGAAAAATTTCAAACTTAGCGTTATATTGCCACTAAATGAGATTCTCTTGATTCAAAAAGAATATAACTTGATAAAAGAATAAGCAAGCGGTTTGTATACAAGTCAAGTAAATTAATATATAAATTAAATACATAAATCAAAATCACGCGATTTTTCAAATGTTTACTTTTCAAATTGATTTTTATTGAAATTTGCTTTTAAAATCAAGATATTTTTTGTGTGTATTTTGTTTGGCAATTTGAAAAAAAAAAAAAAAAAAAAAATTGTTTATTATCATTCATATACTTATTACTACAGAAATGAAATGAAAATCAAACATGAAAAGTGAGATTTTGAATTTTCAAGTATTACAACACCAGAGTTTGAATACTACTAATTTGAATTTTGTTGAAATATACTTACAAAGAGAAAAAAAAAACTTGAAATATTAATATATTATCTATTAAATTAAATATGTACATGATATTTTATAACTTGATATCACTAGAAAAAAAAAAAAAAAAAAAGTAAAACTAAATGTTTGTTCAAGATGATAAAAATAACCATTGTGAATTTTCATTAAAACAGGAAGTTAAACAAATTTTAATATAATGAAATGATATTTAAAAATGAGAATAAATTTAAATTTTTGATTAGCTAGGGTACAATATTCATTTATTTTTTTTTTTTAAAAGAAAAACTGATTTCTATATAAAATATTCATCCAAATTATATACAAATTCATTCATTCGAAATAACTTTTAAAAGTTTTATTTCTATTTTTTTTTTTTTCCAAATATGTTAAAGTGACGTAGTGATTCGTATAATATTTCCTTCTTAAAAACCTATAATTTAATGTTAATGGTCCCTGAGTTATTGTTTAATTGTGGAAAATGTATTTTTCAATTCATATAATTATAGGTCTATTCATAGTTTTTATTGTTTTTTTTTTCTTAAATATTGAATATTCAAGAAGTAATTTTGTTTTTTTTCAAGATTTTTATTATATTTTATTTTACTTTATCCAACAAATACTTGATCACAAACTTGATTTATAACTATTTGTACATGAAGCATGAAATAACTTACAGTTGTTGATATTTAAATATTGCGTTTTCTGCATAAAACATAATATATGTACATTTAAAGCAGTTTTTATTATTATTATTATTATTATTATTATTATTATTATTTTGAATAAAAATAAAAATAAATGAAATAAAATGATAATATTTCAAATCAAATTTAGTGGTTATCATGTACAAAAAAAAACTGAAAAAATGAAACTCTCATGATTTATTCATTTATTTTGTTCCAGTTCTTTCAATAATACGTTTAAGTTTATTAAACACCTCCTGTTTAGTTTATGCTGCGGGAAAAAAAAGCCTACAAAAGAAAGAAAACCAAAAATTTCTTATAATAATGGTAACCATAAGAAAGTTTATATGATTTATGGAACCTCTATCAGATTTCGTAAATATGGTCTAGTTTATATACAAATCATTGAGGATGTTCATAATCATCTTCATCAACCTCCTCCTTGAGTCTCTTCACTCTATTCCATAACGAGACTTTGTCATCAAACACAAAATCAATAATCACCTTGAACCAACCAGTATGCGAAGGCAAAGGGTCATAAAATTCATGGGCAATGCGATTCAACTCAGGCAGTCTGGTCCATGGAATATATGGAAAGTCGTGATGCTCGTTATGATATCCTGCATTGTAAACAAAAATATTGAGAGGTCCGTAGTAACTAAAAGTCTCTGGAGGAGCGACTGCAGACACACCTTTCAGATGCTGAGGAATTTTCTCATTCTCGGTCTCTAGCACGTAGTGCTCTGCAATAAAGTGACCAGCAATCGGATGCCACGAACCTGCAAGGAAACCTGAAAGAAGAAGGTATTGAAATGGACGCCAACCCCAATTACTGATCAAAATATAGTCAGCAATAACCTGGATAACAATATTGAGAAAATGAATATTGCCAAATGGCAAAGTCATCACAAACATGGGTCTCAGAGCATAAAAGAAGATCTGGAATGTTGCAAAAAAAGCTTTTCCGGCCACGTTACTGAGTACCACTGCCTCCAGCTTTGTGGGCAAATCTGTATCGTACTTTGAATCACCCAGATATTTATGGTGTAACAAATGGTATGGTCCAAATCCAGCACTGTATGGTATACCAATGGGCAAGTTTGCAAAAATTGCAAACAGTTGGTTGTGTAGCTTCTTCTTGAATGCGAGGTTGTGGCTCATTTCATGGATGGCCAGAAATACGTTGTGACAACAAGTTGCGCCAACAATATAGGCCACTGCCCACAGCTTTAGTGATAAAAAGTTTTCATTACGCACCCAGTAGGCCATTCCAAATTGCAGTGCGACCACTCCCATCACTACCCACTTAGTTAACGGCTCTGGACCACATAATTTGGGCACCTCTGGATGTGCTTTGATGATCTCACGCCGCCGACTTCTGTGGGGTTCTTCCTGGTATGTCCAGTAAAACTCGTCATTGACCACTTCACTATTTTCCGTGCTAACTGTCTCTCCCATTATTAAGCCTATTACTAGAAAAGATGAAGAAGAAGGAGAAGAAGAAGAGAAAAAAAAAAAAAGAGAGAAGAAAATTACCTGTAATCAGGAAAAATAAAAAGTATCAGCTAAAAAAAAATAATTATTAAAAAAAAATAAAAATCCATCTAAATAAAAAGGATTGGAATTTTCATTTCATAAATCGAGACATTTTCCATGTATTTATCTGACTCTTGGTTGGCTCTTCATCATTCATCAGCGACCAAACTTGCCGTCTCGGTGTCAGTTTTGGCTTCAATTATATTTTTTTTCTAGTTTAGCCTTGTATGTGTTCTCACATACTGTTTTTATGTAGAAAAAAAAAAAAGTATGGGATCATGTTATTGAAATACAGCTGTTTTCATGGTGATAGTTTGAAGCAGTGTGTCTAAGTAAGCTGACGTTTTAGGAATACTTTGTCGATCATAGCGCGCAGCGTGGCCGACCGCAGCTGCTATGCACATTAGCCCCGTTAATTGATATGTGAATTTGGTCTTCAACGGGGTCCCAGTATTGGGAACAGGAGGGATTAACCAATCATGCCACACTTGAGCTTTGGACCATAAAATATGATACTTGTATCAAATGACTTGTTATTTGTATTAAACTACTTGGTACTTGTACTAAATGACTTGGTATTTGAATCAAATTACTTGATACTTGTTTAGAATGACTTGGTACTTGAATTAAATGGCTTGGGACTTATATTTTAAAACATGAAACTTGAACTTTTATTGTAACCTAAACTCAGGAAACCCATCAATCCAAAATTTTTATTTATTTTTTTTTTTTTTTTTTTTTTTAAACAAAACCTCCAAACAACTATCACAAAGAGATCTCTTACAGTTGTAGTTGGATTAAAGTAAGTTTCCCACAAATCTCAATTCTTTTTATTATCAATTACTGAAATCTACTTGTGTTTGAAATCCTTATAGCTGTATCGTTAATTTAGCTATACTTGGAACTAAAACCTCCGTTAATTGTCCGCAAGAAAAAAAATATATATACTACAACCCCTCAAAGAATAAAACTAACTAACCAACCAACTATCAGCTCTTCTACGCTTTTATTTTTTTCTTAATTTATATAGGATTTTCCTTTTTTTTTTTTTCCTTCTTTTACTTCTTCTTTTTCTTTTTCTTGATTAAGATGATGTTATCCAACAGATCTGCTCTATTGAAGAGCTCAAGACAATTTTTTGTTCCTAAAATCATGGCTTCTGTCACTCGCGTAAGTTTTGAATCCTTTCTTGGTTTACTTTATTTCTTAATGCTAATGGTGGAATTAATTTTTTTTTTTTTTTCAAAGTCATATTCAACTCAACAGGCTGATCAAGATGACGTTTTATTTTCACCCAATCGTGCTACTCGTACCATTCAACTCAACCGTCCTCAAAAACTAAACTCATTAAACAAATCTATGGTCGACAAAATCACCCCACGTCTTGTGGAATGGTCCAAGTCCGATCTGGCAAGAACAATCATCATCAAGGGTTCTGGTGAAAAAGCCTTCTGCGCTGGAGGAGATGTTGCTGCTTTAGCTTCGGGTATTGCTAAGGATGGAGAAGCCGGTGCAGCTGCTGCCACTGAATTCTTCGGAGCCGAATACACACTCAATCATTTCATTGCAACATATCCCAAGCCTTATGTCGCCCTTCTTAATGGTATTACCATGGGTGGTGGTGTAGGCCTCAGTGTTCATGCTCCTTTCCGTGTTGCTACTGAAAAGACCCTGTTTGCCATGCCTGAAACTGACATTGGCTTCTTCCCCGACGTTGGGGGAACTTTTTTCCTTCCTAGACTTGATGGTGAAATTGGTACTTATCTTGCACTCTCTTCGGATCGTCTCAAGGGCTACGACGTTGTTGCTTCAGGTATCGCAACTCACTTTGTTCCTGAAGGGGTTCTTCCTCAATTGGAAGCACGCTTGGCTGAGATTATCTCCGACGATAAAGTGATTCCTACTGATCCCTACAATCTTGTCAACAATGTTCTTGAAGAGTTTGCAATTGATGCTCCTGAAGGCTATGAATTTGCGCTCTCTGGAAAACGACGTGAATTAATTGACTCTATTTTCTCCAAGTCTTCAGTTGAAGACATTCTTGCTGGACTTGAAGCTGAAGGTTCTGAATGGGCATTGAAGACTCTCAAGACCATTCAAGCTAGATCTCCCACAAGTGTAAGAGTAACTCTTGCTGCTCTTAGACGTGGTTCTTCTATCTCTATTGCTGATGCTCTTGACAAGGAATACAAACTCGCTGAACAATTTATGAACCACACCGATTTTGTTGAAGGTGTGACATCCAAATTGATCAAGAAGCCACCTACTGCTCCTGAATGGAACCCTTCAACCATTGGTGCTGTTCAAGAAAGCACTGTTAAAGAATTTTTCACTCCCAGATCTGAATCTACTGTTCTTGAAAAACTTTCTGAACATGACTTTTTAGAGTATCCACACCAGTTTGGTCTTCCCAGCGAAAAGGCCATTGAAGCTTACATTACAGGTGCTGATGGATCTGGTCGTGAAGGAAAAGTTACTAAGGAAGAGGTTTATGATCATTTCCAATACCTCACTAGATCCAAGCTTGGTGTTTCGCGCAAGATTGATGAGGTTTTGGCAAGAAAAACCCAGCCGTACCCTGAAGATCCAGAGTTTTTGGATTGGAAATACTAAATTTTATTAGAGTAATAGTTCATTTGGGTAGAAAATGTGTGTGTGTGTGTGTGTAAATATATATATATATGTATATTATAGGATATCGATTTCAAATTCATGTTGAAGTAGCTATATAATATATCGAATTTTTTTTTTTTGGCGATTTAAAATAATAATAGAAAGAAAGAAAAAAAAATTGCTTCAAGGCTTCAAGGCTCTAACAGGCCATTCAAAGCATCTCCCCTCATAATAACTGCCACACAATCCATGTCGCATAAGTGCAAGAAGGGGTCCTTGATAACAGCGTTCAAATGGACCAAAAGGTGTAATAATGTTACACCATCCATGTTGCGATTTCACATACCCCTAAGCACAGACAAAGTTGTAATATAAATACCCCTAATAATCCTGCTATATTTCATTGATTAGAACAAGTCCAAGAACAATCCTTTTGTGTACTCTTTCTCTCCCTACATCTTTGCCTTAAGCACATTATTCTTCTTTTATAAATCTACACTTTTGTTATGAACAGTATTCTCGGCGACGCCGACAGCGCAGGTTATGCTCGGTCCAATAGTTCTGGGAGCCTGGTATCGAGACAGGACAGTTACTCTCTACCACAATATAATCCTTTAGCAAATGGACTTCGACCAGACACTCAAGGACATCGGTCAATGACTTCTCTTAGCTACGCTTTGCCTTCATATAACACCCATAGTCAGTATAATTCTTCACCTAGCACCACTGCTAATTATCAGCAACAGTTACATCATCAGCATCAGCAACAGCAACAGCAGCAGCAACAGCAACAACAACAACAACAGCAGCAGCAGCAGCAACAACAGCAACAACAGCAACAGCAGCAACAACAGCATCAACAACAACAACAACAGCAACAACAACAGCAACTTCAACAAGCTCGTCAATATATTCAGTCCTCTGCTACATCTAACTCTACCTGGCCGAGTAACCTTGGAATGGTATCTCAGCAAAATCAGGTTCAAAATTATCCCATGTCTCAACAGCAGTATTATTCGGGCATTACCGTGTCCAATGCTAGTAGAGCCAGTTCTAGTGGCTCAGGTTTGAGACCTTCGTTTACAAATAACAGTATGGGCTCTCCTGTAGGCATTTCTTCATCTTCAATTGAAGACGAGGATACACATGATACAGATGGGTCAATGAGCGCGCAATTGCATAGAAAGGACTTGGAAATTCAAACATTGAAAAATGAGGTTAAGAGATTGACACTTTTGATTCAAAACAACGATAACATTACCGAGGACAATTTCAAGGTTAGTCCTGCGGTAGAAGCAGCATTCAGAGAAATGGCAAAGACTTTGATGGAACGCGACGAAGAAATTGCGCGTTTGCAATATCATTTGGAAGCTACTATGGCAACAATTGGATCTGGAAGTCCTACTTCCAAATCAGGTATCGTTAAAGGTACCAACATGAAGGTTCAGTTTCAGGATCAAGGAGAATTAGCACACAGACTTGTGACCAGAATCACTTCGCTTCGAGATGAAAACAAGCTTTTAGGAGTATGTTTAAATAAAATTGTAAATATGCTGACTATGATACTAACATTGAATGTTTTAGAATTTGATTTCGCAGGGTCGGTGTGCACAACGAGAAGTTGAGATAGGGCTGTTGAAAAAAGAAAATAGTAAGCTCAAGGAGAAGTTGAAGAGTGTTTAATAAATAAGGGTTTTTAGACCTTTTTAATAAAGAAGGGTTTGACGATATGTTTATACAAGTATGTGTTGAAATTTATAAGTTTGATGTATAGATTAATGTACAAGGTACTGCTGATAACAGCTGAGCGCTAACAGATCGAATTTTGTACATTCCGATCCCATTGCTGCTGTTTGTTTTGTTTTTTTGAAGTTGGCGATGGGAAAACTTCGAGGCATCCTTTTTTTTTTTTTTTTCTGTTTTCATTTTTTTTTATTATTTATTTATTATTATTAAATTGGGCATTTAACTCTCCTTTTTACTTCTCTTCTTACCTTTACCTTTGAACTTTGAGACTTCCATTGAATTTACTCTTTGCTCACTTAGGGCAACTTTCACTATTCCTTATTATTTCTATTATTATTACTATTTTGATATTTTGCATCCAATTGCCTGGAATTGTTTTTGAAGACTAGACAGCATCTGCTTTTGAATATTTACACCAGGCAGCCCCTAGAAACAACGCCTCTGCAATTTTATTATTATTATATTTTCATTTTTACTTTTTTTTTTTTTTTTTTTTTCATTTCATTTCAATCTTTTCTTCTTTGCCTCAGTAGACTTTAAAACATCATAATGGCTTCCACGAATACAAACAACGCGCATTTGACGGAGTTTTTCAATCTTGTAAATAACAAACCTGGAAGCCCATCTTCGACAACCGCACAACAAACATCTTCATACACATCCACATCTACCATTGCAGCGACAACAGCTGCCGCAGCAACAGCAATTCCAGCTTATTCGTCTCCAGTCTCACCAACGGCACACCTAGCGTACCGACGTCCATCTATATCATCTCTAGGTACTGCTGCATCGGCCAGTCTGGCGTCTACAAACTTTGCTGCCGGTATGGCACAGTCACATCCGGATTTACCTGCACTCATCACATCCCGCGAAGTGGCAGATACTGTGCAAAGATATAATGGAGTAGTAGAAGCAGCACGTCGATATTCAGAAGCTTTAATACAAGTATCGGCAGCAGCTGCTGAGTTTGGAAGTGCTCTTGAAGACTGTGCTCGGTGTAAAGGCGCTGGTGCGTCTGCAGAATCATTGATGGCTGCTGGTGGCCTGCATTTTCTAGTTTCTAATCATCACCAGATCCTAGCGAAATCAATTCATAGATCTTTTGAAGTACCTGTCAGAAGACAGGTTGAAAGCTTCAAAAAGACGATGGCCCAGAATGATGAAATGTTCAAATCTGAACTGCGCACAAGGACAAGAATGTTAAAACGTCGCGAGGTTGAAAATCAACGCCTCTCCAGAATGCGAGTACGCAATTTGGCAGCTTACAAGCATTCTCTTTTGGAATTGACAGCCCAAATTGATGATATCGATAAACTCAAATATGAACATTTTCGGGCAAGTTTTGAGGAAGCACAAGATACAAGTGCTCGGATTCTGAGTTTTGCAGGGAGTGTAGTACGTGCTGAGGTTGAAATTTATGAAGGCATCGCTAGAAAAGGATGGTCAGGTGGCGGTCTTGACGATTTGATCGCATCTTGTCCGGATCCGTTTGCTCCAGACGAAGACGAAGACGAATATGAAGACACCGATGGGCCAAGCACAGGAGATTCTGTATCAACATTGAAAAAGAAAAAGACTAATGGGAATGGGTTTGTCAATAGCGTCAAAACACTGCTGTCGCCGTTGGCAGCCATGAAAACGGGTGAAGAAAGGGTACCTGAGTCGCCGGATCTCAGCTCATCTTCCGTGCCGAAGTCTGCAGCTTCTAGTGCTCCCAAACAATCATTGTTCAGCATACTACCGACTAAATCTATATTGCCTACAACAGCACCATCTTCTGCTGTGGAACCTGAAGAAGAGGTTGATAACATTGATGATGACAAAAACAAAAAACAAGAAGTTTTGAGAAAATCAAATGATGATAATTCAAATTTTGCGACAATTGGAAGACGTGCCGGAGGCACCCTGATTGCACGAAGTAGTGAGTCCGAATCTGCTCTAGCAAAGACGCCAGACAATCCTCGTGGTACTTCTGGAATGGCTGGCGGAGTAGATATTTCGCCTGGGCAAGACTCGGTTACTAGCAGTGAGCGCAGCGGGACAAGCAGTTCACAAGGATACTCAAAGAGCAACAAACATGACGATATGTTTGGATATAATCAGTGGGACTAGATGTTGAGTGGAATATCCTGTTTTGTTTTGTTTTTTTTTAATAAAGGAAAGAAAAGTAAACCTAATGGGAGTGTCAAGCATTTAACTACCTATTCATATTAAATAAATCAAGACTAAACTAATAATGATGTTTTTTATTATCATAATCCAAATCAAGTTAGCGTCAATTGAGTTTTATTTTTTTATCTTTTTGTTTACAAAAATATTCAAGTATCAAGATTTAAATTCCAAATTCTATGTTTCAAGGTTCAAGTTATAAGGACCCACCAAGTTGACTCTTTTTTTTTTTTTTGTGAGTAAGAAAACCTACCGATTTCGCAGCGAAAGAGCAAAAAAAAAAAAAGCAAGGTAAACGGAAACCAACCAAAGCTCATCCCCTCACCCACCCAAAATAATAATAATAATAATAGTAGTAATAATAATAATAATATAATTTAATAAATAAAAAAATCCTCGCCTTTTTTTAAAAAATTGTTCTCCTTCCTCTTTCTTATTCTTATCTTTTATTTTCTCTCTTAGTTTTCAAATTGATTGATTAATATTACTACTTGATATCAAGTTTGTTTAATTTGTAATCAATTGTGATTGAGTGTGCGATAATATTACATTAAAATAAAAGACGACGTTAATTGACAGAGCTCTGTGATTAAATTTTATTTGTGCTTGAACGGTAAACCAAGATAAGTTGAAATATAAACAAAAATGGCTTCGACATCAAGATTTGCAAGATTTATGAACTCGGAAACCGGTCCTAAAACCATTCATTTCTGGGTAGGTATTACAAGTACGCCATGGGCCTCAAGCAGGAAATAGGAGAGTGGTTGTTGTTCATTCTCGATTGAAATAAGTGTTGGTGGTGGGAGATCATGGACCCCTCCTTCTCTTGCTAGGCTGGTGTTTTAATGGATATAACAAGATTACTAACGCATTAGCCCTTCGCGGGCTTAAATTTAGGCACCGGTTATGAAAGTATGTATTTTTTTTTGTCTCTCTCTCTCTCTCTCTCTATTGCTTTCTTTATATGCAAACAACACAGAGTCAATACTAACTATGAACAATTATAAAGTGGACACTTGTTATTGCAGGAATTAACGACATGCAGCGCCCTGTTGAATCCATGTCTGGTACTCAGCAAGCTGCTTTACTTGCTACTGGTGCTATCTGGACTCGTTGGTGTTTGATCATTAAGCCCAAGAACTACATGTTGGCTTCTGTTAATTTTTTCCTTGGTACTGTTGCTGGATACCAAGTTTACAGAATTTACAACTTTCAACGTGAAAAGGGACTTAGTGTCAGTGAGACCATGAAAGCTATGTTCTCTAGTACAGCCCCTCCTGCTGCTATTCAAGGAGATGAAAAGTCAAATGTTAAGGCTGCAGTGATGGAAAAAGTTGACAATTAATAGGATGTTTCTGGATTAAAAAATTTAAAATATTGGTTTTATAAGGCATGATGAATAACTGATCCGATAGTGTGTATAGCTTTTACATTGAATATTGCAAACGTTGTTTAATAATTTGTTCGTTTATTTGTTTTCTCATAAACACAAAAAGATTTCAGAAAAAAATTAAAATGAAAATGAAAATGAAAATAGAAATGAAAATAATAATAATAATAATAATAATGAGAAAATAATAACATTGAAAAAAATAGTTATTTTGGTTTATTTATTTATAATTTATTTATATTGAAATGAGTAGATTTTCATTTTTTTTTTTCATTTTATTAGTTTACAATACAGACCAAATATATATATATATACATGAAAAACTCTTCTTTGAAATTCAATCCCAAAGGTAAAAGTCGAAAAACAAAAAAAAAAAAAAATTAATTTTTATTTTATTACACAAAGAAAATCAATGGCAAGTTAATAAAAAAAGATATTTCAAAATCAAACATTATCACAAAATAAAATACTACTACTAACAATAATAAAAGTAAAAATAAAAAACAACATAATAATATAAAAAAACACATAAAAGATTCAAAGAACTTTTTTTTTATTTCACGCACACAGACACACAAGTCATTATTATTATCATCATCATCAAATAAAAAAAAAAAACACAAGTAAAAAAATGAAAAATAAACATGAACCACCTCGAATAAGCTTAGTATGCACTCACTTCAGTAAAACTATCTCTTTTCTCCTTATCAGAATTACCACTACCACTCTGATCTTCCAATATGGTGGCGGGAGGTTGTTGTTTTTGCGAACCAGATTTTGATAAAGGACTAGATTCAGTGTCAAAAGAAATACCTGCTTCAGCCAAATCTGAGGCTAGAGACAAACTACTAAACCTTTTATTAATGTTACGAGAGGTTGAGCGTCTAGGAATAGGAGATAGTTCATCTTGTTCGGACTGACCTGGGTTAACAGAAAGAAAGTTGTTGCTAGGTGGTACGTTTGAGTGTTGGGGTTGTGGCTGTTCAATATGCACCGAAGAATGGTCTTCGTCATTACTAAATTCAGATTCAGATTCAACTTGAAGCTGAGGTGGTTGCAGACCGTTAGTATTCTCCGGAACATATATATCGCTCTGCAATTGAGAAGGAAGGGGTCCTTCAGCATCATCTTCATGAGCAGCAGAGAATATTTGCTCGTCATTCAATATCATTGTCTTCAGCATAGTTTGCATAGCTCCTAGATCGTTTGAAACAGATGACGTAGAACTAGAATTAGGCAAAAAGCTCATTGAAAAAACAATAGCAAGATTAACAGCATGCATCAGATTGGTATCACCGTGTTTAGTGACCAAAACTAAATGCTCAACCAATCTTTTCAAAAGATTGTAGTTTGGAGGTGGCAGTCTATGAACACAACGTCTCATCATCTTGACACCATCTTCACTATTACCCATGCTTCCACAGATTACAAAGTCTGCAAATAACTCAGAAGTGAGTAATGGTTCAGGAAGTTCACGTAAATAAAGTTTGAAACAACCTGTAGCAGTGTTGATATCAACCCACCTGGCGTCGCTCATATTTACCACTCCACCCGCATCAAAAGCCCCCTTCAAAGCCTGAACACTCGCCAAAGATCCAGGAATACGATAGAGACCAACTTCATCTAGTCCACGCTCTTCAATCTCATCTAAAAGAGTCTCCACAACATAAGGAATATTTCTGTTTTCACGTTCACAAACAATTCTTACAGGAACGCCAAATACCTTGGTAGAAGTTGGAGACATAACAGCTAATAAAGCGGCCTGTTTCTGTGCAAGTGTAAGTGTACGTATCCAATCATCAGCAGCAGAGTTGCTGGTAGCTTGAAAAACAGACTCTTGAATGCCTTCACCAGATATCTTGAACATGGTACGAGAATTATCCCGGCTAGTTTTAAACGGTTGAATAGTAGTATTAGCCAAATTAATCGTTGCAATCTGCTTAAAACGAACGTCGCCCATTGCATTCAGATCAGGAAGGTCCTCTGGGTGAACAAATTTCTCGGTTGAAGGTGCAAAATTTCCACTAATTGCAATAGAAATGGGACGTACTGAAGATTTAAAAAAGCCACCAAATCTAGCAAGACCTGACTTTCGCTCAGAAACGGGATGACTTGCAGCAGAAGGGGGCTTTGATCTATTGGTAGCTTTCTTGATATCTCTGTTAACTCGATCAATGCTTTCACGTTGTCTTGAGTCTCGTTTTAATTTTTCGTTTTCAGATTGAATACAAGCCATAAAAGCTTTGGTCTTGGATGCAGATTTTGAGAACTCTTTAAGCTCCTTATAAGCTGCATCACGAGCAATCTTACGATCTAAAAAGTACAATCCCTTAACTGGATTGATAATATAAGAAACTCTTTTTGTAAAGTTGAAAACATCAGTAACATCCATACCGCTACTATAAAGGCTTTCCAAACCATCAATATGCTGTTTCATCTCGAGAACACTCACAATGAAATTGTAAATGTATCGTCTCTTATCAAAATTGATCATGCGAGGACTTTCAATAGACATATTTGGCAAATAGCAAACAATCTCAATCATGCGTTCCAATACCCAGCCTACACATGGTGTCAATGCCTTTTCACCAATTGGATTTTTCAGTGAAGCAGCCGGGATATCCGGAATTATCGATTCTAAACTAATGATAGAACCATTGAAATGACCTCCGAATTGCTTATGAATTTCTTTTGAAGCCTGAACCCAGGAATTAGCAAAAGCACGGCTTTCGGGTCTAACAACAGCAGCCGAAATGGCAGATTCTAAAAAGCTAGGGATATGAGAAGACAAGCCAGAGCCATTATCATCGCTTTTAGTACCTTCACTCTTATTGAATAAATCAACACTTTTCATCCTGCGTTGAGAGATTCCCAAAATTTTCAAAATGGACATCATTCGACTGACTCGCTCTTCTTTTTTAATAGCATTATCACTTATTTGCAGAGTGAAATAATTGACAATGTTATTATGCAATTTGAATAACTCACGGATAGGTCGGGGCAATGTATAAAGAAATCTATCGTCAGGATTCTCACGAGAAAGTCCTTCAAGATATGAATAAATATCTTGCATTGTCAACTCTTCATCATTATTAGGATGAGGGGGTCTGTAGTGGAAAAAGCCATTAATATCAGCACTTTGAACTTCTAAATACTCCAAAACCTCCATCCAGTCTTTCAGCTGAATCATATTATAATATTCAGTAGCCACGTAATCAACATCGTTAATAAGCTGTTCCAAAACATGAATACTGCCATTCAGAGGAAGATTTTCGATTTTAGTACCCATGGGAAAAGTAGGTACAAGCCTTTTAATGTCAACAGGACGATATGATTTCTTTATAAATAATTTTCTGATTTTCTTGTGCAAAGCTTCGATGGTATCATAGTAAACAGTATATTCATCACTAGCTAAAACACCAGATTCTTTCCAGGTTTGTAGCTCCAATTCAAAAGTTTTCAGCAAATCCAGAAATTGATCTCTGATTGCCAAGTCATTAGCAAAATCAGCAAAAAATTGAGAGACCCAAAGATGACAGGCCTCCAAGATACCAATTTGAATTTGAGCAACAATCTTCCAATTGATAGATGCAGGATCAACATCACAATTAGGATCCCAATTGGGAAATGGTTTTTTGTCAATTTCTTCAGTACTAACCTGAGAGTTTGAATTAGCTAGATTATGATTTTCTTGAATGGATATAGCAGCAGACTGAGCACTGATAAATCGTTTCTTTAAACTATCTAGTAACACACCAGATGAACAGAAACTTCGGAAAGTAGCGAAAAATGCAAGAGTATGAGAATCCATATCGACTTTCAAAGGTCCTTTAGGATTGTTGTCAACAAAAGCATTGAACTCTCCAACCCCAAGAACAAGAATGTCAATAAGACGATCCAATGTTGCAGCTTTAACTACAACAGTCACAGGTCGCTCCAGAGGACCATTACCGTCATGAGTTTTACCCAAATCAGACAGCTGTACCGAAACTCGTCGAGCTGATGGCCCAATCTTAGATGCATCAGCCAAGCTGGAACTTCTGGAAAGAGAATGATCATCATCAAAAGACTTTAGAACAATATCATCCATGATAGGATATAAATGTGCGCCCAAGTTTAAAATATCTCGAACACTGTTAATCAAGGCATTGTTTGAGGTATGATGTTGGATAAACTGACGACTAGGTGAGTCAATTTCAGAATACCCAGTAGTGGTCGCTAAAGGTTCAATTGGGAAATTAGTGGATCTAGACATTGAGCTACCATGTATAGATGAAGATGAGACAGAGTTGACAATAGTTCTTGATGAAGACGTACTATGCATTGTATTAGACCTAAAATTGTCTCCAGATCTTGAAGATGAAGGTCTCAAACTTCTTTTGGGCATACTATTCATAGCAGCACTTGAAGCTACAAGCAATGACTTTGAAAATAGGCTAAAAGAAGGAACGACAGTTGTAAAAATAGTAGGCAAATAAGATCCAGACACCAGTGGAGATTTTTGTACATCATGAAACTTTAGGTATTGGCCAAACACACTAGGTTCAAGTTCTAAAGACATTTTCAAAATAGCCTCAGGATACAGAACTGATGTGTCAAAATGTTGATTTAAAAGTGCATATAATAAACGTTGAATAATAGGAATAGGCTCAGGAAGCGGATCAAATGTATCGTTTTGTGTAATTTGATCCAGATATGAGTCCCATTGCTCAAATGCCGTTTTAATGCTATTGAGACGGCTTTCACATTGCTTGTAGGTAGAGCCCTCTTGAAACTTTACACACAAGTCGCCAAAAAATGGCACAACACGTTCCTTGGGATACATGGTGCCAATACCTTGAGGAGCCAAAACATGATAGGTTGATTTTCGTGACATATCGGAAATCATCAATTTCCGTTCCAAGTCAAAAACAACAGGCGCCCACTCTCTAATAACTCTATCACGGATTTCTGTCACAACGTAACACCATATACCCTTTAACCGCAAAACAGGTAGAGAACAAACCACAGTAGCAATTGAAAGCCATCCAACCATATCACCGGAATTTTTCAAAGCATTACCCAGAGTTATCCAGTAAGTCAGTACTTTTCCTCTATAGTTATTGTCTATGCGATGTGCTTGATTAAAAATATGATCAATGAGAAGATTGCCCAAGAAATGAGTATTTATCGAATCAAATACTAGAGGGCTATGACGGTGGTAATTATATTTTGTGTTGAATAAGAGTGCAATGTCTGAAGTAGGAGACCAGTCCTTTGAAAAGGATAAATGAAAATGGTAAATTTGCTTTGCAAAAGTATCCACATTAATGTCTAAAATTAAGCTTGGAGAAATGGCCGAAGGAAGTTTTGGAACTGTATGCTGTGATGAAGAAGATGCGTTGTTCGTGTTATTATAGTTAATATTGTTAAGAGAGTAGCTATTATTTTCCACCTTGTTTAGAATATAATGAAGTTTATCTGATGTTGCTTCGCTTAGGTTTGGTTGTATACCAGTCCACATCATTTGATCCTGATGCGTAGCATAAGAAAGCATCTCAGTCATGGATTTCTGCTTCATAAAAACAGACATTTTTAAATCGGTTGCAACTGAATCGTCATGATACGATACAGATTCTACTAATCTCATAAACACGCTAAATATTGTGTTATCTAGCAGCATACCAGGAAAGTTGTCTTGAATAGTCTCGATAACTAATTTCAAACGTGACACCAGCTGTGTACCTAATGTGTGGTTAGGGGTGTTTTGTGGTGACGGGGCAGGAGCTGTCGACAAATTATGATTAGCTGACGAGAATGGGATAGTTGACGCGTTTGTACCAGTATGGGAGACACTAGTTGAGTATAATGTGAGCAAATCAATCACTGCGACAATATCTGTCAAAAGAGGTAATAGTAGTACTGAAGTTTCTGCAAATGTTTCGCTTGGTCCAAACAGAATAGCGTGGCAAATAGCTTCATCAGTACCGCCCACTATTTTCCCCCGTTCATTGTATTCAAGATCTGGGTGAGGCTCTAGACCTTTGAAAAACAGTCGCGAGCCTCCAGTTCCCACACTTTTTGGTGCTATTGGTGGCATTAATGAAGAATTTCCTGACGAGACACGTCTATGAGCAGAATTTGGACCTGAGACAGCGGACGAGCTGGCA
Source organism: Geotrichum ghanense (nom. inval.) (assembly GCA_022023575.1). Lineage (NCBI taxonomy): Eukaryota > Fungi > Ascomycota > Dipodascomycetes > Dipodascales > Dipodascaceae > Geotrichum > Geotrichum ghanense (nom. inval.). The sequence goes on along the minus strand of JAKKCX010000006.1, from coordinate 1,715,861 downwards.
ATTGATCCAAGATTTTGGCCTCCAGAGGCCAGTGATGGTTGAGAAGGAGGTATTAGTGGGGCATCTGGGTCGAATGCCTTGATTCCCAAATCTGATGGTGCTTTGTATAGCTTTAAATGGCCATCGCGGATTACGGCACGAACTAATCTCCAAGGTTGTTGATTAGGATGTGAATATGACCCAGATGCATTTGAAAAGCTTGTCAAGGCAGAACTAGATAGCGCAAATCTATTTAACCAGTCTTGTTTCTGCACGCTATTGTGAAGATTCGAATGAGTTTGTGAGGTACCAGGAGAACAATTTTCATTACTTTCTTCCTTCATTGAATTAATTGTCACGTCGTCAGAATATAGAGACTTTCCTAAAGTTGCCGAAGAAGCATTAGGGGAAGGAGAGCGAGAGGGAGTTGGCGAAAAATGCGGCGGCGCTAGCTGATGTGCAGGTTTTGAGAGGTTGTTCGGGTCTGCCATTGCATGAATACCTAAGATATCAAGAATGGTTAGCAACACAACATATTGTCAGATAAAGAAGAATTAAATTAATCCCCCGAAAAAAAAAAAAAAAAAGAAGAGTGTGAATAAGGGAAATTTAGCGGTGAGCGAGCATACCTTGTGAAGACAAGCTTGGTGAAGAATTAGAATCTAAATGAATGCCTGATTCTAGGATATTATTGTTGAGTGAAGTAGAGCTGTAAAATAAAATGAAAAAAAAAAAAAAAAATAATAATAATAATAAATAGAATAAGAAAAACACCAAAGAATAAAATAAAATAAAAATTAGTAACTTTTAATCAACAAAGAAAAGAAAGAAGATAATGAAAATGAAAATGAAGAGAAAGGGAGAGAGGAAAGGGCCACTAAACAAATAAAAAAACCAAAAACCAAAAACCCAAAAGCCCAAAAAAAAAAAAAAAAAAAAAAAAAAAAGCTGTTGAAAAAAAAAAAATAAATAAATAAATAAATGGAACCGCAGCTGAGTTGAGATGTGCAAGTAAAAGAGAAAATTTTTGGAGGAGGAGGGGGGGGGGGGCGAAGAAAGAAATAGAAATCCCGAAAAGAAAATAATAATAATAATAAAAAAAAGGGGCTACGCTTATTTGAACTTGCAACAGGTGTTAAGCCGGGTAGCCAAGGGCCATACAGTATGGAACCTTAATGCTCGTTCTACTGGCTTAACAGTCAAACCAACATCTTCACGACCCAATCGTACCATCATGATAGTATTTGTTTAGTGTGCTCTTTCCACGTCCCTGCATATCATTGTCAAGCGTATACAAAAAAAAAAAAAAAAAAACCAAAAAAAAAAAAAAAAGCTGTATGTACATACCTGTGAGAAGCTAGTGTACTAGCGTCATGGGTGAGATTAGAAAAAGATGCTGAGCGTTTATGACTAAAATCAAATTCTGAAGAATCCTGATGTTGTTGATGAAGAATATGATGTGCAATTCCAGTTTCCAAACTGGTGCTTTTACGATGTGAATTCCTTCTATCTAAAGAAGGCGCTATTGGAGGAGGTCCTAAAGGCGAATCATGAGAGATCGGCGGAATAGAAGCGGCAGAAACGGACATCCTTCTTGGTTCAGGTGTCCTAAGTGAGTGAGAGCTGCGGCCTAAGGTTCTTGGTGATTGAAAAGGAGAATCCGACGACAGTGACAACGGTTGCGGCTGTTGATAGGCAGAAGACCATTGAATTTCGTGTCGTTCAGGAGCACTCTCTATAGAAGGGGCATAATTGTGACGAGCCAGCGATTGCGGGTGTGGGTGTGGAGGATGCTCTGGTATACTATCTTTCCGCGATTGGTCCAGTAAGCTAATGTTTTCTGTGCTCACAATACTGCCAGAGTTGTGAAGATGTGATGTTGATGTTGAAGAAGGTGGAGCTGGAGCAGTAATATTTGGGTCACCTCTGGAATCAATAGCTGAAGAGTCCACAGGAGCAGAATTATTTCTTTTCTTTTTTCCAGGCCAGCGCATATTAGTAGAAAGAAAGAAAAAAATGTATAGGCTGCTGTATGGAATTCTATCAAATGAAGAAGAGGAAGAAGAGAAATTCACCAAATAGTTTTGTGAGATAGGAGATGTGACGATGAGTAGAAGTGAGAGTAAAAACTTTAGAAGCGAATTTAGAGAAAGAAAGGGAAAGGGGGAAAAAGAGGAAAAAAAAAAAAATAAAAGTAAAAATTAAAATTTAAAATTTAAAAATTAAAAATAAATAGGTATATAATAATAGTAGTAATAATAATAAAACTCAGGGGAATTCAAGCCCAGAGCAAAGGAGCGTGTTTGATAAATTACCTACAACCTTACCTAACCGAGTACCAAATAGCCGCTATAAGCAGGTGCTAATGCTTGATCCTTTGTTAACTTTGGTACCTGTGATTTATCAACGTCTTCTTTTCTTTCAGACACTTTGGGTAATACTCAATTATCAAGACAGATTTATTTTACAATGATAGGAATAATAATAATAATAATAATAATAATAATAATTGAAGATACTGATGATAATAATAAGCAACATGATAATTCATCTCCACCTTTAATTGTCATTATGGTGTCACCATTCATAATCACAACTCAACTTAGGCTAGACTCATCTCCCAGCCGTAGCTGTTCCAGATCCAGCACCAGTACTCCACTAACGACCCATAATAACTCCGTTGAGAATTTTTCAACACGATTCTATTTTCATATTTAATGGAAAAAGAGTGATGTTGTAGACAGTAATATTTATTCATGTTGTTGTTGTTATTATTATCACCGTCATTACAATATCCTTATTATCCCTCAATCATAATTTAAACAGTACTACAGGTCAATGATCACAAATAAGTATATATGGGTGTATGATGACGTTGGTTGGAAAGCAAGAATCCCATTATAGCAAATAGCACAGTTCTTGAACCAAACATGCAATCTAACCTGCCATAGCTCGTATCATGGCTTAAGTATATATATATACATGATAAACAACAACAACATCAGGTTGCTATTTGGCTCCTCATTATTAGCTTTCTAATAAATTAAATTAAATAAATTAAATAAATTAAATATATAATTTGTGTGTATCATCTAAGAAGAAATCATAGACACTCGTCACATGAGCTGGCTAAATTCAAGGCACGATAAATAAAACGTATTTATGTACCAAAATGATAACTTTTGTATTTAAATAAATGAAAGAAAAAAAAAAATATTCTAAATCTGGTTAAAAAAAAATATTTATTTTCAAGTAACATTCAGGTAACAAGTGAAATTGATTTTCAAATTTGAATTCATTATAAATTTTTATCTACAAGTTTGAAATGATTTAATATTTAAAGGGAAGGAAATTGAAAAAAAAAAAAAAAAAAAAAAAATGTATGTTATATGATGCTTAATTTTAATTTCCCTCTTTTTTTTTTTTATTTTTATTTTTAATTTCTAAATAACTTGATAATATTTAATACTTGATAAAATAGTGATTTTAATTCATTATTTTTTTAAAATATTATTAAAAAATTATTTTATAATATATCATTTTGATATAAAAATTAAAAAAAATAAATATAATAATAATTATTTTCGGATTTTGGTCTCATCATTCAACGGTAAAACTAAATTTATTCACTTTCTAAATATAATATCAGGAGTTAATATTTCTCATGTTTTTTTTTCTCCTCTAAAAATTATATATATATATATAAACTTGCAGATTAAAATGAATTTTCTGACGTCACGACTCATTCTGTATGAATCATTATACCTATTACAAGTACCCCATCATTTGTAACTAATCATGTAAATAATTTCAAAACTCTTAATTATAAATTTAATCACTTTATATATATATATATATAAATCTCATTTTTTTTATAATGAAAATAATTCTATACTAGGATTTGTAATTTTTTTTATCTATTAAAAGAAAAAAAAAAAGACTTGAAAATTACAAATGTCTAATGACAACATCTCGACCCAAGTTTAATAACTTGGCTCTTGATACAAAATCATCTCGGTTTACATAAGCTCCACACATTCTTCTATTGCCAGTAAATCCAATTCTTCCATGAAGAACTCTCCAATTATCGAAAATTAAACATTGACCAGGCTTTAATTGAATCTGGATTTCATTCGCTGGGTCAGTCAACAACTTGTGCCATAATCTGGCTGCCTTGTAAAACTCAAGCACTTGCGATGGGTCTGTCCATTGATCCATAATAGATCGATCACAGTTATTCCAGCGAACTTGAATAAGCTCTCCTGTTTGTGGATTGTGCGTAAAAACAGGCATTGCAATGGCAGGTGTAATGCACACATCTTCTTCACCAGCAGAATGCGCAGGTACACGAACCGTAGACAACACTTTGTATGCTTCAGGGCTTTGTGCCTTGAGCTTTTCAGCACATTTAAATCCATCTACAAGCATGTTTTCACCACCAGTACCATCGTGATGGAGCATGTGGAATAATTGTAACCCAGGAGTGTCTGACCAGTATGTTCCGTCTGTGTGAGACGCAATGGTCAAGTTGGTATAAGCTGTGTCATTTTTGGAAAGGTCCGCAGTAAAGTCCCAGAACCCACCATAGTGTGTGGGCTTAATGTAAGATAGACGCTCGATGAGTTTTTCGGTTGCCTCTGGGGACACTGGAACACCTTCTACCATGGAAAATCCATTACTATATATCTTATTAGCCCACTCCTTCACACCTTCTTCGGAGTCCATGACATCAGAGTACTTGACTTCTGGCCAATTAGCCTTGATATACTCAGTATCCCAAAGCTTTTTTTTCAGTTCAGCTGACTTATTCTCCACAATTGTGGGGTTGTAAGAGTGCAAGACAAGCCATTCCAAGTCGAAATTAGAAACATGTCCATCATTCCATTTGATTTCAAGCTGTGTACCATTGGAAGTGAACGCAGCTTCAACAGGTTGAATGTCTTCACGAATAGTGAATGTATCCAGCAATCTTTGCTTGGTCTGGGGGTGAAAGTCTTCTTCACATTGACAGGAATCACGAAGCCAAATGTTGTGGAACTTGCTCACTTGGTCCTTTTGGAATTCAATAGTGACCTCATTTTCATCATATGAAACGTTGGAAGGGACGAAAGCTGAAATTAGCATTGTAGTTTGAGTGAATCTAAATGTGTTTTTGTTTTAAATAATAAAAGTTGAAAAATATGAAAATTGGAAAATTCCTCTCAAATTTATATTTTTTTTATTTTTATTTTTTTAAAGTTGCTTAAATTTCACTTACCAAGCCCATCCATCCGTGTAAGTTATGTGTCGGCGACACTCAACGTACGCGATCAAAGTATTCTTATGAATCAATTATATATCAAGATTATATGATAAGCACCTTGATTGTGGCATAAAGAGTTTTTGCTTTCAGCTAGAAATCATTTACTAGTAGTAATATTACTAAAAAAAATGTGTATGATTTACTACTTGTTTTTTGATAAAGGTTCATATGATGTGATATTTTTTTTATCTAGTAAAATACAAGCACACCGAGGCTGTTTAAAATGTGATTTATGACAAAAAACTTGAAAACTGTGACATATTACCAGCTGCAAAGATAGAAATAATCAACCTATCAAAGATACACACCACAGGTGAATTTTTTTTTTTTCCTTCAAAGAAATATAAATTCCAATACTTTGACAGCTTAATATCCTATTATATTTACAAAAATTTTAAAAATGATAAAAATCAATTCGTATTAAAAACATTAAGAAATTAAAATAACTAATAAATGTAGGGACTATCTGACACTCTGTATTCATCGGCGACTCCAACAGAGTTCTTATTAGACCCTCAAATCAAACGCATACTCTAGACACCGAGAATCACCAATACAATGTATAAAAAAAGCAGCTCAAAAATTCCTCAAAACGAGTTCAATCCAAACTGTTTTCTTCACTTCAAAAAGTAAAGAAAAAGTGATTATACTGGTTCGTCTAAATACGGTGTCGTGCTCTAGAGAAAAAAAGAAGAGGAAAAGTTTATACTTTTATCAGAATTTGCAAAGTTTTATAGCAGTTACAAATTGAAGGTAGGGTAATTGCTAATTGATGAAAAATAAACACCACTGCATTGTGAACCCTAGATGAAACTCACACCAAGCCCTAACGTACGCGGCTAGTCAGAAACCGTTTTTTTTTTATTTTTTCATTATTATTTGATTTTAAATATTTATTACTTCATTTACACGTTTTCATATATATATATATATATATAAGTAGTAAATATTACAGAAACTAGTTCAGTTATTGATGACAAGCTTTTTCACTATTGAATTATTATTTATTTTGAAAAAAAAAAAAAAAAGTTCATTTAGTTAGTGATGAATATCATGATTTATGCTAAATTCTGTCAACTGATCTCTCTTAGTGCTATACAATAATAATACATGCTAATGATAACATTGCAATAGAAAAATCGTTTTAGTGTTTGTGATAGATAAACCGAGATTTATGTTTAATAAACCAATCATAGAGAGATTTTTATTATTTTATTCCATATAGTTAATCCTGGTTCTAAACTGATAATAATAAAAATTCAAGAGATTTTAATGATTTATCCACACCATGAAAATGTTGCCACAAATGACATTTTTATTATTATTATTATTATTATGGTTCTCGACGGTTTTAAGTAAAAAAATTTTTTTTTAAATAGTAAGGAGTCTTTTAAAGTAAAGTTAATCAAGTAATAATGAAATAAAACATGTATATATTTTTCACAATAAATCCGATCCGAATTCTCTCTTTATTGTGATGAACATTATAGAAATTAGATTTGAAATTTATATACAGTGATCACTTTAGCACTGTATCGATTGACTAGACAATAGAATCTTTTAATTTTCAACATAAGCCGCGATAAGTTTGATAATTTCTTGAAATTCAACTCATCAATAATATAAGAGCAAACTCTGCGGCCATTTTCTCAAGTCCGAAAGCCGACTACCAAAACTTGAAGTATATTATTGACGGGACGAAAACAAAAAAAAATTACAGTTGTTTAAATAGATTTGAATTAAGGGTTTATTATTATTATTATTATTATTATTATTATTATTATTATTATTATTATTATTATTATTATTATTATCATTTAATATTAAAAAAAATTCATCCACTTTAAAGGCAAATTTTTATGATTATATAAAAACTATTCACAAGTTGTATTACTAATTTTTTTTTTCACTGAGAAGCCAATGGCAAAATTTATATATGTGTATTTTTTTTTTGGCTGTTTTTATACGGGTAACTTACGATATAGTGTGTAATCCGGGGTAACAAAGTTTGTGTGGTTGCCAGATATTGCAGGGATTTGAATTTGACCTGAATAGGTGTCAGAAAAGGGAAATACGCCGAACTCCGAGCATAGGTTGAAAAATAAAATAAAATAAAATAAAACAAATCAACACAAAATTTAATTTCAGTTGAACCAGTTCAAAAAAAAAAAAACGTGTGGCCATTTGGCTGCTTATTGAAAGGATGGATAAAGAAATGTATGTTATTTTGATTTTTCCATGAATAAGGACAAGTGAAACAAAGTTTTTTGTTGGTTTATAAAGCATGAAGACAACTGCAATGAAGTTCAAGGCAAGAAGGAATATATATACATGTATGTATGTACATGTGACTGACTTTATTTTGATATTATGGTTTATATATATATATATTATCTGGAATTAGAGTCAAATCAAGTAAAACCTGGGGTAGCATAATGTGTAGCAAAAAAGCATACAATAATTTAATACGCCTTTTGTTTTTTATTTTGATTTCTGTACTTGATATAAAAATGCATATCCCATTCTTGTCATTTTATTTACCAAATTAAGATGTTTTTTTTTCCAGTATATTAGTACAAGTATTTATATATATATATATATATATATATACAGTGCAGAGAGAAAGCAAGAGCGACCGACGGTCTTGACCATCAGTATTAAGTAGAGTTAGATCATTTTGGGATACAGTCTGATAGAAGACTACTTTTTCTCCCTGGCGAATCAAAACGTGATACATGGCCTATTAAAATCTAGTAAATATCTTGTATTGGATTTACCACAGTGTATTCGGATTTACCGTGGAGCACTCGGATTTCCGTGTATGAATAGAAAAATAAACAGGGAAAAGACCATATAGTCCGATGTCCGATCATCCTGCGGCGTAACCTTCCAACCCAGGTATGCTGCTATTCCCTAGACCCATCCAAACTACAAATACACACGCTCGAACGCAGGCGATAAGTCAGTGCCTACTAGATGGAAGGAACATACAATCCAAATAAAAACATATAAAAAAAGTCGTGTATGGTGGGTCTGAACCAAATAAAATCTGTCAAGACTGATATTAAAACAAAATAAAAAACACCACCATTTAGCATAGAGCCAAATGTTAACGATACATTTAATATATATATATATATATATATAAAACGAAATACACTAAAGACAGATGACATAATGCATTATGCCGCTTGTCACTTGACCAGAACCCTTAACCCTTACCCGTTAAGTTTGTGAAAACTTGGTGGGTACCATTTTCGCATTTTGTTATTTCCTTTTCTTCTTTTTCCTTGAATTTTCCTCTTCTTTTTTTCTCTCGAAGGAACCTTTTGCTCCTACGTTTTGATCTCTTCTCTACACAAATATTTTATCCCTTTCATATATATATATATACACACACACTTCAAATCAATCTTACACAGACTGCTTTAGCCATCAAATTTTTGGATATCTTAGTCTGTTGTAGGCAATCCTTCTTAACTAACCTTTCCAGGAACAGCCTTCTCTGCTCTTTTGTCAAGAATATATATATATATATATATACTTATAAAACTTCTGCTTGGAACTATTACTTTTATATTATTAGTATTTTCTTCGACAAAAAGGCACCTATCATTTCAATTTTTTATTCTCTTCTTCTTTCCCTTGTCTCCATCTTTTTACTTTAACTCTTTTTTTAACAACCTTTCTTTTATATATATATATTTTTTTTCGTCACCACCATTCGATAAGTTTCAACGATTTTGCATCTTTTGTTAATAAATTTATATTCTTTTCAAAGCTGCGGAGCATTCTGCAATGAACAACCAGAAAGATCAACAGATGAACCTTGCACACGCTGTCCCAAGTTTGGGGAAGCAGACCCAGATACATCCACCAGTTGGCCCAAATATGCCTCAACCAACACAGCAAATTCCTCCAAAATCTACCATCATCAAAACAGATAAACCTCGTCCTCATGTTTGTTTAACTTGTACAAGATCGTTCGCTAGACTCGAACATTTGAAACGTCACGAACGTTCTCATACGAAAGAAAAACCTTTTCAATGCCCTGTTTGTGAACGATGTTTTGCCAGACGAGACCTTCTTTTAAGACACAAGCAAAAACTGCACGCGTCATTTCCAGAAACCCCGAGAGTAAGAGCTACTGCTAAAAGAAAGAATATTACCAAAGCAGCAGCAGCAGCTGCTGCTGCCGCGAGTAAGGCTAATAATTCTGCCGACATCAATAACACTGTCGATAATACAACCTCATCTAACGGAGCAGTTCCGCAAAGCAGTAGTCAACCAGTTCAGCAATCAATGTTGCCTTCAAAAACCAATGGTATGAACGGATTTGCAAATGGAATTCACTCGACACAAGGAAATCAACCGGCATCGACTTTATCTTCAATGTCGCCTCCAAACATGTCTATACCCAATCCTCATTTATTTTCCGATATTGTAAGTCAACCCCATATTTTTTTTTTTTTTTTTTTTTTTTTACTAGTCTTCTCAGAAATTTTTATTATTTTATTTTGCCTTTCTAAACTTTGACTGCCTTATACACTTGAGCTAAACTGCTTCATGTTTTAGGCTTTTTTGACTTAACTCTTTTTTATACACTTTTTGTTGAAAAATTACCCCACCATTTTTGAAATTAGCCACTAATATTTCCTTTTTAGTCCCAGTTTAACAATCATAGTTTCATGCCTCCCAATACTAATGATTCAAACAATACCAACAACAATAATAACCCTAATAATAACAACTCCACTAACAACAATAACAACAACAACAACAACAACAACAACAACAACAACAACTTTTATGACCCTAATGATCCAAAAGCTAAGCGAATGAGAGCTGCTTCTTTTTCAGCAGCATCTTCAACTTCTTATGCTTCCTACAAGGATATTGCACTGATAGATGCCAGCCATCCTCCTCCTTCGGGACCCTCGCAAGTCGGGTTTGCCACTCCACAGTTACTACCGGTAACTATGGGAGGCGAGCAAGACATTCCTGTTGACGATTTGTTTAGTAACAATTCATTATTCATCAATCCTCAACTTTTAGATAACTTTGACGAAAGTTTCTTTTTAGGCGACATGAATACTAATTTCGAAGCCTCGAAAAGCACTTCTACATTGGATTCTTTACACAATCAAAGAAATAATAGCATTCAAAGCACAAACCATTCATTAACTACAAGCTACGATGATAGTCCAAATGTCAAGCCTCCAGTAACCAATGATGACTTCCCATGGTTAACCTCGATAAAAGCTGAGATTCCCGATCCAGTCAACTTAAACCCATCTTTTTTACAAAATGATTCTCCGATCCAAGTTCTTGAAACTTTAACGCAACCAATCCAATCTATGCGACCATCTCAAAATAACTCTCCACAACAAGTTCAATCCTACAACAATTCTCCGTTCTTTCCAGGTGAGCAACACCCCCAGCACAATGGACTGGGGTTTGGAAATCATTACTCACCAAATAATATTTCAACTGAAATGGATTTTGGAAGCTCGTTATGGGATCATGATCAAACTGCCATGTTTCCCAACAATGATCGACAGAATGTCCAATTTGAACAGTTTCGTCCATTGTTGATTACGCCTACACTACGAGCACACATCATGTCTACTCTATCTAATCCCACTCCTTTTAATGTGAAGGGTCATCCCAATTTACCTTCCACTCCTCAGCTGCAAGCTTACGTGGATGCATTCATGAAACACTTTGCACCTCACTTGCCATTTTTGCATAACCAATTAGAGTTTTCTTCAGAAAATGCGCCCTTAGCTCTTAGCATGGCATCTATTGGAGCACTGTACTTATTTGAAAGAGCGGACTCTGCAAGCATTTTTGAAATTTCGCGATGTTGTGTACACGTATATCTAGAGTCCCGAAAGGAAAGAAAGGCCGATCGGAAAAAGGAAGATACTCCAATTTGGCTGGTTCAAGCATTGGTGCTAGGTGTAATTTATGGGCTTTTTACAGAAGAAGGGTTGACCAACGACATTGCAGTAGCTCAGGCCAAGGCAGTCATTTCATTGGCTAAATCAGCCAATTTGCACATGCCACCAAGAAATTACGTTGCTGCTTTGGATTCCAATACTTCGACTATTGAAGAAAAGTGGAAATACTTTGTGGCGATCCAGGAAAGGATTAGGACAATGCATGTGGTACATATTGTATCGTGTCTCTTAGCAACAGGTTATAGTGTGAATTCTTCTCTACGGAACAGCGACATCAAGTGCGGCTCACCTTGTGATGAAAATTTATGGATGGCATCGAATGCTAAGCAATGGTGGGAAGCATTGCAAGAAAAGGAGTCTGATGGATCTTTGGGAAACGCAGTAGAAGGCCCAGATTTTTTGGATTGCTTACACAGGTTGTTATCTGGTAATACATTAGTCGGAGAAATTCCCCAATTTACACTGTTGACGTTAGTGTATGCCATTCATTTGGAGATTCATGAACGCCGGTTGGATTATGATGAACAGAACTGGATGGATCACGAAAAACGCAGGATTGAAGCAATTCTTAGAGCTTGGGAGACTACTTGGTCTTTATCACCACATGCATCACTAATTCCGAGATCCCAAGAAGGGTCTTTGATGTCAGATTCTATTCCCATGTCTTCATTAGCACATGTGCGGTTGTATCTTGATTTGCGACGTGCAAAGACGTGTTTCTGGAAACGTGATTTCACTGAAATGGGCCGGGAGCTAGACAAGTTGAATACGCCTAATGTTATTGATTTGCAGTCGGGTAAGCGGAAACAGTTTAATGCGTTATTGGAAGCGGCTTCGTATGCTGCCGATACCATTTCGTTGTGGGAGAAGCACAGTGCGCGATGGACGTTGAAAACAACGGCTAGTCAGACGTTTATTCATAACATTGTTGCGTTGTTTGATTGTGGACTGGTTGTATCTGAATTTTTCCATCGTTTAGAGAAACGCGAGATTAGTAAATGGAGTGAAGAGGAGAAACAATTGGTAGCAAGACTACGAAAGATATTTATGAGAGTGTTTGATGTTCTTGCTGCTGATAATGATGTTTTACACAATCAACAGCAACGAACAGGGTCGACCAACTCGCGGGAAATGCAACTTCCACTGAGTATAATGGCGCTTACTGCGGTGAGCCGAATTCTTTCGACGGTTTATATTTGGCCATATGCAGTAGTTATGTCCGATGCGCTGCGCGCTAGAATGCTTCAAATAGGACGCCGGATGAGTATGCCCACAGGTATCAGTCCAGGAATGAGTCCACAGACGATATCAGGAGCGTCTGGTAGTCCAACTGCTCACATGAATGGTAATAGCATGTCTCCGTCTCTGAATTCTCATTTGAATAATGGGAATGGTCTCGGGACTATGGGACTGTGATTACTTGAGAATAGTATTAAAAAAAGTTTGAATATATTTAAACATCATTTCAATTATCATTAATATATTCATTAATATTATAATTATTATTACAACTACTACTATTATTATTATTATTATTATTATTTTTCATTATAAATACAGGTATGAATTGATATATAAATAAAAACAATATATATGTATAGTGGTTACGAGATTTTTTTTATATTTTTATTTTCATGATAAAGTTTAGTAAATAGTTGAATAATTTATATTATTATTATTATTACTATTATTATTATTACTATTATTACTATTAAATTATTTAAATAAAAAAAAAATAATATTCAACAGCCTATCATAATATGTTAATTTAAGATTACTCAGACAATAAAAAACTTTTTATTTATTTTATTTTTTTAAAAAATAAATTAATATATATATATATATATATATATATTAATGATGTTGATGGATGATGGAGATGATAAATAAATACCTAGGTATATATGGTATAATCATTCTGAAAACAAGAAAAAAAAAATGAATGAATAAATGAATAAATATATAATAGTAATTTGATCAAGTAATTTATATATATATATTGAAGTATTTCAAAAAAAAAAAAAGAATGAATTTTGACTTCCATTTTGTTTTAATATATATATAGCTTTTAAATCATTATTATTTCTTCTTTTTTTTGATATAAATACTTGTTTTAATGAATACTTATTTATGCCTTTGAATTATATATATAGATAAATATAAAATTTTTATTTATTATTATTATTATTATTTTTTTTAAACAAACAAACAAACAAACAAACAAAAAAAAGTTCATTTAAAAATCACAGGCAATTTGGGCTAATTTAATAGCACCTTCTTTGGTTTTATTTCCACCAATGAATCCAGAAGAATGAATAAAGAAAGATCCAGGGACTCCTGATTCTTTTTCAAGATCAGCATCACGAAGACCGCGCCAAGGTTCAGGAAGAGCTTTACGAGATACAAAAGTGGCCTTCTCGACAGCTTGAATGCGCCAGTCTTCAGGTGAACTTCCAGGGAAAATAACGTAAAGTACTTGATCCAGCACTGGCTCCTTTGCCTCCAGGTCGGCCAAGATCTGTTTCCAAGGCATACTAGAATTAAAAATTAAAATGCGGCCCTTGGGGTCGTGCAAGAGTCTTGTAGCGTCGTCGGTATACACGTTACGGACTTGGACTAACGCAGGGTACCAAGACAAAGCAGCGGCAAGAACGTTTCCACGGAACGCAGCCGATAGAAAGTCGCTGGCAACCTTGAATTGGGTGTCTGCCAAAAGCCCGTCTGGATCAGACTCGTCGTTACGGGGATTCAGAGTAGCGACAAAAGCAGGAAGTGAAATGCCGGAGTCCGAGTAACGAGGAGACACACCGACAGTATCCAAGGTGTCTTTGTCAAAAACAGCAATTCCGTTGTCATTGGCATCAATGGCCTCGATAAAGCCCTGGTAGACCTTGTAGTAGACCTTGTCCAGCATATCTTCTTCGTCGTCAGCAACAGGCATGCTTGGGTCTTGAGCGGTTTCTGCCTTGACGAGGGTGCGAATGACCTCACGGCCAAAGTGACGATACACGAGTCCTGCAGAACTGAGCTTTGTGGTGAAGCCGAGCTCTGAGAGGGTGTCTGAGAAATCTCTTTGATGGTGGTCAAAGTACTTGATGCCGTCGTATTTGGCGCTGACATCGACGACGATTTCAACATCTGGGGATGACCAAATGGCTGGATCACGGGTACGCACAATGGTAGCGTCTTCGAATTGTGGGAGAACGCGAAGCATGGCGATGGCCAGAGCCTCGTCCGCGTGGAACTGGCCTGAGTGTGTAACGATCTTGGATGCAGTACGCAGCTTCTTGACGGGCGGAGATGGCGAGGTCATGTCTTTAAAAATGGGACAGAAATTGGTTGATAAAACAGAAAATGGGGAGCGTTGAGAACAAGTAGAAGTAGAAGAAGAAGAAGAGGTTAGGAGTACACGCTGTTTTGTGTTGTAATAATGATGGCGGACTATGCAGGTGAAAATTTTGGCGTGGGTTGGGACAAAGTAATAGGTGTTGGTGTGCGAACGTTTAGTTATAGTGAGATCTGAGAAGGGCTGTGTGGGAAGATTGAGTAGTGGACAAAAAAGATGATTAAGTTTATTGTATGAGAGAGTTTGAAATGAACGATTAAACTTGATTAATTTTGATGGTATGAACATTTTTACAATATATTTCATTTCATTATTTCATTTTTTTAATCTTGATATTATTTGTATTATTTTTTTTTTGGACATAAAAAATAGATGCACATGTTTGTTTTATAGTTGAGAGGTAAAGTGAATTTGTTTGTTAAGAGTGTATGTGGATTGAGAAAATGGTATATACAAATTGTATGGGATTTTATTTTCACCTATTTTGCTTCTAGTTAACCGGGGTTTGGCGAAGCTTTTTTCGGACCAAGTTACCCTACCTTATTTTCCACACATTTCCACAGACACACACACAGACACACACAGACACACACACACAGACACACGCACACACCATAATCCCAATATTAACAAGTTAGAATAACAGTATTATAATTCCTCTGCCATATGAATACATTTTTTTTATTCTCTTTTACTCAACTTTGTTACAACTCTTTCTTAAATACACACATCATCGCATTCATCCACTCTTTGATTCATTCACCAAAAACAACCAGTCACAAAATGTTCCCAAGACTTCTTTCATGGACAAAAAACATTCAGATTCAAGGCACTAATTTGGAAATCTTTCGTTTTGCCTTCTGTGTGTCCTTCCCTATTGCTACCATGATTTGGGTTGGTATCGATACTCACGAAAAACTCAACATTCCCAACTATCAGCCAGACCCTGCTCGGTTGAATCAAATTCCAAAGGACCCTGCTGAGATTCGTGCTGAAGTCGAGCGTATGCGTCGTGAACGTGCAGAGCGTCGTCAACGTCTTGAAGAAAAGGCCAAAAGACTGAATATGTTTCAAGAGAATGACAGTGAAACTTTACAGGAGCAGACTAGTACTGTGAATTAGAACTAATCTTTTTTTTTTTTAATTTTCATTACAAGAGTAATATCAAGTAATATATGTGTATATAGGTTTTTTTTTTTTTTTTTCTTTCATTAGTTTCGTTATCATTATTTCATTTTCTACATTATTTCATTTTCTTTATCATTATTTTTTGTTTCTTAAACCATCACTACTCTATTAAATTATAAATATTCATGAAATTCTTCAATTAAAATCAAATTCAACAATTATATTAAAAAAAAAAAAAGGCAGATAAAATTTAAAATAAATGGGATATCAAATAATTTTGGTTGGATAATTAAATCGTCCCATTTTATTAGTATTAGTATTGTAGATGTTTAAATTCTAAATTTCAATATTTTAAAAACATAAGATTTAACATCTATAACTTACGCTTTATGAATTAAATTCAAGTTTTATTATTCTATGTGATGGTATTTTTTTTTTTAAAAAAATATTCTTGTTTAAATTATCATGTCTAAACAAGATTTATAGATAATGTTGATAATAAATCCATTAGTTAAATAAATATGTGCTTGTTATAATAATAATAATAATAATAATAATAATAATAATAATAATAATAATAATAATAATAATAATAATAATAAGAATTGTTCCAATGTATCAAAATGAAATAAAAATAAACCTTGCCATCAATTTTAATGATTTATAATGTAATAGCTTTTTTACGTTTTCAAAAGTTCAATTTTCATGGTCTTCCATTGGCATAGGCATTACCATTAGTCTGTTCATCTTTTTCTGTCAATGGAACAGTAGGAGGTGTTGAACCTGCTGGTGATGCATTCCAGTGCTGCTGTTGTTGTGGAGAATATTGTTGTTGTAAGTGCTGTTGTTCTTCTTCTTCATGCGACCATCGATTGTCAAAGTCCAAATTTTTGTTAGAAGTTTTTCTTTCTGGGGCATAACAAGACGAAATGGATAGAAACATGAATGCGAAAAGTTGGGCAGCACCGGCGGCCCAAGCCATGCCCAAAGCTTTTGATCCTAACTCAGCGACTGCCGAAGAGTTTGCATCGCGGAACGCTTGACGAAGATAAACAAATAGACCGGTAGCCAAGGCTGCTGCAATAAGAGCCATGACAAGAGCGAGAAATCCAAACATGGAAGCAACTACTCGAGGTAGACGGGAGCGTGGGATGGCGAGACCCCCGATAAGGACTGCAAAAAGGGCAAAAGCTGCAGACACTATGAACATGGCGAGCGTTGCATGGGATAACGATTCTATTGAATGCTGTGAATCAGAAATGGTTCCTGGAGAGTTTACGTTGGTCCAAACTCCAAGAGCTCTATAAATGAGGTTTGGTAGTGAAAAGGCGTAGCGAGCTGATGCAAGGCTACAACCTGCAGGATAAGTACTTGAAGAAGGGGAAGATGGGTGAAAACAGAATCCCCATAGACCTATAGTGTAACGAGTGAACCTTAGAGCAGAAGTTCCGCCAATGTTTGAAAGCGTAGGAACAACATCAGTACTTAGATTTGAAGTGTCTAAAGATAGAAAGTAAATGTTTCCTAGTGGGTTGGTAGGGCGTAAGTTTCCAATAAGAACTAGAATTGTTAGAATTAGTCCTGCCAAAGAGAAAAAAGTGCCCAATACTGGGAGCACCATTTTGCTGTTTACCATGATTGTCAAGAAACGACTGATAAACAAAAATTGATGAGAATATATTTAAATTGATATTCAAAAGGAAAAAAAAATAAAAAAATAAATAAAAAAATAAATAAAAAAATAAATAAAAAAATAAATAAAAAAATAAATAAAAAAATAAAAATAAAATAAAAATAAAATAAAAAAAATATTAAAAAAAATTAAAAAAAATTAAAAAAAATTAAAAATTAAAAATTAAAAATTAAAATAATAAAAATAAAAAGGTAAAAAAAAACCAATAGAATATATATTAATATAAATTAAGAAAACACACACACACACACACACAGTAATTAGAGGTAGTATCGAATTTTAGAACGAAAACAAATAGTAAAAAAGTAAGGCGTTTTATGGGAATTGAAATGACATCAATGGATGGTTTCGAAATCATCTCCAGATTACAATTGTATTTACAGCTGAAAAAAAAAAATAATGATGATAATGATGAATGTATTATTACTGATAAGAAATATTTTAAAGATATCTTTACATGTTATTAGTGTATTGTTGATTGAATCACTGGACTCTTGAAATTAAAAGTTGGCTGAAGAACCAATATTCAATTTAATTTGATTTATTTATTTATTTTTTTTTCCACCATCACCCATCAAGTTTATTCAAACAGTCTAACTATATATTCATATATTCGACTGTTTCTTTTGCTAGTTTTATGTATATGGCCTCGATCTTTTGGCTGATCAATATTGAAATTCATTCTATTTCTATTCAGTCTAATGAACAATTATTTTATAATACTGACCAAAAAAAAAAAAAAAAAAAAAATTCCAAATTCTAATTTAACTATTCATAATACGCATCAAACAAAAATCAAATTTCCTCCTGTTTTATTTTTTATTTTTAGTATTGTATAATTACCATATTTTGTGGTACGGCTGGCTTGATAGTAGTAATATATCATGATTTTATTTCGCCAAAACCAAACCATTCAAGACAAGTATTTTTTCCATAAAAAATATATATATTCAAAAAGATTGAAATCAACTTCTGTAATTTTTATTTATTTATTTATCTTTTTATTTTTTTTTTTGGTAAGAAAAAAATTACAAGCGATCATTTCAAAAATCACGATCAAAACAGAAATAATAAAAAGATTTTCATACAAATTTAAATGAATTTTTAATGCTTTGTTTAAAAAAAACTTTATTTTGAAGTATCATTGGAAATAAGCTAAAAATATTGGATATTGGTTTATATCTCAGGTACAATGTTTTATATACAGAGTTGGATGTATCATATTTCATATTTTATGTTCTATATTTCATATTCTATATTTCATACTCTATATCATATATTTTATATCACATATCACATATATCATATCTCATATACTATATATCAAGTACCATATTCAAACTTACATGTGTTTTTCCATGTTATTCTACTGTTCCCCAACTTTCAAGTTACAAAGTTTGTCTGCACTTTTTTTTGGTACAACTTCAAACACAAAAATAGCCATTTGGTTCTCGTTCGTCAAACCATCTACATATATATGAAACAGTCCTAGTTTTTGTTTTTCTCTTTAAATATATTCTGTCTCATCAAATATGGACTAATCTTTTTTCACGTTGAAATGTTTTTTTTTTCTTTCTTTCTTTGTTTAAACTTTCTTTTGAAAAAGTCACGTGTTTTATTTCTTGTATTTTTAATTCCTCCAATACTATGAGAAAATCTGAGCTGGTTCATTGATATGAATTATTAAAACAATTGTTTACAATTCAAACAGTTCAATGAAAAGATATATATATATATAGGTATGTACATACCTATATATCTAAGTTGATATCTGGATGGTCTCTGATAAATCAAATTGACTAAACATCTCATTTCAAACTAAATTATATAAAGATTGGAAACCACCCAAATCGTAAAACGGTTTTCTTATCAATCGGTACCTACTAAAATAGATTCAAAGGTCAAAACTTCCTAAATATACATTGAATCTCTCTCTCTTTCTTTCTTTCATCATCCACTATTCATATAAAAATCATCATCTATCAACAAACTCATTGACTGTTCCTAAGTCAAGAACTTGGCCGAGCCTCGAATCCCGCGTGAATCTTTTCTTCATGTGTCAATTTCTCGAAACAACAAATAAAAATAAACTCAAGTTGGAAATTCCAGCTCTTATGTAACTTTCACTCATTGTCTTGTCTTTGATACTCTATTAAATTTGAAAATTGCTACATAATTATTTCCATACTCATTATTGTATTTTATTTGCTATTATAAGCTA
The DNA here is from genome assembly GCA_022023575.1 of Geotrichum ghanense (nom. inval.). Taxonomy (NCBI): domain Eukaryota; kingdom Fungi; phylum Ascomycota; class Dipodascomycetes; order Dipodascales; family Dipodascaceae; genus Geotrichum; species Geotrichum ghanense (nom. inval.). Next base: position 1,696,229 of record JAKKCX010000006.1, on the reverse strand, counting down.
TCAACATATACCTTTTTTTTTTTTTTTAATTTTTTTTTTAATTTTTTAATTTTTTTTAATTTTTTTTATTCTATTCTATTTTATATATTACATTATTTTGCCATCATTCAAACTCACAACCTATACCCACACCTAAAATAAAATGGAATCACACTTAGCAGCCCGTGCAATAACAACAGGTTACGCACCACCAGTCATCTTCATAGCCTTAGGTGCAATATCATTAATAGGACTAATGGTATCAGGCCTTTTCTTTGCATACACGATGGCAAGACGTCGAAGACTCGCTAGAGAAGCAGGTATTGGATCTGGTTCTGATGTGGAGTTAGGCCAAGGCGTTGGTGGAGGCAGATTCTTGGGTCCAGGTATCGCTGGCGTGAATATCGGCGGAGGAAACAGACATCGTCGCAAAAAACAGAAGAAGCAAGTCATTTCAAAAGAACAAGTAGACGAAAAAACAGTAATTGTGGATGTATCCGATTTAGATAGCGACGAGGCTTGCGCAATATGTCAATCTGGATTCAATGCGGATCCTGATGGACTAGATGATCGTGAATTACCCCAATCCCAGCAAAACGAAAACCTCGAACTTCGACCAGAAAGCGAAGTAAGAAAACTGCCTTGCAGGCATTTGTTCCACAAAAGTTGTATAGTTCCATGGCTTACAACTCGCAAACCATGCTGTCCCTTGTGTCTCTACAGTCTACTTGATGAGGAACAGGGTCCTAATGGGACCACTGTAGCCACTGAAGAGACTGGAAACACTACAGACACAGGAAACAACGGGAATACTGGAGGCTTAGATATAGAAACAGAGTTAGATGTTGGTACAGAGTCACAAACAGCCCCATCAGCACAAGTACATGACCACCAAAACCAAACAGCAGAAACATTGGAACAAAACCCTACAAATGATTCAAGAACTTTAATAAACATGAACACTAGAACCCAGCAATCCATACACAGTATCAATGAATTAAACCTTCCCACAGAGCCTGCACGACCAGAACCTACTGCAGCCAGGTGAAAAAAAAAAAAAAAAATCTTTTTTATTCTAGTATGTGTTCATCAATTTCCCATATCAACTTCAATACACACTCTCCTTTACTTATTCATCTATTTATTTATATTCTTTCATTGGAGTAACTGTTTTTATTTTTATTTTATTTTTTTCGTCACCATAATTATGATATTTCATGACCTTTTATGTTATTATTTTATTTTATTTTATTTTTTTTTTTTGGTATCATATATCAGTGTTTCAAAATTATTCATCTATATATATATATATAAATGATATGTTTATATCTAACTTTTATGTAAAATTTAAATGTATATTATTTAAGATTGTAAATTTATTTCACATTGCATATATATCAGCTTGGATTTTTTTTTTCATTCACTATTTATTGTTTTTTTTTGTTTTTGTTGCATATAGATTATTTCTTTCATCCGTCATATTTGTTCTTTTTTTTTATACATTTCAACTATCCATATTTAATCAAATATCTATAAATCATAGATTTAGATGCTTTTCATTTTACCCAATCTACGTTATTCGTGTGTAATTTGAATATTGAACATATATTATACATGTACTTTTTATTCATTTATTAATTTTTATTTCCTCACTAATGCAATACTTTACTCCATAGTACAAACCTCCACAGTCCATATTTTTCTCAAATGCACCTTAATTTTCACCGTTTTATTTCCATTCTCAACTTCCATGATCTTCTTATCCCACCAACATTTGCGTGCGGGCTTTCGCCAAAAATAGGCCAGTTTTTCGGAGCTAGTATCTTCCTCTCCTTCTCCTTCAGCTCGTCGTTCCTCTTCCTCTCCATCTGTTGTGCTTAAACTATCTTCATCACAATCAATAACAGTTTCTTCTCGAACAGAGCACTCTGATTCAATGTCCTTAACAGATACTCCGTCGGGGGAAATCGTCACAGATGATTTGGAATCATTATGAACTCGAGCAGGTGGTTCTGTTTTTTTCACTTCTACTTTCTCAGAATCTTTTGGTTCCTCATATTCATAAGGTACTATTGATACACTAGAAACAACAGCTCGAGTAGGTTCCATCTCTCGAACACCCCACTTCTGGTCCAGCAAAAATCCAGCTCCACACAGCATGTCCTCCAAGTATTTCATTGGACTTGTTTTCTGCACAGTTTTATTAGATTGGTTGTCAACAGATTCTGAATTCATCTCTGAAGATGCACTCAACGGTTGCTGCTCCGATCCAGTCAAAACATGCCCTAACGAATCAAAAACTGCAGCAATGTCTGTAAGTTGCAATCCAATTAATCGTTTCAAAGGAATGAAATCAGCAGCATTAATCTCTGGATCTGGAGGGAAACAAAAATATTCCAAGTCTTCACGAAGCACTACCATTGCGTTTTTATTAACAAGTAACTTTGCAATTTCTCTGGGATTAGATTTTTCCACAATCATATCCCGGGAAGACTCAGTTAGTGAAAAATCATCCTGAATCGGAGTGCAAGGTTCTTCTTCCTCGTCGTCGTCGTCCTCCTTCCCATATCCGCTATTTTTACTAGTCTGTTCTTTTAATGGGCGGTTTGTGATGCTTGATCTCATCTTATCAAGAGTATATTGAACACATGCAGGTGAAAAGTTGACACGCACTTGCGCTGGTGACGATTCAAAATCATCCATAGGTATGACATACCCGTTTTCATCGACCACCGTTTCAATGTCGTCAATTATATTGGCTGAAAGACCAGCCAGTATGAATTCAGGTAACGAGAACAGTTCCAACTGAGTCACTGCTATTGGGGTTCCTCGCAAAACTAGTGTGAGATAAGAGTTTTCATCGCTCATACCGTGAAACATTGACAGAAACGGATATAAATACATTGACCGTTGATCTGTAACAGCTTGATATACTAAAGAATGATCAGGTTCTTCATCAGGCTCATCTGTTACCGTGGGGGTTATTTCCTGCAGTTCTGATTGCATTTTGCATATACTGGCTTTTTAGAATTGACGAGAGAAAGTTGTGTTTATAATTGAAAGTTGCTTGATTGTCTCAGTAACAAGGTCAAGCTATATGCGATGGAATTCTGGACAAAAAACAAGTCGCTTGTTCAAAATTTAATAAATGAAAATGAAGTGTTATCGAATAGTGAAATCTATAAAGCGTTAGAAGGTCGACTTTGAAAGTGATTTTATCCTAGATATAAAAATAAAAGCGTCCAACTACCTCAAAAGTTACTCTTATCTATCGAGACCTGTACAATTATAAAACACGGTCAAGATGATCTATTTTAACTTTTGGATTTTTATTTTTATTTTAATTGTTATTATTTTATTCTTAATATATATATATATATAAGGTAGGTAGGTAGGTACCTATATATAAATACATTTGAAAAACAAAAACAAAAACAATGGTAATATACTAAATAATAAGTAATAATTACAATAAAAGTAACAAAATGAAGCAGCACTCTCCCAAAAATTAAAATTAATCCTTAGAGCCTTGAGGTGCCTGCTTCCCTATATCTTAAGGGCTAGGGCATTCAAACCAGCACAGGCTTTTTGTAGAAAAGTAAAAAGGCTGTTACAGTCTTGAATATATTAGTATGGTACAATTGACCTGAAAGAATTTCTAGATAATGGTATAAAAGACAAGTAAAAAGACTGAAAACATATCTAATAAAAGATTCGAACAAGCAATAAAAATAATTAATCAGAATGTTGAGCAAGTGCATATGGGGTGTTTACATGCATTCAAAAACCAGTTTTGAATGAATAATGTTGTTGGATACCTGGGAAATGCAGAGGAGTATACACTAATAGGATTTGATTATAATCATAAAATATGATAATATTGATACTTGGAAAGAAAAAGTCAACTGTAACGTCAATGGTATTACAATTGTTCAAGATTTAATTTACAAAATGCGTTTAAAGACTATATAATTATATTCAGCTATCATCGTAGCAATAACTGATTTTCTTCGTCTTATGTTGTATCTTTTCCAAGTGTACTAGATGCAAACCGAAAACCATCCATGTTTGTTGAAGGTAAGCTTTTTTTTTTTTTTTTTTTTTTTTTTAATACTTACTGATAACATGCTTTCATTGATTCTTATGAGCTTGTTCAAATACTGTTTTATGAATACAAGTAAAGATGTAGACTGACTTCATGACTGACTTCATGACTGATTCTGGATAATATTTTAACAATTTTGTTAACATGTTCTTATTTTTCTAAGCATATATTTATATATATATATATAAGCAAAGATTCCTAAATAGTATCAATATTCAACAATTAAAAATGGAACAATGAGTATGTTTTTTTGTCCTCATTGAAAAGACTGAATATAATTTCACTAATAAAATGGCACGCTATAATTGAGTTATATTGTAAATCATATTTTTTTTTTCAAAGATTAGTTCAATGAATTTTAAATAAAATAATATTCAAAATTAAATTCAGCTCCTTGTTAATATACTGAAATAATAAAATATAAATAACTATTATAATTTGATGATTGTTGAATATTTTATACTTTGTCAAAGTATTTAAAACAAGTCAATAGAAGTTATCCATAACTTAATACTATTCAAAAATCAAGAATCTTTTCAATTTTTTTTTTTTTTTTTTTTTTTTTTTTTCGCTTACTTCCAAGTTCTCTCGCTACTATTCTTAATCTTCCAAACCCATATCTAGCGATCCAGTCTTAATATTACACTTTGGCACGTAAAAGATACAATATCGCTATACTGAATTTTTCGTTAAAGTTCAAAGTTTGAATTTAAGATTTTGTTATTCACGTTGTACAAAATCTCTAAAATTGGTCATTCAGGTACCCACCCAAAGATGATATTTTAGACGCCGTAAACGCCTAATACACCGTGTTCAGTTGTAAATATTAGTATTCAAAGACATGATAGGCACAAATTCCATTGAAATTTATTAAAACCAAAAATAATCCGAAAGTTTAGTGTTGGAATATCAAAATGTGAAGATCATGGAAATTTCATCATTAATGTCTGACATTGGGACCAAATATGAACTGTGGATTGTATAGAAGTCTACTCTACCGTTGACTTTTGAAACTGTCTCAAACATACACACTGTTTATAAACTATTATGAGCAATATTGAAAATAAGATGCGTAAAATTCTGCCTGTTAACGTGTGGTTGGCTATTTCTTCCTTACAAAGAAATACAAGTGCATAGTACTTATTATGACTTGCAGTGGATTTAAACATGGTAGCTGTATTGATAACCTTTTGTTTCTTTTATTTAGTTCAGTACTCAATCCTACTTTTAACAACAATATTTTGGTAAAAAGCAGTAAAAACATGCTTAACATGACACAGCATAATAGCTTTGAACCAAGAAATTTACAAATGTCTCATAACCAATTAAAATCAATGATATGAAAACTTGATTATACTGGTAACTCTACAAATAATAATTTCATTTTGGTTTTTAACTTGATCTTAGATTATTGTACTTAATACACTTGATTTATAAAACGAAATTGAATTGATTACACTTCTTTATTTACATTTTTTAAATATAGTTCCAAAGCATGTGGTGAGCTCAGCGCAGGCAAGTATCATAAAGTTATTTACATGTAAGCTCAAGTCTCCATCCGCAAAGCCAAATATATGAACTCTAAACCCACTTCTTGGTGCCTATCCAGAAGCTTTCAATGTACAAAAAAGAAAAAAAAAAAAAGACAAAAAAATCCTGATCCTGAAAGCAGAATAAAATATTAATTATAAAAAATATTTATTTACTAACCATCAGAATTTTCCTGCTTCTTAAAATATCTTTTTTACAAAGTATATACCACTCAGTGATAATCACTATAATTGACCTTAAGAAATTCTTTAAAGATACCACAAATTATTCGCTAAAAGAAAAGTGGACATTTAACACTCCTGTAAAGTGCCAAAAGCTTCAAATATTGCTTTCCCGTTTTGTTGTTTCAGTTATCTAAATCAAATGTGAGTACAATGATCTTCAAATGTGCTAGACCTACGTAAAACTGACAATTTGATTCTCGGACAGGTATAAAGAAAAAAGTTTAAAACGGACTTCTGGTTCAAAAGATTCTTCGATACCAAAATATTATGCTATTGACGAAGATACTTTGAATTTGATCAAATCTGCCCTTCGTTCAAAAACAGGATCTATAGTGAACAGAAATCCTAGTGTTCTTGAAATTGAGCAAAAACCTTTATCAAAAAGCCAAAGCCGCCATAAATCAATGAAGCGTAGCTCCAGCATAAAAGTATTCCAAGGAGCTTCTGCATCATATAGTGCGGAAGAATTTTTAAACATATTTGATGAATGGGCAAAACGAAGACGATACACAGATTCAGAAAAATTTACTAGGGTTTTCGATTATATTGATGAGTCGCTTCATAACGTTGTGTCTATTATTCAAACGTGCTCATACAACAATTGGCAAAGTTTCGAAAATTTATTTAAAACAGCATACTTCACCGAATCACATGGAATCCCTTATGTTCAGCATCTTATTCGCACATTTAACGATAAGTCTTCAGGATTTGGAATTCATATATTTTTAGAATGTTTTTTTACCTACACGAAAACACTTTGCAAGCAAGGTCTAATGTCATATGGTGAGCGTTTCAGTTTACTCACTTTTGCTCTTCCACCAAACTATATAAGTTTCATTCGTTGTTACTCTGATGATGCAAATGTCTGGATATCAGGAATGCCTGTTGGTGTCCCTACGGAAGATTCTAAATGGGATGAACTTTTTCATTTGACTAAACAGTATGCGGATGCAAAAGAACCTAACGGTTACATTGCTAACATTCAAAATGACCGACATTCAACAAGGCGAAAAAAAAAGAAAGAAAGATCTAACACGTCTAGACACTCTTCTCGTAGAATTGCTTCACCAAATGCACAATTTTTTCCAGACTCTGTACTACAAGAAATGGATTGTTCATTACAACAATTTGATGAATCTTTGAATCATAATTATTTGAGTGCTGGTAACTATCGTGTGTTTCACTCTGCTGAGTCTACCTCAAGCACCGTTCCATCTCCATCTATCATCAGTACTCCTTCAGAATACTTGGCACCGCTCGACAATATTCTTTCTCTACGTTTAGGGCCATCTTTGACTTCTCACGAAACAAGACCTCGTACACATAAGCTTTCTGTCGGTAGACAGCTTCCTTCAAATCCTGGACTAGCCAGTACATTACACAATAGTCATTCAGTAGATCGTGCACCAGACTGGGAATCAATTATTTCAGATTCAAAACGTACTGAATCTTCAAGTACAGACAACACTAATTTTAGTGGTGCTACTGCTGACACAAGAAGTACTTCACCTTACACTGAAACACAAAGCCACACTTTACCTGTCAAAAAGGCGTTGTACAATCATAGTGACAATAGCTACTACAAAATAATTCACGAATATCAAAGTAACAGCAATTTAGCAGAGGTTGCTGCTCATTTCTCTAAGACTAATATTTCAAAACTTTCTCATAAAACTTCAACTGCTGAAACTATATCTACTACTTCAGATCACAACAACGACAATCGGCCTAAACTTAGACGTATGAAATCTTCCATCAGTAATGATGAGCGTCAAGTGTGGCAGGCTTTCGTTCACGCACATGGAAGTGTGAACAATCTCGGCAACTCTGATGAAACTGAGTCTTATGATGTGGATGAAATTTTAGACAGTACACATGCTGTATCTTCTACAACTTCCGTTAATGAAATTGTGCTACCTGCAATTGCACGCACACTACCCGATATTTCATTGGATTATATCATGTCTGAATTTTCTGATCCTAGATTGATTCCTCAAAAAGAGCAAGACTTGGTGATCAAGTATTCTGAAGTAATCACTCAATATCCAATGTCTTATTTTATAAAGTATCCAGAAAATCTGTTGAAACATGTGTTTGAAATGGTGCTCAGATATGTATATTCACATAATACAAAGTAGTTTGAAAAGTATTTAAAATAGAAAAACATTTGTATCTAATATCAAGTTGAAAATCAATTTCTAAAGTTTTCAACTAAATATTTTAGATTAATTTGAATGGGTTATATATATATTAATTTACTCTATTGTGATTACATGTATACTTATTCAATGTTGATTAAATGTTAACTCTATGTCTTTATGTTAATTTTTGAACTGAAATAATACAAGATAACGACTACTTATTGAATCTAACATCCTTTTTTTTTATTATAAATGATGAGCAAATTGACTAGTTTTTATTGTATTAAAGTATACATTTAACAGTTAGTTTATCTGCAATCTTCATTCAAATTATACTCTTTAGTAAATGGGTGATTCTTTTATATGTAAGATGTGTTCCATGTCAGTTACAACTAGGAAAACATATATATATATATATATATATTGGATGACAGCATACCAAATATATTTTCAGCACTTGAAATGATTCCAATTTTTTTTTAATAATTGGGAAGCTAGCAAAAAGTGTAAAATTTAAAAGTAATCTACGTTTAAATTAAGAATCATATTATATTTTTTGCACCGTCTAAGTATATCAACAACAGCATTGCTGATTGAGCGAATGTCAGCTCACCTTGAAATTAAAAGAAAGGTGTAATAAAAATTTATATATATATATATAGGAATATATATATACAATATCTTTGAGTAGCTTATTAAATAAAGACTGTAAACAATTACAAACAATTCCTTAACGATTTAAAGTTTTAAATTGCTAGTACAAGACTGAATTGTATATTCAATTATAATTACTAGCCATGCAATCTAAAAATATCAAAGTTTTTCAAAATATTGATTTAAATTTATTATGCATATGATATCCAAGTCCAGCAAAAATGAAAAAAAAAAAAAAAAAAAAAAAAAAAAAAAAAATCAGAGTATATTCAAAAACAGTGAAAATTTAAGATATTAGGTAGAAAAAAATTAATATCAAAAATCAAAAATATTTACTGGTATATATGAATATACTATATAAAAAAATATTTTTTTCCAACAAGCTCTTCATGTTATAGATTATTCAATTTGACAGGCTGTATTCTTTTAATGCTTTCTTCACTTTTTCTTCAATATCAGCTGCTTCACTTTTACCTTTAGGATCATATACAGGTGAATCACCAATTGCTGTAACTCTAGTACCAATTCTAAATTGAGGAGCATAATCGGAAGTTCCAGTATGAAAAGTACCTCTGTTATCCCACAATGCAACTGTATTATTTTCCCATTTCACTCTGACCTTATGTTCTTGAACAGTATTGATCAAATGGTATAAATAGTTCAAAATTGCATCACTTTCGCCCTTAGGTACTCCTACAATTGATTTTGTAAAGTTGGAATTAACAAAAATGCTTTTATATCCAGTCACAGGATGAGTGATAACTAAAGGATGCTCAGTATAAACTGGAGGTCTTCGCGCGTATCCTCCAAAACTAGCTGCAGATTTGGACAAATCTATATCACTATGAATTGCTGTATGTGCTTCCAAATACTCGCGAAGGGACTCCGACAACGTATCATATAAAGCATAACCTGAGGCCCAATGTGTGTCGGAACCAACACTAGGAGCTTCAATGATTTTTAGGGCAGTATATGCGGGAGGCTGAATTTCAAAAGTAGCATCTGAGTGCCACTTAGGATCTCCAGGTTTGAATTCAAATCCAGAACGAATTACCACAACTTCTTCATAGTCTTTACCATTAATATTAGGATAAGAGGCAGTTGGGTGCTTGTGAAGAGGTCCAAAGTAACTGAGTAAATCAATTTGTTCGTCTATGGTAAAGTCATCTTGGTCTCGGAAAATCACGACGTGTCGACGAGCTGTCAATAAGGCTAATTCATTCTTTTGAATCTCATCCAAATTATTCAATTTGATACCAACAATTTCAGTTCCAATTCTTGGGCCTAAATGCTTAACTAATGTAGCATTTCTAAATAAATTGGAAAAATCGGTATCTGGGTCAGCAAGTAATGCTTTATCTTTACCAATTTCGACCTTTTCAAGAACAGGCCAATCAACCTTGCGTACCTCCAATTTCAAGTGACTGTAAGCCTGTTCATCATTACTTGCTTGTCTAATAGCTTCATTGATGGCAAGTTTGGCAGGATCAATTACTCCTTCAATTTTAGTTTTCCCTAAAATACTTGTGGTAGGTGTTGAAGCTGTTGCAATTGGAGCCATTATGAAACTTATTTGAATAATAAAAAGTGTTTGGGTATGTTTTTTATAACTAATATCATGACAATAATGTGTATATTTATACTTTACCCAAGATTGGCTTTAAAGTATTAGATATTTTGATTAAATGACGAATTTGATGTAATATTTGTCTAATTTTATCAAATAGAAAGCAAAATAATATTGATGAAAAACTAATCAGTTTCATTGTTTGCTTGTTTATTTGATTTTAGATATATCAAGCCACAACAGCGCCATTACTTGTGACATAGCAAGCCACACACTTATCAAATTAAAAAGCGACCTTTTTAATGAAAAAAAAAATTGGCTTTATTACCATCTTACTACTAAGTAGGTGGTTTTAAACAAATTTACAATAAAAAATTATACAATCGATTATTAAATCATTTAATTTTTTAATTTTGTTGGTTAATCCATGTATATATTATTGTAATTTCCATATCTGGATTTCAGTGGCAGACAAAAAAAAAAAAAAAAATTATGAATATACTATTATATAATTATTGATTTACTATTGAATTAAAATGAAAAAAATATTTATGATGTTTTTAAGTATAATATTTTTGAATTTCTTCATTGTTACTAAAAGATAATTGTACTATAACAACTGTTTAAATTATTATTTAAATATTTAATAAACAAAAATCATTTCAATAGAAAATCAAAGATTCTTCTAAAATCTCCATTAAATACATTTTTTTCATTCAGTTTAAAAAAGATAGAATTCAGTGAAAATTATTACAGCAGAAGATTTTCAAAAAATTAATTATAAAGTATTTTAGAAAAATCAATTAAATTGAAAACAATAATTTTTAAAATATTCATTATATGTATGCTAATTTAGATACGCTTATAAACAAAAAAAAAAAATCATTTTCAAAATAGGGTTAGGTGGCAATTGATACAAAATGAAAACGAGATTTTTGCTCTTTTAATACCCCCACAAAATCTATGTGAAGTAAAACAATAGTTGTCAAGAAACTCATATGTATATATAAATATATCCAAAATGAAAATAAATGAAAATAAATGAAAATAAATCAATATACCACAATATATATATACCTTGAAATTTTTTTTTATGTGACCAATTGATTATGCTTTTGGAGAAGCCCCCGTATACTCTCCTTTTTCGACTGCTTCTTCAATTCTTCGACGTTTTAATTCTTTCTGTTCAAAAGCAATTTTCCGTTCATATTCCAACAAGTTTTGATCAATATGCCAACAAGCAGGCGTTAGAACAATGCCTAGGCCTATGAATGTTCGAAATTGAACTGTAAGTGAGCGGTACCGAGCCCAATACCGCATACTAGCAAAGTGAAATATAGTTCCTGAAACAAGACCGATCAAAGATCCTGTCAGTGCACCTCTAACAATCTAGTGCAGTGTTAGTTACGATTTGTAAAGTACAACTAAGCAAAGAAATTGACATACCTCATTAACGGCACCTTGAACTTTCTTGGGTTCATGATGTGCGGGCCTCATCTTTGAATATCACAGTTCACAGTCAAATATCTGTAAAGATTCTAATTTAATTCAATTTCTAGTGTGTAAGTGTTACTTAAACTGATTTAGATTTCAAAATTTCAAATTTTTTTTTTGTTTTGTTTTCTTTTATAGTAACCACAAATAGCTGGTTTGTATATACTCAGTTAAAGGATAAGACAGTATATCTTTCAAAATGTTGAAAGAGAAAGTAAAAGGAACCTAGCAAGAAAAGCAAATCTCCAAAGTCTTAATACTAGAGTCGAGGTGGGAGGAGGTTTGTATAAGACCACTTCATAAAAAATCGGGGTTTGGTCTGTTGTCTTAACTCTCAAGTTAAATTCTATTAGGTTCCCAACACAAAACGAATATGAGAATAGATAAATCACAAAAGTAAAAGTACAATTTTCTAGATTTGATTTGTAAATTAATATTTAGACAGTTGAAAAAATAACTTGTATTCGATATAAACTGTTTGATTTGAGAACTAAATAAGCGTAATTGAGAGTTTCATTTCTAAACTAATATACGGTTAAAATATTTTAGTCTTTTACTTGATTGATGATAAAGTGACAAGTTAAGTTGATTGATTGTTTAGATAGATCATCTATTCTTTATGCTCGAAATGAAATCAATTAATTACAAGAATTAAATAAATCACAATATTAAAACAATTAAGCAGTTAAGGCTTTATATCAATCGAATTTTATTTCCTAGTGCCATTTTTCTCTCTCATTATATGATTTTAATATTTACCTTTTTTTTTTTTTTCCCTATATACTCAAGAAATAGAATGATGCATATATGAACTCTTTAAGTTAAATAAATATGTGTAGAGATGCCCATCTAAAATTTAAATTTACACGGCTACTTTACATGTTTAGATTAAGGTTTATCAAAGACACTGAAATCAAATTTGGGAAAGTTACAGAAAACAAACTACAAGATTATCTTACAAAAGTTATTGAATAACCAAAATAAACGACAACAAAACGAAAAAAAAAAAGTACAAACTAGAATTTAATACTTAAAAAAAAGAAAAAAAAAGTATATATATATATATTTATTAGGTATTTAAAAGAAAATCCCCTAGAGTTTGCTTAGTATTCGCTAATAGTACCATTGTTCCACTTTGTAAGAGTAGTGAAACCTGTGGTTGTTGATTGCGAGACTGGAACAGTAACAGTATTGGTGACGGTACGGGTAACAGTTCTGCTATCAGTAGCGGTACGGTAGAGAGTAATAGTCGAGTTTGCACCATTCTTTTCTACGGTGTAAGGGTAGGCTTCATACTCATAGACGGTTTGGGTCTGAACAATAGGAGAAGGAGTGAGTGTAACGACACGGGTAATAGTTGAAGTAGGAGTGACAGTGACTAAAGCTTCAGTGTTGTAAACAAAAGTATTGGCAGAAGGAGTAACAGTGACTTGAGAGTTAGGCAAAGTTAAAGTGATATAGTTGGTAAGAGTTGAGGTAACACGCTGGAATTTGGTGCTAATAGAGGTGATGGTAGATTCAATAGTGTAAGTAGTGGTAAACTCGGCACCAGCAGAAGACATGGTACCATTAGAAGCAACAGCGGAAGATGGAAGAGAGCTGGTGGAAGTTACGGTTTTGGTGATGGGAACAGTGTCAACGTCCTCGGAAGTAAGAGTAACAGGCTTACCAGAAACAGTGGTGGTATCCAAAATAGTTTGAGTGGCAGTCAATGTCTTGGTTTGGGCTGCAATATGAGAATTGTCGACATTGACATTACCACCTTGGCTAACAACGTTGTCAATAACATCTTGTACTTGGTCAGTTGGTGCTACGATAGTCTTGCTTTGGGTGGATGTAAGAGTAACATAGTTAGTGAGAGTGACATCCTTGGTGAGAGTGAGCTCAGATCCAGAGACTGAAGTGACTTCAGTAGTAACAGTAGGAACAAGAGAAGACTCAGTGACGACATTGGGAATTTTGACGGTCAAAGTGCGGAACAAGGTGATGGTGGAGCGAGAAGAAGAAGTGGAGGTGGTGTTGCCAAAGTACTTGGAGTCGAGAGCGGTAGCAGATGCAACTGCAGAAACGGCGAGCAAAGAAGTGAAGAATTTCATCGGACCAGCGATTTGAAAAAAAAAAAAGTAATAATTTGATTTAGTTTTTTATGTTTTCGATAAAAAAATGTTTGTTGAAAGCTTTATATAAAATCAAGCCAAAAAATTGAAATATAAAAGCGTTTAAAAAAAAATAAAATAAAGTAAAAGAAGCGAAAGAAAGTAAAGAACGACTAGATTGATCTCAGATAAATGAGATTTTTTGTGTGCGATTTTTTGTTTGTTAAAAGAGTGACGAACAAGTTGGAGATAAGTGCTAGAAAAGAGAAAAAGAATATAAAGAAAAAGGCGAGCAGATGGTTTGATTTAAATAATGAGGAAAAGTGAATGAAAACGCTCTCCTGAATAGTCGCATATTGACAACAACATCTGCAAGTCCCACTTATTGGATCTGCTGCTGATTGAGTCCAGCACTCCTAGGTTCTGTGCAGATGCGGCAAGAGTTATATATTGGCACTTATGTTTGTGGATTTCAGATAGTACTTGACTTTTTTCTTTAATAGAAAGCTTGGTATATATATATCTATATATGCTGAAAAGTATATAAACAAGTGTTTGGACAAGCCATTGATGTGTATCTAGCAAATTATACTTATTTTCTTTGTGGACTGCTGCTTTGAGCTCAACGCTTTGGCCATTTATATCTGATTTTTGGGGCCTGCCCCTTGCGTCGAATAAGACCCAATCTAGTCCTCATGTATCCCAATTAGGACTTCTGTGCTGACGTCACGAGAAATTCACACTTTGACCAAACAAACCAAAATCAATAAACCAATAAATCAATAAATAAATAAATAAAAATTGATAGCTTGGAAACATCTTCAAGTTGAGCCGAATCAACAGATCTATCTTTCTATCAGCTCATCCGACGACGACCACATGCACAAGGACTCTTACTACGATCCATCATCTTAGTTCACGGGCGCAGCTAAACAGAAACCGCTTTTTTTTTTTTTTTTTTTTATCTACACACACATACATACATAGGTACACACCATTTCATTTATGAACATTATTGTTTTATTTTTATTTTTCCATTCGTGCTTAATTTTTTTCCTTATTAGTTCGTTGACTAGCAAATTTTGATACGAAAACACATTAATTGGCTTCTGCGAGCTGCAAAGACCACAGCTCTCCTGAGTAAGCCCATCCACTCTTCAAGGCCTATTTCGCCATATTTTTCGTGATTTCATAGGTGATTTCATAGGTGTCTTATTAGCTGTTGTTAACATATAAAAGCCAATTTGTTCATGTAGTGAAAACGTATTTTGTCTTTCAAGTAGTTGAGATCTTGCATTAATCAGTACGTATTTTATTACACGATTTATTTATTTATTTCCTTTTCTAATTGATAATGGTTATATGACAAGAGTTTGATTGATATATAAATCTGCTTACTTTCCTTCCTACTTACCTAGGTATATTCAAAATAATACAACCAAAAAGATTTAATCAAAAATATCAATATTGATTATATATTTATTCATACTATTCAATATATATATATATATATATATATATATATATATATATATATTTATACAATCTTTTGGACCAAAAAAACATTGTTATATATACACAGTGTCAGTAATCTGAATATTAGTCAAGTAAAATGAATCTCAAGTGATAAGTACCATATTCCAAGTATTAAAGTTTACTAGTTGGTTTGTGTTACATTCGAAACTTGTACAAGGAGAAAACAAAAGTAAACACCTCAGACAACTACATCAACTATCTATCTGTTCTTCCATGCCATCTTTTCTCCATTTGTTTTAATTTTTATTATTTTTCTCTTCAATAACAGCTGTTGGTATCTTGGTTATTTCAATGTCATCAATATATCTATTCCTTTTTTATTATGTCTTAGGAGGTATTACCATGTTACCAGCTTTAGCTGTTGGAGTAATGGCTTTCATATTCTTCACATCGCCACGCATCCCAACAGAAGACTTAAATGCCCCTATCAAATTAGAAGAAAAGACTGACACAATTGGAGAAAAGAAAACAGATAAACACCAAAACTCATTTGTATCTCATAAACAGTCGCTTTCAATTGAGCGTGAGCATGAAACTGGAGTTGACGCACATTTTACTGGATGGCTCACAGTATCAAGAAAATACTTCATATATCCGACAGGCGGGCCAAACAACTCGGGGAATCCACCACAACCAGAATCTAATTCAGCATCATTAAATCAGAGTGAAAGCGCATATTCGTCTCTTTACAAATTTATCAGCAATTCGGGTAACTCGGGTGGAAATGGATCTTCAAAAGGTAACGGATCGCAGAGCTCATCGTCAATTACACCTGGCAATGGCGCTGCAGGACAGCAACAAGATCCAGTAACAATCCAAAAAAAATCAAAGCTGATAAAATATTTTGCAGTTCTAAGGCATGGAAATCTGTTCTTGTATGAAGATCAAGAACAGAAAAATATGAAGCATGTCATTGTTATTGCTCATCACTTTGTCACAATTTGGCCTCCTAATGTGCCAGATGGTCAGCTTTTTGCAAAGAGAAGTGCGATTTGTTTAGTCAAAGTAGATTTAGGCTTGAAAAAGGATGAAAGCGTAGATGAACAACTCGAATCCGTACTGACAGACCCTGATACTCCACCTAATAATGCATTTTATCTATACTCCGACTACTGTTCCGAAAAAGAAGACTTTTACTTTGCTCTGGTTAGAGCATCGAAGCGTTACAACATACACTCTCACTTGCCACCAAATGTTTCGCCAGAAACGCAATATTCGAAATTTAATCCAGTTCATATGGCTCACCCGTTACATTACAAAACGGTTAATATGATGGATTTAATACAGACCTTACATTCATCTGATGCAAACATTCAAACCAGATGGCTCAATGCTCTTCTTGGCAGACTATTTCTTTCAATGAACAAAACCAGTTTATTTGAGGATTACTTTAGAAACAGAATCATAACAAAACTAACACGGACCAAACGTCCTTCATTTCTATCCGAAATTGAAGTCACAAAAATTTCGGCTGGTGATTCTATTCCATATTTTACAAATTTAAAGCTGAGTGAGCTTACACCCGAAGGTAAGCTTACAGTTGAAAGTGATGTATCTTATAGTGGCAATTTTTCATTGGAAATCACGACCAAAGTAGTCATTAATCTGGGTTCGCGATTTAAACCAAGAGAAGTAACTATAGCTTTGTCCGTCGCTCTGCGCCATCTCGAAGGAAGATTAGTTATAAAAATGAAGCCACCACCATCAGATCGTATATGGTATGCTTTTGAAACCATGCCAAAAATTTCTCTTCATGTCGAACCAATTGTTAGCTCACGGCAGATAAAGTATTCTGTCGTTACAAATACAATTGAGAGCAGAATAAGAGAGGCAATTAAAGAAACATTGGTGTTACCTTTTTTGGATGATTTATCATTTTATGATACTCGTGGTGAAGTATATAGAGGTGGTATTTGGGATCCCTCAGTCAGATTGGAAAAACCTGAAGAAACAGCATCCGTTGACTTAAAACCAGATGGGTTGAACAAATCTCCAGAAACACTTGAGCCGATAGATGATCCTTATAGTGCAACTTCCGGTTTAGAAAATGACAAGTCTAAATTACGACAGAGAAAAACTACAGCCGATCTTCGATCGTCTTCTTTTATTTCTGAGGCCCCTTCGACAATTAGTGAACCAGCGTACTCGCCAGAATTAAATTTTTCTGAATCAGTTGATGGATCACCTAGTCTAAACAATGAGGTTCCCTTTGATTTAACTGAACATATTGGAGAATTGAAACGTTCAGGCCATACTTTTCCCGAGCAAAAATCCAACAAGAATACTATTGTAGGTGCGATGAAAAAAATTGGTACATGGTATATGAAAGACCGTAAAAACAGCTCCACTGAAAACCAAGATTCTGTTGATTCCATCCGTAAAAAAATTGCTCATACACTTTCAAAAGATTCACTCAAACAGTTTAATAATTCTGGTGAAAATGCATATTCTTCATCAAGTCCGCTACAGGCTCCTTCACCTCATAAGTTTCCACCTGAGATCATGAACTCAATCAAAAAATCCAATATTGAAACCAAGCCGCATTATGAACAAGAACTTTTAGATAAAGTGAATGAACCCCAAATATCGAGTAAAAAAGAAGAATTAAGCACACCAGACACCAATCAATCTACAGTTTCAGAAACTCAAGATGTAGCCCATGCTGAAAATCCAAGTCTAACACTACTGAAAAAGTCTGAACCAAGTGCAAAAGTTACAATTCCTACTTCAGATGATGAACTAGGCTCGTCTATTGCACTGCCAACTACAATTCAAACACACACCATTGGATCTGCCAAATCATCACTTTCATCAAGCCTATCATCATCTGGAGATACTAAACCTACTTCTTTTCTGGATGTTTTGCCTGAATCGTCATCTACAACTAATAATGACGAAAACATTATACAAACAGATTTAAAAAGAACACGTTCTTCTGTTCCTCATGTCAAACGTAAAGCTGTTGGATCTGGACCTGATCTCCCGTCTCTTGCCACAGGCCGTGAAGAACAATTAACTAAGGCTCCACCAGATACGCCGTTTAAAATGTCACCTTTTTCTTCTGCCACTGAATTACCTGAACCATCTGTTACTGAATCTGATAAACTAGACTTGGGATTTAAATTTAATCCATACTATCAGTCACCCCAGTCTACTACTAAAGAAGATAAAGAAGTCTTATCACTCAAAGAAAGCGAGAAATCTTTAGAACAGTTTTTGGAACAAGCCAGTGCACAACTTGAAGCTTCACCAATTGGAACAGGTATGTCTCCCAAAAAGCACCGTTCTCCAAGAAAAACGTCTGTACATAATGATACAGAAAGTCAGGAAACGGGGGTCACAGATAATGAAGTTTTGCTTTCGTATCGCCGTGGTAAGCAACTTAAGCCACAAGGTGGAAAAATCTTTTAAGATGAAAAAAAAAAAAAAAAAAAAAAAAAAAAAAAATCTACAAGAAAACACTGGGTTTGAGAAAGATTTAACTTTCGTTTTATTTTATTTTTCTAGGATTTGTTTAAATGAAAAGGTCAGGTGTGTTATTGATATGTTTATTGATTTTATTATATATATATTATTCTTCTACATTATCTGCATTCTTTAAATATTTCCAAAATAAAATTTTTATTATTAAAATCTTGATAAAACCTATTACTACCTATGTATAGTCTATTAAAAAAATAGTGCATGTAATTTTTTGCTAGTGTTTTAGACACCCATCTAAACTGGCAACGATATCATATTCATTCAATTTTTTATGTCCTACTAAAATTCACCGAATATGTAGTGAAGTTTTGGTAAAATTCCTAGTATAGAAAAACATTTATTAAAATAAGAACGAGACTACATCATAAATATAATTAAGCAATAAAAAATAAAACGGAGTCAGATGAGTGTAAAAATAATGAGAAAAATAGAATAGACTCATCAACACTATTGCTCAAGTGAGAAATGAGTTTATGTAGTGGCAAATAAATTAAGCTGTTTGTGAGTCTAACCAATGGACCATTTTTAGGTAGAGCAGGCAAAGCAAAATGCCAGCTTCTTCATTAAAAGCAGTAATAAAAACGTACTTTCTTAGAAACCGTGGACTTGAATAGACTTCTTGGGCATTTCAAGTTGGTCAGTTAAAAACTCAAAGACCTTGGATCTTTGGTCACCTTGGAATTGAAGAATGTCACCAAGTTCTTCATCCTTGTTGATGTGTCCATTACATCCAAAGTCTTTCTTTAAAGTCTTGAGAATTCTCTTGAGATCATATTCACTGGGGATTCCTTGAACGGTAGTGATAGTTTTGCGGCCGTTACGCTGTTGACATCTGATATGAATAGTACTAGTAGTATTAGTATCGTCGTCACCAGTATCGGCGAAGGGATCTAAAACAATGTTAGCGATAAGAATTTTTTAAAAAATTACACTAGTTTTGGTTGCCACGCTGCAATAATCATCGATCTTTTATCACACCCCATAACACATTCAACTAGCATCCTGTATCTAGTTATACATACCAAAAGATTTAAGATTCTCGATGGAAGTAGACATAAAAAGTGAGTTCGGATTGGCTTGTAGCTTTTTTATATTTTCTAATACGAAACTAAACGTGTTAAACAGAAGAAAGGAAAAGGAAAAGAAAAAAAGGAAAGGAAAGGGAAGGAGACAAGAAGCGAAAGAAAATTTAATTTATTTGAGCTGCACAAATGTAAAAACGTTTAGAATTTAAGTATCAGTGATTCATTTTTAAACTCGTGACCTGTGGCAAAAAGATGTATGTCCTAACCCACAATATATTTTAGAATATAGAAGGTATTTTTATTTGGATAAAACTTAATTTATTAGTAGACAGGGCTGACTTGACCCTAATACTATGATGTCGCTAAATAAATGTAGAACCGGAAGAACCGGAGGAACCTGAAGAGACCTGAAGAGACCTGAAGAACCTGAGCCCTGGTTTGATTTTGAAGCTCAATTTCTAATTGAAATTAAAATAAATGAATTGGTACTCAAGCTGATAAGTTTCATAGTTAAGATAGCATGTCTTGATTTGTTTTTGATATTTTGTTTAGGAAGTCACTTCAAAACCATAATAAAAAGTCAGGTTTGGGCAGTTTTCCCAAGCTGCGCCGAGATTTCTACGCACCACGTCATCAGCATTCGTGGAAATATATAGGCCTGGTCTACATTAATATTTAGCGCGCATCTCTTCGTAAGGTAGGTGGGTATTTCTGTCACACAGCTTTTTCTACCTCTCACGTCTGGTCCATTTGCGAATTTCAACCCAGTTCTCCTTTTTCTCTCTCTTTCCCTCTTTCCCTTCCACTCCCCTTACAACTTTTGATCTTTAGACTCTTCTGGTCGTATAGTCCAATCACTCTTATCGCCTATTTAAACAGTTGGTGTATGTATTTTTCCCTTTGTGTAGTGCTGCTGCTCTGTCTACATTACCTAACCCGTCATTCATTTTCCACGACAGTGTATAGCAATGGCTACTTTATCTAAGGCTGAAACTGACCTCGCCGTCCACATTAAAAAGGCAACTAATCCTGAAGAAACTGCCCCAAAGCGTAAACATGTGCGTCAGTGTATTATTTATACTTGGGATAACCACTCAGGCCGCGCTTTTTGGAATGGCATGAAAATCCAGCCGCTGCACAGTGATGAAGTTCAAGTATTTAAAGCTTTAATTACTATCCATAAAGTTCTACAAGAAGGTCATCCAAGTGTTCTTAGAGAGGCTCAACATAATGTTACTTGGATTGAGTCTTTGTCACGGAATATTTCATCCAATTTGAATGGCCATCGGAGTTATACAAAGCTAATTCAGGAGTACGTTCGGCTTTTGCTCAAAAAGCTATACTTTCACAAGATTCATCCTGATTTTAATGGCACATTTGAGTATGAAGAGTATATTTCCTTGCGAAACATTAATGATCCGAATGAAGGCTATGAGGCCATTACAGATTTAATGAATTTGCAAGATGCAATTGACGATTTTCAGAGACTCATTATGGCTTCTCTTAAACATGGCCGACCCAATGAGTGTAAAATTTCAGCTCTTCTCCCATTGGTAGCTGAGAGTTATGGAATTTATCGATTTGCAACTACTATGATTAGAGCTATGCATGCTTCTACTAATGATGATGAGGCTTTAGAGCCTTTACGTTCAAGATATTACTCACAGCACCAGCGTTTGTTAGAGTTTTACTACGATTGTTCTAGTTTGAAGTATTTAACTAGCGTTATTACCATTCCTACTCTCTCGCAAGATCCTCCAAATCTTTATGGAGATCCTGGTGATGAAGGAGAAGCACCTGCTTTACCAAAAAGACCAATGTCAGAAATTGCTTCACTGGCTACAGGTGCTACTACCGCAACTACAGCTACTACAGATGTTGGTCCCGAGCCTGTTGTTGATTTTTGGTCAACTCCACAAGGTCAGCAGCAGCTTCAACAACAGCAGCTACAACAACAACAGTATGAAGAGGAACAAAGAAGACTAGCTGCCCAGCGCGAGGCGGAGTTACAGCAACAGCAGTATTTACAGCAACAACAACAGTTGCAATTTGAAGAGCAACAGAGAGCACAGGCTGAACAACAGCGTTTAGCTCAAGAGGCCCTTCTTCGTGATCAGTACCAACGTCAATCAGAGGGAAGAGCTGCGGAACTAGAGCGTGATATATTGAATCTTAGAGGCCAGTATGAGCGCGACCAATTGATGTTAGAACAATACGATCGTCGTGTCAAATCGTTGGAAAACGAAATGCAACAAGTCTCTGCTAATGCCAATCTTCAATTACAGTCGAAGGATGATTTGATACGATCTTTACAAGAACAAGTTAATACTTGGAAATCAAAGTATGAGGTTTTAGCTAAGCTTTATTCTCAGCTTCGTCAAGAGCATTTAGATAAGCTTAAAGAACTTAAAGCCGTTAAAACAAAAGCTTCTTCTGCTCAAGAAGCCATTGAAAAACGTGAAAAATTAGAGCGTGATATCAAGGCAAAAAATATTGAATTAGCTGATTTAATTCGTGAGAGGGATCGTGCTAGATATGATTTAGATAAATCTAGAGGAAATCAGAAAGAACATATTGAGAAACTAGAGCGTCAGCTCAGATTAGCTGAAGACAAACTTGCTGATACTGAAAGATCAAAAGGTGCTGATTTGTCTTTACTGATTTCAAAACACAATAGGGAACTAGCTGAGCTTGAAGAAGCTCTTAAAGCTAAACAAAGCGTTTTAGATAATTACTCAACCAGAAACATTGACGATAGTGAATTACAACAAAAATTAGCTGACAAAGAAGATGAATTGGAAATTCTTCAAGAAACAGTCGATTCTATGGAAGCTGCTTTGAAGGAAATGTCTTTGTCACACAAAGAAGCAGATGATGCCATTGGTGAACAAATTGATGAGGTTCTTAAGGAACACTTATCGAAATTGAACAGCATTATTGACTCTATGTTGCAATCTTGTGCGGAACGCGTTCAAGAATCTTTATATGATTTTGAGTCTCCAATGCAGGCAGGGAATCAAAATTCTACTCCAGAATATCTACTTTCAGTTGTGGAGAAAGCATCGACTGCTGCTACAGATTTTGCTACAAGCTTTAATAACTTCATCATAGATGGACCTAGTAGTGATTATTCAGGTGTTATTAATACTGCCACGTTGCTTTCTAGTACAATTCCTGAAGTCTTGAGTAATACCAAGGGATTGATCAGATTTGCTCGTGATGATAACGTTGCAGATACCATTGTTGCTTATGCCAGACTAGCAGCAGTTGCAGTCGAAACATTCTTTTCTAGTGTAGATTCCAACAGCATGGAAGGCCTAAGTCCTGAAGACAAAACTGAGCAAGTTATTACTTACAATATTCAGGTACAACAACATCTTCAAACCCTGACTCAGGCTACTGAAAAACTTGCACCTAGAGCCAGTCTTCATATCAACGGAAATAGTGATCTTGGTGATTTTGTTGACAAAGAAATGGCAAGAGCTGCTGAAGCTATTGCCTCTGCTAATGCTAAATTAAATGATCTTCTTTCCCGACCTAAAGATCCTCAGTTTTCTGTATTTGATCTTAAGATTCATGAAGCTATTCTTGCTGCTGCTATTGCCGTCACTACTGCCATTGCTGCTCTGATCAAGGCTGCAACCGAATGTCAACAGGAAATTGTTGCTCAAGGTAGGGGAGCAAGTTCGAAAACTGCCTTTTACAAAAAGCATAACAGATGGACAGAAGGTCTTATTTCTGCTGCCAAATCAGTTGCAGCCTCGACGAATATTTTGATTGAGACTGCAGATGGTGTCCTTAGTGGTGTCCACACGCCAGAGCAATTAATTGTTGCTTCAAACGAAGTTGCATCTTCTACAGCTCAACTTGTAGCTGCTTCACGTGTCAAGGCTTCTGCTATGTCGAAAACACAGGACAAACTTGAAGGAGCCTCTAAGGCTGTTACTTCTGCTTGCCGTTCGCTGGTTAATCAAGTGCAAGATATTTTATCTAAAAAGCAACAGAAAGATGATCAAGATGTAGATTATTCCAAACTCACTACACATGTTTTGAAAACAACCGAGATGGAACAACAAGTGGAAATTTTGAAGCTTGAAAATTCTTTGACACAAGCAAGAAAAAGATTAGGCGAAATCAGGAAATTTAGTTATGTAGATGATGAAGACGAAGATTAACTGACTAAAAAGTCTTGTTATCTGGACACTTAGACACCTATCTAGGTAGCTTTGTTTTTAGCTTCAGAAAAGATTTCAATTTCAATTTCTTATAATCTTTTTCAATTTCATTTAGTTTTGTCTTTTACTATCAACCCATTAGTTTTTTTTAAATTCGTATTCTATGTTTGAAATAATTTATTTATTAATTTTCAGCCTTGATTTGGAAACTAGAATTTAACAAAGTAGGTACCTAGGTACTTAAGTAGGTAATTAGACTTTTCAGATCCAAATTTTATATTAAAAACAGATTTTGATATATCTAGTATATATTTAAACTAAGAAATGGAATAATAAAAAATCAAGTTAGAAACTAATTTACGGTTTAATAGCTAAGTAGGAAAATTATAGCAAGCAAGGTAGGTAGGTATCTAGATAGGTATTTACTTACTTAAACACTACAAATACATCTAACTTGGCACTATCTAAGATAAATTACATTAAGATATGAATCTGACTTTGAACTAAATGTCATTTTCACTAAGAATCCTGGAACGTAGAAAATTTTAGTTATTCTGTTCTAAGAACTGAACAACGATATATATGTGGATTTCAATTACTAACATATACTTGGAAGGCCGTATATTAATTAGAATTCAAATTGTGTAAAAACTCATCTTTTATATGCCCCTAAAAAAATCAAAGAATGGCATCTGCATATCAAAGTGATTAGCATACGTTGATAAATAGTAGATTCTAACTCTCCAGGGTTCAGTTGTTTCATACCTAGATACCTGCCCACCTACCTCCCTAGGTAAGGGACCTAGGTACATGATTTAGACTTTTGAGATTAAGTTAATGCCGATCGAATATCGAAAATATGACATCATCATGATAAATTTCAACTGCTCAAGTTTCATAGTTTTAAACTAAATCTCATGAGAATATCCTTCCAATGAAAACATTTGCCAAATATGATTTCCAAAAACACAGTCCTGTAGCATCTTTTTGTGAAATTGCGTCGGGAAGTAAAATGAGGTGAAAGCTTCAGATTTGACAAGTTCCTCTTCTGAAGTCTTGATAAAAATGCCAAGTTGATTGATTTTCCGAACTTTTATGTCTAAACATTCGGCACATAAAAATATGTAGATACATAGGCACATAATTACTGCTATTTCAATACAAAATGTTTCAAGTAATAAACATAAGGATATAAAGTAAAACTATCTAGATACCTATTTTTGGAAGACCCCTTACAAGTTCAGATAGACACCACTTGAATTTTGGTATTTAATCTGAAAATATATGAATACCTAAGTGCCTATATGTCGAATTCACCTAGGGACTATTAAGAGAAAACCTGGATCCAAAAGATTCCTAAGTATTTTTTGTTATTTTTCAAAACACAGGTCTTAAATATTAAAATAGATATGTCATTAAAAATCGAGTTTGCTAAAAATAAGACAAAAATAATTAAGAACGCAAAATTTTATTTAATGATATTTCAAGTTGACACAAAATATTTCAAACCGATAACAAAAATTAAAATTATACACAAATTAAACGCTACCACAATCGTAAATTAGCATGATTGAAAAAATTTCAATCGTAAATTAATAATCAATCCACTTCAAATTGTGATCGACACGAAACGAATTTTTTCCACCTATCGTAGTATACTTACTTAGGTATCTTTACATGCGTATTTTTTTCAAAATAACCTCAGTAATACCTTAACACGTAAGACTATTTTCTATTGTGGATATAAACCATGATACTATGAAATATGAAAACCTGGATGTTTGGAATCTTAGAGAATATCAAGTGGAGTTTTTAGGTTAATCAACACTTTTTTCCAATATAAAAAACCATTTTAGGTCGCTACTGCAGCAGCAATGAACACTAGTGATAGTTAGTGCAGTTGATAAAATTAGGTATGACTACCCCAATCGGGGGAATGTGTATAAGCATGCACGCCATAATATCCATTAACCTTGGAAATTTGGAGCCCATCAACCTTGGAAAGTTGATATTCTGTAACCTTAGAACCTTGAAACCTTGCGATTTAGTTAATCCACACCTATCTAGTTTCACAAATAGGTACCTTACACCGGCCCAAGTACCTATGATAAGTCAAATCTAGGTATCAGGGTACCTAGAAAGCTGTTTCATTTAACTAATTCAACAGAGCCTCAAATCAACATGAAATTTCCAACTTTCCAAGGTTTTTTCATGTTGCGTTCTTCTTATAAAACAGCCATAGAACCCAGAAATACCAAATAAGAAGGTGATTAATTTACGTACCTACCTAGGTACCTACTTGCAATTAAATTCCTGCAATCCACTTTAAAATATCAGCTACATTAGGCACGTTCAAAGACTTGAGTACCTAAATTTCTTACCTATTTACCGAAGTTTGTTCCACATTTATATTCCAAGGTTTTTAAATTTTTAAAAGTTATTGCAAAGTAACACACGAATTTTTTAGTAGAAATCATCATTATACCTGTTATTGATAATATTCAGTTTTGTTAAAATAATGTTGCAAGATCATATTGAAAATATTATAGATTCTTTGAATGGAGAGGCAATGCCTGTCTTATTCTCTAAATCTAGCCAACTTCCAAAACGCAAGGAAAAGGCAGACACTGTTATGCAACGGGTTTTCAATTCAGAGGCATTTCCATCTAGACATTCAAAATTCAATGACCCGAAAGAAAGCCCATCAGTAAAATCAGACTTTTTATTTTACGATGGAACCAAAAATACCTTTTCCGAACAAAAAACTCCAAGAACTAGACAAAGAAAAAAACATCAAAATGCAGAATCTCTTGTTCCAAGACCTACAAACAGTTTTATTTGTGCTAGAAGTATGCTTTACAAATTATTTGAAAAATTGAATATCAGCACCATCGAATGTTCTAATATTATGAGTGATGTAAGTAAACTCCTGAATTTTGATACCTACTTAGAATCTCTGAAATTTCCAAGTTTCAGTTGCTAGTGATTTTGGAAGTGAAGTGAAAAGAACCTTGGAACCTGGAATCTAGGTACCTATTTTCATGTGGTAATAGTAGGTATTTGGGAGCTCGGATGTGTACGGAACAGGTTGTATTAGGTGCAAAATCATTTTAAAGTTAGGTACCTACCTAGGTACCTAGGTACCTAGGTACCTACCTAGGTAGGTAGGTACCTACCTAGGTAGGTACCTACCTAGGTAGGTAGGTACCTACCTAGGTACCTAGGTAGGTACCTAGGTACCTACCTAGGTAGGTAGGTAGGTAGGTACCTACCTAGGTAGGTAGGTACCTAGGTACCTAGGTACCTAGGTACCTAGGTAGGTAGGTACCTACCTACCTACCTACCTAGGTACCTAGGTAGGTACCTACCTAGGTACCTACCTAGGTACCTACCTAGGTAGGTAGGTACCTAGGTACCTACCTAGGTAGGTAGGTAGGTACCTAGGTACCTAGGTACCTACCTAGGTACCTAGGTAGGTAGGTAGGTACCTAGGTAGGTACCTAGGTAGGTAGGTAGGTAACTTTAAAATGATTTTGCACCTAATACAACCTGTTCCGTACACATCCGAGCTCCCAAATACCTACTATTACCACATGAAAATAGGTACCTACCTACCTAGATTCCAGGTTCCAAGGTTTCGAATCTTGGAAGTTTTAAGGTTCAAACTTGTACATACAAATTTTCAGAAAATTATCAATTTGTTTTACTAAAGAGTACTGCTAACATACCTACCTAGATTTGGAAAAATTACAATGATGCAATGCTCAAACAGTATTTTAAATATTTGGCATTTTTAGAAGCTTGTTGGCACAGTTCAGTATATCCAAATTATCAGTACAAACCTAGAAAAAAAATGACTTCACCAAAGACAACCTGCTTATCTCCAAGAAAAAATGGCAACAATATTAATAAAAGAAAACCAATAAAAAAAAGAGGATCGAAGCCAACTCAATTCATTGACATCAATATTGACTTTTTGAATACATCTACTGCATTAAACCTTGAATATACAGCTTCTAATTTTCCCACTATTGAAAATACTGGTTCCTTTTTAATTGGACAAAATCGAGGTACATATGATCTTGATTTCATCACTACAGATCTAATGAAGCATGAACAATTATATTTTGGACCATCAATTGTTGAAAATCAGTACCAATCTTCTATTTGTAAGCCTCATCAAGCGGAAGACTTTCATGACACAGCAGGAACATTAAACTACTATTATGAAGATATTATACGCGATGTCAATTAATTATACTCGAAATTCAGTTTTATTGAGTTCCCAAACCACCAAGCTTAAAACAAAAAATAGTGGGCCTTAAAGACTTAATAAACGATTTACATCTTTCAAAGATATCAGTGACAAACACCAATAAAATTATTTAAATTCAGTATCTGTGATACCAGAAGTTATAGATCTATTGATAGAAATCAATAATATATTAAATCAGATAAAACTTTACACCTTTCTGAGTACTTTCGTGTAACGGATTGATTGAACAAATAGTAATTTTCTGAAAGAAATTCAAAAATAAATTGGAATTTTTATTCATTTGAATTGGTACCCATTTAATAAATCTTTCACACGAACATAAAAACATTGACGATATCTGAAAAATAATGGAAGCCTTCATATATTAACCTTTGTTTTTGTAATTTAATTGAATTCTAGCTATCTATTGAACCAAACTTTATTTAGCACATTAACGCAAATTTTATTTTTAATTCAAGCAATTTTATCAGATTTAAATGACAGATTTAACAGTTCTGATTTATAACTAGTATCACCCAGCTCCTTAAATCTAGGTGTTTTCTTAACTGATATGGATTTGAGAAAGCCTATGTGAAAAATGTGCAATAAGTAGGTACCTAGGTACACATTTATAGAAATAGATCTGTCTATAATTGCTTTACTTGGAGATTCAAAAAATAAGATAAAAAATTCAAAGCTAATATGCTTTTTGAGTTTAGCGGTTTCGAAAAATATGTGTTATAATATTTCTATGATATTTCTTAATTTTAATTATTTGGTGAAAAAAGGACAAACAAATTATCATGTTATCATAGTTTCAGATCTAAAGAGACAAATAAGTTTGAAATAAAAGAGAGATAAAAATTCTGATTGATGATCTAGCTATTGGTTTTCTAATCAAGTAACTGAATATCTTGTGACTATTGTATATAAATTTTTGCCTGTTTTCAACTAATCATAATCAAAGTTGTAATTTCTATGGCTTACACTTAGGTACCCAGATACCTACCTAGACTCACATTCTTTACAATTTTAAGTCACAAATAATCAAATTTCATTTTTTATATAGCATAAAATATCCGATTCATCTTTTTGCCTTCTCTCATTCTCATTTTTTTATGCACGGAAAATATTATCAATGACATATAGTTGCTGAAACTTTCTATAGCTAATTTTAATCTGCAAATATGAAGTCAGACATGAAACTGTAGATATCATTAGAAATCAATTTTCACAATATACACACCGAACAAAAAAACGACCCGTAAATTGATTTCTAGCATGTAAATATATGATATTGATTGGTTGTTTTCTTGAAAATTTCTGTTTAACTTAGGTCAAACAATTTGAGATCAAGATATTTACAAAAGTTAAATATACAAATTAGATATCTACCTATATTTTGGTATAAGGGGAATAATCAAATTTAGTTTTGTATAACATTAAGCATAAGAGAATCGAATATACATAAACCTTAAAAGGATTGTGACCAGCTGCAAATATGTTTCAATTTAAATATAAAAATAAATAAAAAATCAGTATTTAAACGTTTAGAAACTGTTCGATGATATATATAGCTCTAAATAAATTATTACTTGTAATTGTTGCAATTATTATTTGATAATGTTATTAATTTTTACCAATTCTTTTTAGAAATTTTTATTGTTTATAAATTAATATTCTGGTTCACCATATTAACTGGTTTTCATATTGATTGTTATCATGTAAACTTCTTTTCAATAAAAGTTTTCATTTTTTTGTAAATATATTTATACGGTACCTATTTTTTTATTATAACTTCACGTTCAATTTATATTCAGCTTTTTTATTCACTTATATATTGAAAAAAAAAAATTGGTTATATGATTCTATTTATTATATGTACAATTACTCAATAATGACGCAATAATATCCAAATCTTGAATAGGAATATATCCTGCTCAAAACGTTATATAATATATGAGGGCACTGTTTGATTGAAGTCGAAATAAAAATCCTCAGAAGTTTATAATCTCAATATTTATTGAACAAGTTCAATTTAAAGTCGTAATTCAAAATGTTTCTAATCTTTTTTTAATTAAAACATTTGAGATAGTCGAATTTTATTGTATATAATAAAAAGATCATGTTAAGTAATTTTTGCTTATTATATATATTTTGATTTTATGATAATTTATTTAACTAAGTAGGAAGATAGCTTTGTAATTTATAGTAAGTTGTTGGATTGATATAAAGGTAATAAAAAGATTAAGAACTCGAAGGTAACGAAATGAAAAAAATTTGGAGCAAAAAAAAATTAATTGTAGTAAACTGTAGACCATCATTATCATATCATTAGACATTTATCTAAAATTATTTTCATACTTCGTTTATGTGTTTATTAAAAATCACCTACCTAGTGAGATATTTATTTTTTATATATTTCTTTCACATTGGAAATATTTGAGTCTTTTGAATTTTGTTAAATAATGGCAAATTTTATGTTTATATCTATATATGCTATGTTATATACCTGTGTAGATACCAGTCTAAATATATTTGAAAGATACTGTCAGAACTCATCTAATATTTAACCTATACTATTTTGTCAAACTTCAATTGATGTCTACATCACGATGCTGAAAAAAGGTTGAGTAATTTCAATGTCATCCACGTTTTTCTATTTTATATATTCGGTAGATACTCGTAGACATACAATATTCCGAATACTTAAAAAAATTTTCTGTAGAACAATAATATATTTCATTGAACTTGAAAATAAGTTTACAGTAAATCTTAATATTTCTAACTGCTAAGCAAGGTGATAAAAAGAAAAAAAGAAGATAGATATACCACTAATAAATAATTTTTATTGCCAAATAATCATCATTTGCAAATTGAAAAAAGAGTTTTTGTTGCTTAAGATACCTTAATTTGAAAGACTTTTATAATAGTAACAGATAGCTGAAGTTATGAGAAAAACTTCAACACTAGAGGTGAAAACATGACGTAGTGTAGTAGGGTTAAAAAGTTTCATAATCTCAGAATCACATAGTTATAAAATTACTAAATTATTAAAGAACTTTTGATATCGCCTTTTCAAAATATTTTCATTGCAAAGAAATAAATAAAATCAAATTTTCAATTTTCGAATCTGTTGAATCAGATTTTGAAATAGAAGTTGGTTCACAAAATCAAATATTATTTATACATATCATACTCGTTTCATTAATATGATTTTATAGAATACTTTTGGTTGAAATCAATTTCATATTTAACCCTTAATTAATCCCGTAAATTCATCAAAAAGAGCTTGTTTTTAAAATATTTTGTTAATATAGTCAGCTTCAAAATTTTTCTATGTCAGAAAAAAAAATTTTTATTGATACCTCAAATGTTGATCTTTTCAAATTATTTTGATTGCATACCTACCTACCTACCTAGGTAGTAATGATATCAATTCTATCTAACTCTTAATGGGGTTCATCATTAAACATCAAGTTGCATTCTTGGTGGCTGGAATGTTAGATTATATTAATTTATGTTTGACTTACTTTTGATCCGTTATCAATTTATTTCAAAATGTTTAATATTTAACAGATTAATGATGAATCAGACAATATTAAGTTTTATTCATATATCGTGTTGATAATATATTTATTATTATTTTAAAGTTATCTTACAATTGTGCCGTTAAAAATATTCAACATTCAAAAAAGTTTTATATCATTCTATAGGTAACTATAATGAAGGTGTTATTGGAGATATCTACCTTAATTCAACATGTACAAATACCAAGTTAATATATACCTATTGATTAAATAAAGTTTATACATATTTTTACGCTTATATAGATATCTAACCACTTATATAGTTTTTTTTTTCTTTTCAAACCTATGATATTTTTTAGTTTAGAAAGAAATAGTATTATCACTGTGTAATCACAACATCAAGAACCTTACTGCAATCGTATAAATCACCAGAATTTAAATCTATTACAGCTAAACCCTCTAGCGAAAATTGACCTGTACTTAATGCCAACATTTCAATCTCCGTTTCGTAACAGGCATGACCTTGCATTGGCCCAATTCTTACATCATTAACAAGACTTACAATACCAGATACTCCACCTTGTTGCTTTAATTCTTGGTATAGCTGTAAAATTTGCATTTGGTCCAAAACTGGAGTAAGTTCAGGCTTTGTGGGTAGTTTTTTGTCAACTATAACTGATGTTGATTTGGATAGCGATGTTGAAGCTGATCTGAATCCTTTATCTGGAGGCTGTATATAAAGTGTAAGATGTTTAGACTGCGTTGAATTATTTATAGCAAATACTTTCCATTTAAAAATTTTCCCAACCTGTACAGTGCTTGGACCAGAAAAACTTATAGATACACCAGCGGATGTAGGAAGAACAGAAGGAGTTATAGAAGACATTTTCCCATCATTTGGAGAGCCATTAGGGTTACTCGAACCGGAAGCGGATCGTAATGTAGGAACACTTCCAATCCTAGTGACTTTGAATAACTTTTTGACTGAACCAGACGCTGAACCTGCAGATACAGGTGTGTGTGGAATGGTAGCACTGGAAACTACCCCAAAATCCACAATTGTGTCCCATTTTGTTAGAACTGAGGGACCTATTGAAGTATCTAACAATGCTGGTGCTATATTTTGATTTTCGATATTCACTAACACTGGATTTGAATGCAAAAGAATAGTTATAGGCTTTACTCTTGTTTGCGATAGGCCAGCATCAGCATGGCTGAGTTGATATGCTAGTGAAATATTTTCACCAGGAGAAAGATAAAGAGGGAATCTGTCATTACTTAATAAAATAGCAGATCCTGCAGTGAAAGAGAGATCTGCAGATTTAATAAAAACATCAAATTTGGCTGTTTCATTGTTTTCAATTTCCAGAATAGCAATTATAGTGTCTTGAGATCCGGTTGATTTTGTGCATTTCAACCTTAAATTAACAGCAGGGTATACCGCTATTTGTACATAATTTGAAATTGTTGTGATAATGTTTTGACCAGGAGAGCCATTAGGTGAGACTTCAGTGGGATATCGAACCCCGGGTGCAAATAGATCTGTTGCACTTTTTGGTCTATCTCTGTGAGGAGCAGACGGTTGAATTTGAGTATTTAATGGTGTACTACTCCTGGAAGATGGAGAAGACTTAGTAGATGATATGTTGTTTTCATCATGGTCGATGGTGTTGAATAATCCTTTGACAGTAACTTTTGATAGATTTAGTCTTGGGTTAGAGTCTTTAAGAGATATGTCGCTAGTTAATGTTTCAAAAATATTTAATTCTTCTGTAGGTGAAAACTCTTCCAAAAACACAGATTGATGTTTATCATCTATGAGCTTGGAATCAGTTCTGTTATGTGAGTATCCTTGGTTAGCAGCGGTATTCAAATCAGTTAGATGCCTTCCCACACTGGCAGTGACTTCAATTACAACCTGAGGTCTAAAGAGTCTGATTCTAGGATGTGAAATGTATACACTAACTTTCCAAATTGCTGTAAACTTTTCAGTGCTATCATTGCCCAAACCACTGAACATTAAATTAGAATTGCAATCTACGACCAGTGTTGATATTTCGAAGGCCTGTCGCTTATTTAAAAGAGGCTTTAACGCATTTTCTGTTGCAATTTGGCTTGTTACTCCAGCTACTTTAGTAGTTAGCAGCAATTGAATTGATGTAGCAAACGATTTAAATTCATCCACAGAAATGTTGGAATCAAATAAATCTAGTTGAATGTAAAGAGGAAGACTTTCATCATAGAATACAGCTGACCGTAACTGTGTTGTCTCTAGTTGTTCTAGCGAAGACTCTGAGTTCCATATGAGATCCAGATGTGGAACTTTTACAGACAAAACAGCATTTCGAAAATAATCTCGCTCCATGCTGATATGTTATAATCAAAACCAAATACCAATATGAAGCTAAGTAAACACCTAAGATCCTGTATGAATAAAAAGATAGGTAGGTAGGTAGGTGGATATGTTGATGGATAGATAGGTAGATACCTAGATATGTAAATAGGTAGGCAAAGAGGTAGGCATCTAGACATATATCATCTCTTTTGTCGAATATCAAACAAAAAGCAACGTATTACACATTGCGATTTCCTAGGTAAGAAGCTTCAAATAAATATGCAATTAAGTCTCATGTCTTAAAATGAATTGTAAGCTATATATTCTTACAAAGGCTGTGAGTCATGTTTAGTCAGCAGCACCTGATCACACATATTTTTACTGCAAAGATTCTAGTGCATTCCATTGATGAATGAAGAATATCATTTTTAGGTAAAACAGTTACTTAATAAATGGTTTTTTCTTCTTTACTCTTTTCTACAACATTAACCTGATTGTTCCAAAAATTTCTAACATAACCTTCAAAATTGTTCACTAATTCAATATGTCCGACTGGGATAACGTTACTGTAATTGGAAAGTCTAGAGCACCTACTGCTCGCGCAACTGTTGCCAGAAACCAAGGAGCGATCAATGCAGCGCGTCGTTCGGGAGCTGTAGTTTCAGTCGACAAAAAATACGGTGCTGGTGGCAACAAAACTAGTTCCGCTGAAGGACAAAGATTAGCAAAGATTGACAGAGAAAATGAAGTTGCTCCTCCACCCAAAATTGATGTGAGTGTTGGTAGAGCAATTCAGAAAGGCCGACTGGACAAGGCTTTATCTCAGAAAGATCTTGCTGCAAAAGTCAATGAAAAGCCAAACGTTATCAATGATTATGAAGCAGGTAGAGCAGTACCCAATCAACAACTTCTCGGAAAGATTGAAAGAGTTATTGGTGTTAAATTGAGAGGCAAAGATATCGGTTCACCTCTTGGTGGTCCAAAAAAAAAATAAAGGACCTAGTTAATCTCTTATATTCGTTCATGCTCATATTCGAATATTTTTTTCTATTCATTACAATTTTGATTGTTTGGTGTTAGTTTAAATCGTTTACTTTGTAGATCATAGAATTAGGATGGTTTGCTAGTGTAGGAATCCTAAAAGACCCTACTTTTTGATATATCGAACAACAATGATTTGCTATATTTTTTATTCACTAGTTGATAGATATTATAATTAACTATCAGAATAGATCATAGTATATATTAGTTAAGCAGGTGGCATAGATGTATCTTATAATTTTTATGGGTTAGGTTTTTAATTACCACACACTAAATGTTGATATGGATATTGTAAACTTTTCTGCTGTGTTTTTTGTTACTTCCAAACAACACTATTTGCAACCTTATAAAAACATCATTTACCAAAAAGTATTCAAAAAAATGTCAACTGAGTTTTCACTGTCTGGAAAAGGGCTTAAATTGGATTCCGCTGAGGATATTAATCCTTATATTGATGAGCTCCTCAAAATTAAAGGATTAACCAAAGTAAACGTCAAGGGTAACACTTTTGGAATTGAAGCTTCTAAAGCACTTGGATCAGCGTTAAAAAATCAATCTGATTTAGAGTATATTGATCTTTCAGATATGTTTACTGGTCGTCTTCGTGAAGAAATTCCTGAGTCCTTGGATGCTATCCTCTCTTCACTTCTTACATGTGAAAAGCTTCACACTATTGATCTCTCAGATAATGCTTTTGGTATCATGACAATCGATCCGCTAGAGAAGTTTCTTTCACAACACACACCTCTTGAACATCTAATTCTTGCAAACAACGGACTTGGTCCTGCTGCTGGTACAAGAGTTGCAAATGCTTTGTCTCAATTATCTGTTGCTAAAAAGGCTTCTTCGCACCCAACTAAACTTCTCACAGTGATTTGTGGTCGTAATAGATTGGAAAATGGTTCTATGGAGGCTTGGGCAAATTTTCTTGCTGCTCACGGTACAATCAGAGATCTTCGACTTCCTCAGAATGGTATTCGCCCTGAAGGTATTGAACATTTGTTAATTCACGGATTGTCGAAATCTTCAGCAATTGAAAGATTAGATCTACAAGATAACACATTTACAGAGAAGGGTGCTCAAGCTTTGGCTAAAGTACTCTCGAAATGGCCTAAAATTTCAGATCTTGGTATCAGTGATTGTCTGCTTTCAGCTAAAGGTGGTGAATTATTGGGTGAAGCACTCTCTGTGCTTAAGCCTCTTGAAAACTTTGAACACCTAAGATTACAGTATAATGAGATTGAAATATCCGGTGCTGAAAAGTTATATAATGCCATCAAATTAAACATCCCCAATTTGAAAGTTCTTGAACTCAATGGTAATAAATTTCCGGAAGATCATGAAATTGTTCAAACTTTCAATGAGTTGTTTGAGGAGCGTGGGTTTGGAGAATTGGACGAATTGGACGATATGGAATTGGATTCTGATGATGAGCTAAGCTCAGAAGATGAAGAAGAAGAGTTTGAAAAATTAAAAGAGACCATATTAAAGGATGCTGATCTTGAAGAAAATTCTTCTGTAGCTGGTGAAGATAGTAGTTCAATTGACAAGCTTGCTGCGGATTTAAATAAGGCTTTATAATAGTGGTACTATACATTAACTTTCTGTCATCGACCAGGATTGGTATTCTTATAAAATATATACTTTGATGTTAATATAACTTTGATAGATTAAATAAGCCCATGTAGTCTGTCACAAGCGTAAAACAATAATAAACAGGGTTTTGTAACATCTGAGCTACCATTGGTTAAAACTTTTTATTCATTCATAAATTAGATACTGATAATATTCTATCGTTTTTTTCCAATTATTTGATATCAATTCAAAATTTCCAATTTTAATTACTTAATTTTTTAATAGCAATTATTATCAGCTCAAATAGCGTATTGTATTAATGTATGTATATTTGTTTTCCCAGATATTTACAAACTCCGAACCTATTTAAGCCTAAATATTTGATACCATTTGTGAAATCCTTTTTTTATTTCCATTTCGTCTTCTGAATAGCTTTTTGGAAGGCCTATTAAATTCTTTCTCTGGTTCTTCTTCGATATTATTTTCTTGGCTGAAAATATAATTTTTAATCTGTTTTTCTTTTCCAAACCAAACTTTTTCTAACCATTTTTCAAGATTTCGACGAGATATTCCAATCGAAACTAACGAGAATTTTTCAATATGAACAGAAATGTGCCAAGTATCTTTTGAATGCTTTCCTATCAAAAAATCTAAAAGCCTAGGTGTTTGACATACTGAAAAATCTTTTACACCAGTATCCAAGTTTACTTTATAATACAATATAGTGACGTTATATATATTCGGAACGCCAATAGAACTAAGAAAACTTGCTGCCTGAACAAATGAAGGAAATCTAGGGTAAAGTACATGTTTCAATTCTGGTAGGCCATTTTCCTGGCTAAACAACGCATGCTACTTCAGTTAGTATATAAGAAGAAATGCAGTAACAGTATATATACCTCATTCAACGATTTCTTATTCAAAGTGTTGACCTCAGGGAAAGTGAAAACCCCTATTTTGTTAATAACCCGTATTTATTCAAATAATCAAAATATCGAAAGGGCTTTTCACAACTTACAAAATGGTTTCATGCTGATTTTAACTGGTTGAAATAATTTATTCAAATCAATTTCGTTTAAGCTCCAATTTTGAGTTGACTGATAGGACTTATACCAAGCTTTCAAATCAGGCAAACTGAATAATCTTTTCCATGCAAAAAACATATATTTCCCTCTCATATCTTCTTTTTCAGCTATAGATGCCAATACCACATAATCCATTAAACTTCTATGATTAGCTTAATTCAAAATATTAGTTATTGAATTAGATGCTAACATAAGTGCTTGATTTTATTACTCACAAATAAATAAAGCGCTTCTTGCACTATCTAAGCTGTCACCAGTGACTTCTAACTCGACAATTTTCAAAGTCTAAAGTATAATATATGTTAGTATATATGTGATAAAACTGGATTTTGAATTCTAACCTGTAGCAATCCAAAGAGGTTCCATATTAAGCGAGTATAAAAAATTTTCTGAGGGTATTCGAAACCGTCTGGTCCAAATTTTTTTGTCACTGACAAAGTAATATTTCCTAAAATCAAAACCAGAAAAGCTACAGCAAATACTCCAATTGCATAGAAGTTGATTTCATTAGAAGTAATTTCTGGAAGTTTTTGGCTCATTCTAGCTACTGCAACTACCAGAGCTGACTGAACGGGACTGAAAATTGACAGTAACAGGCTTCCAATAGCATATACCATATTAAACTTATTGTAAAAGTTGAAAATATATTAAAAGTTCATGTTATCACAGTTCAATACTGATTTGAAATAATAATGTAAATTAAACGAAGTTACAAAAATGAAGCAATGGCACTAACTTCATGTCACAAGTTTGATTGATGGACACTTTTTAGTTGGCTCTACCTACCTTGTTACTTATATTTCAAAATTCTTAGACATGTATTATTTAATGTTCATTAGGCAGTAAATAATAAAGAAACACCTATAAAATTACATTAACAAATTTTGAGAGTAATAAAAAGTTTAAATACTGGTTTTTAGTTATCTAGCGTCCACCTACAATCTTCGACATACTTAAAGATGTAATAAAATATTTGTGAATTATATGACTTATGATAAATGATATATATCATAAGTCAAGATTCAAAAAATATGTAATAAGATCAAAATCTTAAATATGGTAAGATTGTTTTTAATATTATATTTTTTCAAACTTAGAAAATCAGTCAAATTTTAGATCTGTGTAATACCTAGATGCCTATTTTCTATAAAAGTTTGGGGCAGCCTTAAATTTCAAGGTTGCCAAATTGACGCTTAAGTATCCAAATTCATCCTGTATTTCTGGTGCTCAAAGCCTTTTAAGTAGGTACAGATTACCAAATTTAAATATTTCTTGAGAAATTTTCTTCAGATATTCTCCCGACCTACTACTACCCTCCATATTTTTGGTTTGCTGATTTGACGTACGCATTTTACTTCAGTGCTTTCGAAAGTTGGAATATATATATATATATATATAGGCATATATATACGAATTTTAAGACCAGTATATCAGTTGGATCAAAAATTGTTTTTAAATAATATTTTGAGTGTCTTCTCACACTTATTTTTCACCTTGAAGGCATCAAAACATGAACTCAATGAATCTACCTAGCTCTCATTCACATATGAGCGATATATATATTGAAACTACAGAGCATGGAGGCCGAGGCTATTTCTCGAGAGATCGTATCCTAAAAGACACACAAGTTCTTTTATGCTCATCACCATTCACCTTTACGATATTTCGACAATTTAAAAAGGATGTATGCTCTTATTGCTTCAAATGCGACTTTTACAAACCTTGTAGATTTAAAATTCAACTTGATACTTTTCCAGTTCCAAAAATATTTGAAAATTCACCAAAAATTTTAAATATTTTTAAAAACAAACAACCGACTTCAGCTATGGGTGGATTGTTCTTTTGTTCTGAGCTTTGCAAATCCAATTGGCTACTCAATGAAGATCCTTTAGGACTGCAAATCATTGTATTGGATCTCATTGATAAGGCTATATCATCAAAAAAGCGAAATAAAATGAATGATGTGAATACTATAAACTGTGATAAATTTCGAGTTGTAAATGAAAAAGATTTGAATGAGATATGGAATACGGAAGTCGATGCATTTAACTCAAAAGTTAAAATTACTGAAAAAATTACAATTGATACTGCTGAACATGACACATGTAGGTTAGTTGCTATTGTCGTTGTGAAAAAATACCTGGCTACATGTCTTGAACCAACTCTTGTGCCTGATATCAAAAACATTTATAATATTATTTCGGATTGTCGTCGAGAAATAAGCATTTTTCACGATCTACAGTCGAA
Source organism: Geotrichum ghanense (nom. inval.) (assembly GCA_022023575.1). Classification (NCBI taxonomy): domain Eukaryota; kingdom Fungi; phylum Ascomycota; class Dipodascomycetes; order Dipodascales; family Dipodascaceae; genus Geotrichum; species Geotrichum ghanense (nom. inval.). The sequence continues at coordinate 1,656,131 of JAKKCX010000006.1, read as the reverse complement.
TGAAATCCATTTAGTTAGAGATTTTCCTGGAATTCTTGATACGCATTTAAAATTATTCAAATTTCTCAAAACTGTATTGCTTGAAACACCATTTGCAGAAATCTTGACTCCTAATTTATTTCGTCAAATTATAGGAGTTGAGGCCGGAAATGCATTTGGCATTTGGCAATCAGACAACCAAGAAGAAGCAGAGTGTTTGGGTTCCTCTATTTATACAAGCGCGTCATATTTTAACCATGCTTGTGCAAGCAATATTGAAAAAAAACGAGTTGGTAGAAGTATGGAATATATTAGCTCTACAAACATAGAAAAAGGTCAGCAACTTTTTATTTCGTATGGAATGTTTAATGACATGAAAGTATCTGAGCGACAGTCTCTTTATTTAAGACAATGGCATTTTAAATGTGAATGTATAAAGTGTTTAGATGAGTTGAACAAAATGCAACCTATATAACTAAAACAATAAATAGTTAATTTGTAATTTGTAAGAACTCCATTTCTGAAAGTGCCATTTTTTTCGTTCAAATATCTTGAAGTATTGACGCTATTAACACGATTGGTAGAAATTACATTGCCAGATAAAAACTTCAGAGGCTAAATATTTCTAAATCTACGTAGATACCTATCTACCTACCTACCTAGGTAGTTATATTTAAATATTTCAGATCTTTTATTTTATACCCAAGTGTACATGAGTTATATTACATTATTTTATCAATGGATTATGATTATTAAGTTCCAGCTTCTAATATTACATAGTTAAATTCTTATGTCGATAATAAGGGTTATTTTTGGAGAAGAAAAAAACAATTTCCTTATGGTAGTATTGGTATCTAAATATGTGTTGAACATCATAATGATAGTTTATTTTGATATCATACGAACTATTGATAACCAACAAGTTGATATCTCAATATTATAGTAAAGCATTTAAAGGTAGAATACTCGGGAATGAAAGACTACAATATAGCTTTGAAAGATTAAACTAGTTGTCAAATTTAAAGCCCGTATAAAGACCGTATAAAGATATGGTAACCATTTAGTTCGTACTTATTATCATTTCTTAATTTAATTGACAAACATTGAATTTTGAAATTTGTGTTTAATAAGATATGAAGCAAAATTTATCAAGGGGGCTATTTTTGCTAGAACAATCAAAAAAGTGTAACTGGATTATAAGAAAGCGTTATACGATTCGATTTTGTTAGCACAAGAATATCCGTTAGAAATAAAAATTCCGTTGGGATATAAATTGCGCTTTTGTATATATTTTGCACCAAAAATATTTGTATTTTAATTCCACGCGTCGAACTTAATTTTTTTGATGCGTCATGTTAGATGAGATATATTATATAATCTAACGTTTTTGATTTCTTTTTTAGTCAACTCTCCAAATAGAACAATAGTATACATTTCATTATTTAAACGTTTTTAGTTCTAGCTATGAAAAATATCAAGGGAAAATACCTAGGTCAAGAACCTACCTATTCTCCTAGGGACCTACAAAATGTCTATCGAGGTACTTAGCTCTGTAAGAGTCTTCTTTAAATTCTAAGATTTTTACTCATACTTTTTGACATTACTCCAAGGTTTGCAACTAGGAAAAAAATGTAAGCCTAACTATTACTGAGTCGAGTTTAACTTGAATTGAATGAAATGAATTCAGCACTGCTGTGTGTTATATTTTAATTACATTTATACAACCAGCACTGCTAGGTTATATTTTATTTATCTGTATGCTAATATGCTAGCCTGAGTAACTGAGTAACTAAAAACCTTGGAATCTTTTTATAGGTTAATAGGTTCCAAGGTTCCAAGGTTAATAGGTTAATAGGTTCCTAGGTATTTGAATAACTTGACCAGGCGTATTATATATCCACCAAAAAGTTTGGCAAAGAATGTATTGGAAATTCATATCCAAAATAATTTTCTTCTGTCGATGATGTAGAAAAAGGGTAAAGACCAGCCCCAGCTCCTCTTTGTTCCAGTGATCCACAAGCTTGATTTTCAGTCGATAAATATTTTATGGGTTTGCCTAAAAAAAAGTCTGATTCTAAACTTATATTTGATATTTGAGAATGTAGTTCCGAGGATCCCTCTGAAGGCAAAGTATTCTGTTGATTATTACCAGACGCAGCAAGATAATATAAAGAATTATCACAAGTAGTTGTTGACAAACTTTCACAAGATGAAGTCGAGAGATCGCTATAATGTGATGCCGATAAGTCATTACATACTGATGCTGATAAATTTTCAAGCATAAAATTTATTTCAATTTCACCTAGTTTTTCTTTATCGCAAAAATCTGCGTTGTATGAAAGGCTTTGATCTGTTGTAAATTCGATATTGAACTTTGGGTCTTCCGAACTCATAAAACCTCTTTTATTGATTAAAGATGATTCAAGGGTTTTAAACGTTTGTTGTGGTTCAGTCATATTAATGTCATCCAAATACAATGCTTTTTTTTGATTTTCAGAAAACTCTTGAGTCGAAGATTTATTGGATAAGTTGCACATATTTCCTGATTTAGTCGCTTTAACTAGCCATTCACAAAAGTGCTCTCGTCTTTGATATCTACGGAAATGACGAGCGTAGTTATCCCAAACATTCTGGTTTTTTTCTGTTTGCCAAACTTTTGAAAGAGTGGAAGAAATGACACCTTGACAAACTGAATACACATCTCGGCTATAAAATGATTTAAAAGCGGTAAATCCATTTAGTCTTGATGCTTTCGATGTTGTTTGTTTCTTCTTTCTTTTTCTGGGTTTAGGTTTTTTACCAGCAACTCTCTGAAGAGATTCAAGATAGTCTAAAGCCTTTAAAAGATCTGGGGATTCATCTGGAATAGGTGGTAGTATTTCGATATGATTACATTCTTCTGTTCCATTTTGAGGTGATCCAAAATCAACAAATTGAGGACATATCAGAAACTTTGAGTCTTGTAATTTTGGTTCTGAAATGCCATTCATATTGTGAGGGCGAAATTTGAACTTTTTCATGAATACAGATGTCTTGGTACTTACTTGCCTATAGATATAGATTCCAAGGTAGGTAAGCTGAAATTTTGGAAGATGATAGGTGAATGAGTACGCCTTTGAATTGGAAAAAGCCAGGATATGCCTTGTTCAATAGATACCTACCTACCTACCTAGGTAGCTAGACTCCTAGGCACTTGTGTTATTGGTTTCAAAAAAATTTGGAAATTTTAGAGCCTGGTAAAAAAGAGTAAGATCAGTGAGTTCCTACCTAGAGACTTACAGATGCTAGATGCTGGTGAGTAGATATCTAGGTACCTATCTAACTCTGATGTAAAGATGTTATAATTTTGGACCTATGAAAGATTCCAGGGTTTCAAGGTTGATAGGTATGTGCAGGTGTCTGGAATATATGGAAACGCTTGATCAGTGCAAGTGAATAATTATGTAGGTAAGTAGGTAGGTTGGTAGGTAGGTACCTAGATAAGATGCTGGATTTTCAAAATGTTATGATTTATATATCAAAAAAAAAATTCCAAGTTTCCAAGGGTTTTGATCTCGAAAATAATTTGGAAAAAAAAGGAAGAAAAGAAGTACAAAGAGATTTTTAAATAAAATCTTTGAATCATAAAATCTTGGAAGAGATGTGGAAACGATTTTCTAAAGTTGGAATAAGTATGAACCTTGAAAGCGTTCAAAACCATCTGTTAATTATTAAAATAATTCTTTTTTTTTTTTTTCTTTTTTTACCAATTTTTTATCCGGATGATCTTTTCAAGTTCAATAGGTACCTAGGTACCTACCTAGGTACCTAGGTAGGTAGGTACCTACCTACCTAGGTACCTAGGTACCTAAATTGAAAGATTGAAAGGTTCCAAGGTTCCAAATTACCTAGGTAGGTACCTAGGTAGGTACCTAGGTACCTAGGTAGGTAGGTAGGTAGGTACCTAGGTACCTACCTAGGTAGGTACCTAGGTACCTAGGTAGGTAGGTAGGTAGGTAGGTAGGTACCTAGGTAGGTACCTACCTAGGTACCTAGGTAGGTACCTAGGTAGGTAGGTAGGTACCTAGGTAGGTACCTAGGTAGGTACCTACCTAGGTAGGTACCTAGGTACCTAGGTACCGAGGTACCTACCTAGGTACCTAGGTACCTACCTACCTAGGTACCTAATTGGAACCTTAAAAATTGAAATTACTAGGTACCTAGGTAGGTAGGTAGGTAGGTACCTACCTAGGTAGGTAGGTACCTAGGTACCTACCTACCTACCTAGGTAGGTAGGTACCTACCTACCTAGGTACCTACCTACCTACCTACCTACCTACCTAGGTACCTAGGTAGGTAGGTACCTATGTACCTAGGTACCTAGGTACCTAGGTACCTACCTAGGTACCTAGGTACCTACCTACCTACCTACCTACCTACCTTCCTACCTACCTAGGTACCTACCTAGGTACCTACCTAGGTAGGTACCTACCTACCTAGGTAGGTACCTACCTAGGTACCTACCTAGGTACCTAGGTACCTACCTAGGTACCTAGGTACCTACCTACCTAGGTACCTAGGTAGGTAGGTACCTACCTACCTACCTAGGTACCTACCTACCTAGTAATTTCAATTTTTCGATTAGGTACTTGAATACAGGAGAACATGGTTCAGTTGTTAGTACCTAGGTAGCTGCAGGTGCCCATCTGGGCAGTTGAGTAGGTATTATCTAGTATTCTCCAGGCGTCTTAAGCTTGTGCCTCATTTCAAATAAACCTTGAAATTTGATTTTTACTAACACTTCTTGGGTTAAGACTAGTTAGAAGGCATCAACATCGCCAACTAGGTATACACGATCTATTTGTGGCATGCAGTAGGCTCCAAGGTTTCAAAGTCCCAGGTTCCAATTCTCCAACCTCGTAAAAGTCTTAGAATTTATTTGTTGAAAAGCTCAACTTTGATTAAATTATTTTTCCAATTTTAGAAAGTTTAATCTCAAAACTCAATCTAGTTCGCAGATCAATTTGATCTAAATAGATATCTATTTAAATTTTGACAACCCTGTCATCTCCATGTACCTACCCGAATATCTGCAGAGGAGTGACATTTGTTTTGTTGTTTTATCGTTTTTGCAAAATTATGCAAAAAAAAGCGTAGGTACCTATTTACATAAATTGATATACATCAGGGCATTTACCATTATTGTCAATTTATGATTGCATACCAAAATCTTCTCGATCTTTTAAATATTGTTTAAAATTGTGTATACCTAGGTGGTACCTACATGAGCATTCAAGGATTTCAATTAATTGTATTTTGCACTTAAAACTCAGGAAGGTGGATGAACAAATTTTTTGATTCATTTATTTTAGTTTCATCTCAGGTACCTACCTACAGATACCTAACCACCTACCTACCTAGAACCTAAAACATTTACATTTGTATTTAAATCAAGATGTTTTTACCGCAGTTGGTATTTAGAAAATTTGTAAATTTCAATCAAGCATCAAATCACCAATCCTTGTAATCGCGAATGAGAATAGATCTTTCATAAAATAGTTTACAGTCTAGTGATACACATTTCAGATTTTGACTATCCGATTCTCCTCCACAGTTTTTACAAATTGCAACAACTTGCTCCAACCGAGTTGATTTTTCACGTTCCAAAGTCGCCATTGTACCTAAAGAAGTCCGGCTGGCATTACAGTTTGCGCAAATCTGACCTTTATATGTCGAAGCCACTAGACCCCATGAAGTTGCTGCAACTCCACAGATAACACATCGCTTTTTTAGATACGTTTCCATCGTCATTCCCACCCCTGTCTTTGCCAACGGTCCTGTTACAAAGTCTGCCATGGGTAACCTTGTCAAATTAGAGACAGGTTTCAACGGTCGTGGCATTTCTTCAAACCATCGTTTAGCACTTGTTCCAACAAGACTCAAAATACGATCCAATGGAGGTATTAAATGTTTAACAATATAATATTCTGCATCAAGATACATCCCTGGTGTTTCGAGCAAAATTCGAGGATCTACACACCTATCAATTAACCTAGAACCTGGTGCCCCAGATACAACGACATAAGGAATTCTCTCCCGATGTTGTGGTGTAGCTTTAGCATCATATGCAATTCGATTTATAGCAACTTTAGCCCCAGGTGGCCCAATTCCTTTATATGTTCCAAGCTTCACCTCTTTTGCAAAACAAAAATCCTCAATGTTCACAGCTCCAGATAGTACATGAGTCCATTGAGAAATAAGGTAGGTCTTAACTTTTGAAAGATCTCGTGTGTTGAACAATATGCTAAGAGTGTTATGCTCAATTTCTTGGAGTACAGGCGTCCCATCACGTCTAACAGTTTCAGTCCCTTTTGCATCAAACACTGGATTTATCTGTGATTCTGTCTCATACATGTTTCCTACATATCTTTTTTTTGTTTGTAAAATGCAAGGAAAATATATCTTTTCAAATTTAAGCTTGATAGGGGGTGGATTTTTTGCAGTTATCTCTTCAGCAATTTCCCGACCAATTGCAAATGCCTGATCTTTAGAACGTCCTGGTAAATGAACAAACAAACTGTCAGTATCACCATAAACTACTTCAGCACCCCAACGTGGTGTCTTTTGAATGAAATCAATCGCAGCCTCTAATGTCTCACGGCCAGACTGAACAATTGAGTCGGCAATTTCAACACAAGGCATACGACCAGAAAATGAAGCAGAGGTATATCCATAGGTGACGTTTGCAATCAGTTTAAGAGCTAGTTGTCTATTATTCATAAGTTTTTGAAAAGATGCGTTTGACTTATTAGAGCTCATACCATCTTTGATCATTACTCGAGTATCCAAGATTTCTGTCAGCATTTTAGCCAGTAAAGATTTCCGATTATTTGGTTTCACATATATCATTCCGTTTGGTGCTATTGTTATATCTTTTTCAAAACTTTTAAGTAGCCCTGATGGCAGATTTAAGTCCGTGAAACCTAGCTTATTTCGACCCCGCCAACGATTTATGCGACCTAAACAAGTAGAGTAACAGTAGTTATAAGCAATCATGATAGATGGATATAAAGATTGAAAGTCTAGCACAACTACAGGCGAAGTATACATTCGCGTGTCAGGTTCCATAATTAAAGGAAGGCATTCCAAAGCATTTTGTTCTCCTACTTGTTTTCGGCTTGGTGAGATCATTAGAAAGTTTTCAGCTTTCGTTAGCCTTGCTAATATAGCTTCTACTTTATATTGAGATCCTCGATAAAATACTGAATAAAAGTCAATGCCAACAATTCTTGCTTGTTCACAAGTTCTGGTGATTAATTCCTGGTTGTTTATGATTTTGATGCTATAGATAACTCTATCAAGATGATATCTGATGCTCAATGCTCGTTCTGTAGCCGAAATGCTTTTGAACCATTTTGTTAGTGTTTGATATTCATAAAATGGCAGCCTGTGGTGAATTGTATGAAAAACAACGTTTTCTAACGTGTATTTATTCAAATTTATCTCATTTCGCAGAATCCTCCAAATGTTAAATACATGCCGACCGACAACTGTTATAGCTGAGGTATGAGTTGCTGCCCATTTATTTTCACTATATTTTCCGGATTTATTACTGGTCACACGACCAATTAAATCACAAACATCGTAATCATACATGCTTTTACTTCGCTGAAATAAATATCCCCAGGACTTGTTATTGACTTCATAGCCCGAAAGAACATCAGGATCTAGTGTTTTTACTATTTTTATCAACGTATTAATGATTTCAAGTTCGCTATTAGCAAATAATACAGTAGTATTTTTCAGTGTTATCGACGACTCAAACTTCTTCCGTTCTTTCTCACAGTCACAGAAAATGACTATGCCTGTTTCTAAATTCTTATCATCGTTCCAAGTGTCTACTAGTTCAGACTGAAATCCATAAAATATAGCACATATTGCATCCTCATCGGGGTCAGGAACTTTGTCTTGACGAGTGTTTACGTGAAGTTCTAAATCTAACACAGACAAATAAGATTGCCCTGATTTTCGGTTTGACGTTAGTTGTTTTTGTGTAGCGTACTTGAATCCGTACTTTGTTTTAGATACTGAATGACCTAGTTGCGAAATTTTATCTGGGCCTGATCGCAATTTTTTCTGTTTTACCCACTCAGAAACTTGGTTGTAGCTAGGTGGCGATTTACTCATAGGTTGATATTTTAGTTGCACACCATTTATCTTCGGTTGGTATAGAGACATTAACTGTGCAGTTGCCAAATCATTGTAAAATCTAAATAAAGGTAGATCTCCAATTTTATTGGTCTTAACTACAAACTCCTGCCCTGCAATAACAATGGGTTTAATAGGTACATCTTTTATATCAGAATAAAAAGGTTTTTTAGAAATTTCTGTGGGTTTCATGGTAGATTGAACTTGTATCACGGTAGGAGCTGGATTTCTTGGATACCAAATACGAGAATTTGGATCATAAGGGACTGCTAATTTAGCAACTTTAAAACGATCTCCTGGTGAATTAGAATTGGATTGAGAATTTGTAGATTGCCAGGAAAGAATATCAAAGAAATCATCGTCTGCCCGTTTTGTTGATGCGAAAAATTGGCCTTCTTTTACCGAAAATGTGTTTTTTCGTTTTAATGAATGCTGTTGACTTTGTGAAAGAATTGTTTTTCCTGCTTCAGGATTGCTATGAATTAACTTAAGAATAGAATTCTGTAGTACTGTTTCCTGTAAAATAATGGGTTTGCATAAACTTTCACCAACTTCATTATCAGCATCTCCAGTTTTTTCAGGCAAGTCTTCATTATATAACTCTTTCTCTGCTTGAGATAAAGGATCCATTTGGTCATCTTCGTTAGCATTTTCGTTATTATCGTCCTCATAATCGCTTTCCATGTCAGTTGTTTCATCAGCAATGTCAAGCTTCACGATTTTAGAAACTAGTGATGTTTCTACTACTGGCTTAAACATTGAACCCACAGCTTCAAAACTTGAGGGTATAGTGGTATCTGTTAAATCTGTACTTTCTTCAAAATCGAATTCGTTTTCATTCTGAATTAATCTTATCAATGCTGTTTTCAATTCGTCAAATCTACGCCATGGAGGTGTACTAGTTACTTTTTGTGTAGGATTTTCAGGAGGAGCAAAACTTGCTTCACCTTCATTGTGTCTGCGGCGACCTTCATCCGTCCATAATTCAGTCAATGAAGGAATTAATCGACCGCTGGCTTCATTTCCAAGATCACGCTGTTTTAGCTTTGTCCGATTTGCAATTGCACTTGCGTCAATATGAATTTCAAGAAATGAGTTTCCAATCTTACTAACACTGTCTAGAATCCTACTTTCTGGAATTTCTTTTGGCGCAGGATTCACAAAATATGCTTGATCTTTCCAGATTGATAATGTTCCTGTTCCTACTACATTGAAATCTGTAAGAAACTGAAGTAAAAATGGAATATGTGATTCGAAAGGTTGAATACATCGTCCTAAAATTTTACCATTAAGAAATAACTCTGAAAGTTTAGTTTGATAAAAAGGTGACAAGAGATATATCTTCAAAAATAAACAAGACTTCGCATGGTAGCCATAAAAAGGAGTAGCATGACAAAGAACGATATTGGCCACAAATACACCACCAGGCCTGCGATAAGCTGCACTCATTGTATTATCGATAGCAGCAGTAAGAACATTAACATATTCTTTAACTATCAAAAGAAATAGGTATTAGAAAATCACAATTGCAAAGAACAACGAATGATCAGCTTACAGTGATCCAAAGATTCATTAAAAGGAATGAAAAAGTACGGATAAACATTATGAACTAGTATAAGTGCTTTAGGTGATGAAGTGAAAATCCGAAGAACAGGTACATTTTTGAATTTGCTTCCTTGATTCAAATTTCTGGTGTGGTCAAAAGATGAAGGAGTAGCTTGCTGAAAATCAAAAGTAGAAATTTGGAAATGATAGTAATTGGACTCCTCAACTTCGAAACTCATAGTGGTATATGTTATTGAGTAAGACCTGTACAGTTAAGAAAAAAACGCGTTGATGGGAACACTGTAAAATTAAGTGATTATATAATCTAGCAATTTCTGTACTTGTAACGCGTTTGTGGCAATCATATATCTACATCCAAAATTCTTTAAAAATTACTAACCCTGCATATCACTAAAAAAACGATACAATGAACAGCTCAGAATTATCGTCAAATAAAGAATACGAAGATTCAAGATTTACTGTGTATCTTCGTTTTCCATTTTCTCGAAATGGATTTCAAGATCCTATATCGGTATGCCTGTCATGCATTTAAAATTATCTATCGAAACTAATACAAATGACAGTGTGAATGGGATGAAGACAAAGAATTTCAGCTAAGAGAGTATATTTCAAGCCGGACTCTGCAACGTGACGGAATTGACTGGGAAAAGTTGTAGGTTGATATGGTTTGTTGCCATAATAAATGTTTCAATATTAATAATTTTTTATGTTTGCGGTAGAGCCAAACGGTTTGATGTATCTGTGCCATTCATTCTTCAACAGGCAGTTTGGCTTTATGAGAAAGAACTTGAACATGTCCGAGGGCAAATGCATCGTTTAAACAGGCCCTCAGTTACAAATCGACTTCCTGAGCTAGGTAAGAAGCTTCAAAATAATTTTACTATTCTTTATTGCTAATTAGTTCTTTTAGTCAAAATAATGGAACAAGATGGAAACAGTCGAAGGCGAGCCAGTTCATCGTTTTCAACAAGAGTTGCTGTACCTGGTACACCTTTCTCATCTTCAGGTGAGCCAGCCCAAAACGAAGACCTATCTTTTAGTAAACGATTGCTTTCGCATTCCAGAATGATACGCAGACAGCCCTCTGATGAATTCGAAGACGAATTGGAAGAAGAATTATATGATGCATTTTTACCGCTTGATAATGGCTCTCATAAAAATAGACCTTTGATAATAAATACTGGCCCGGAAGATGTGGCGACATCATTTAGTGATTTAAGTGATATGAGTGTGAGCAAATCAGCATTGGAAGAGGCTCTATTAGCAGAATATAAAAATAAAGGCAACGCATTTTCTCAATGAATAGTGAATTATCTAAGCTAGGAATATCAGTTTTATCATATAAAAAATGTTTTAAAAACTTATCATAGTAATTAAATATTCTTATATATGTAATAGTAAAGAAAAACGTCAATTTAATCTGATTTTGAATCCCTTTAAAAGCATTGTTATAATTATAGTTTGATCTTTTTAAAAATTTGTATATTGTGAAAATCAGAAGAATAAGAATAAGAAAAATATGGAGGGGGAGTTCCTTTTTACTTCTATGCAAACTTATTTCTTTAAGCTACTATAGTTTATTAAGTTGAAATGTTTTGTTTGTTTTTATAATCCAAGGTTTAAAGACCTACTCTTCCTTATTTATCGGGTATTTGATAAATGATAGTTTTTGTAGGTCAAATACCTAGGTAGGTTTCAAGATTCCTAACTTTTAGCATAGAAAAGTTCTGGAGTAGTTCTAGAGTGAATTTCCAATTACAGCTGGAAAAACTTTTTTTAGGATTCATGTAATCCCGTTTTTTTTTTTCCTTTTTTTCCTTTTTTGATCTTGAAAGTAGAAATGCTAAATCTTCACCGTTCTGAACTTCTATAGCGATTTGACAATGTCTGCTCCTACCTGTAGTGAGTACTAATTAAGCTATCAAGATATATTAGTTATACTAACAAAAACATTTAGAAACTCTTCTCGCCGGTACCGTTGCCAAACCTTTCATTGAGGAAATCAATGATGGCGTTAAAGCACTTCATCGTTCACCAGTTTTAGTTGGATTTTTAGCAAACTCTGATCCTGCTGCAAAACTGTATGCTGATTGGACTGCCAAAACTGCTGAGGGCTGTGGATTTACTTACGAACTTCGTGAAGTCGACCGAGAGGATCTAGAAGAAGCCATAATTGCTGCAAATGAAGATGACAAAGTTGATGGTATCATGGTATATTTTCCTGTCTTCGGCGGAGGTCAGGATCAGTATTTGCAGCAAGTATTGTCAAATGAAAAAGACGTTGAAGGTCTGAGCCATTTGTACATACAAAATATGTACCACAACATCAGATATCTAGACAAAGATCAGACTCAAAAAAGTATTTTACCTTGTACGCCTTTGGCTGTAGTGAAGATTTTGGAGTATTTAGGAGTCTATAATACTGTGATTCCATATGGAAATAGACTCTATGGAAAGACTATCACAGTTATCAATAGGTCTGAAATTGTTGGTCGTCCTTTAGCCGCTCTTCTTGCAAATGACGGAGCTACCGTTTACTCTGTTGATATTACTGGTATCCAAAAGTTTACTCGCGGACAAGGCCTAAAAAATAAACGTCATCAAGTTGATGAAGTTGATATTCAACTTGAAGAAGCTGTTAGTCATTCAGATGTTGTTATTACTGGTGTTCCTTCTGCTTCGTATAAATTTCCCGTTGAATTTCTTAAGGACGGCTCTGTCTGTGTAAACTTTTCAAGTGAAAAAAATTTTGGTCCAGAAGTTAAAGAACATGCTTCATTGTATGTGCCGTCTATTGGAAAAGTCACAATTTCAATGCTTCTACGTAATTTGCTTAGATTGATTGAAAACAAAAATCAAAGGCAAGGGGCTAACTAGATAGGTATTTTTAAACTCTGGTCTATAGGTAATCGAAGTTTTGCAACAGTTAGATATTTTAAAATTTGGTATAATAAAATAATTCTAGCCATCGACGTTGGCATAGGTATATTTATTTATATTATTAAGTTTGTTTCATACAGTACTAAGAAAATATCACGTTTAAGCATTATTAAATATACAAACTGAACATCTTATGATCTATCCAACTATCTTTTGAAAAGAATTTATTAGATGTAACAAATAGAAATACTTAAACGGTTTTAACTCTTTTTTTTGGAGCTTCAATTATATTTTCGTCTACCTCATATTCACCTTCTGATCCTTCATCACTTGAATGAGCTTGATCATATTTTGATTTTAAGCCTTTCATCTTTCTAGTCTGAAGTTTACTAAGATCTTGTTTGCCGACATGGACCCGTCCCAGCTTATCGCCCATCTCATCAGTTTCAATATTTTTCTTACTTCTAGCCTCAAGAGCACGAGGAGTCTTGAAAGCTTCCTTCTCCATTTCTGCAGTAGCAACCTGTTCTCTTCCAATGGAAAAATCAAATCTAGGTCCAATTTCATCAAGCTCAATTCTTGGAACCTTAGGAGAATCTCCCCTTAAGGTTTTCAAAAGATATACTCTAAAAAAAATACTGGGTAATGGCTTGTCCTCTTCCACTTCATCAGCAGAAATTGAAATAATATGTTGCAATCCAGCAACATCAAGACCTTCCAAAACCTGACCTCTGAAAAAATCCAAAAATAAGGATTTGATATGAATGAAGGTAGGGTGCGAATCAAATGCTGGGCCATTGAATACAAACATAGGTTTCATTCCTATGCTAAATGTTGTTTTTCTAAAATCCTTTAAAAACTTGAATCTATCCAGTCTGAGCTCTAGCATGTCATAAATTTGATAGTTAAAGGTTCGAACAAAAGTCAAGTTGTTAGGGCGTTTTCTGTTGTTAGATCCTAAAACAAGAAGAGACGTATCATTTTTTTCGGAAAAGAATTCAAGAGAAGACGCATCTTCAAATGGTTTGATATCGTTTTTTTTCTGAAATCTCTTTGCATCAGGTTTTTTTAAAGCATGTAAATCTACCATGGCATCGTGAAGAACTTGGTTGCAGTTGGCACCAGGAACAAAAAGTGCTTGTTTGACATTTTCAACGAGTTTCGGTTCACGATTTTCTAATGCACGCTTTGATCTTGCGTTTTTAGGTTTGCTATCAGGGCTAAATTAGTATTATCCAACTCATATCTGATATGAACTACTTACATTGATTGCAACATATTGATATAAGATGAAGTGCAATGTGAAAATTTAGATCATCGAAGAAAAATTAAATTTTTTTTGGTGATTTTGAAACTCCCATTCTCAGTTGGGAGTTTTTCAAGGGTAAGGGTATTTGTAAAATATTTGTTTTTAGAGCTTGTCACAACCAAACCCTTTTTAACAACAAACTCGTCAATTACACAATGAGTTCTAATGAATTTGCAGCGCGTGTGTTACCTGAATCCACAAATAGCAGTGGAAATAGTAGAATGAGCTCTGTTACTTTAGATCAGTCTTCATCTTATAATTCTGCATCAAATATTTCCCAGTTTCGTGATGGTGTCATAGAGCTGACAAGAAATGCTAAATACTGTGTTTCGAAACTTCCAGCGTTACCAGCGGTTTTAAGGAATTCAAAGCAAATAATTAATGGTTCCATTAATCAAAATACAAACTATGCGCTTGCAGTGACTGAATCATCAGTTAACAGTTGGAATTATGCTTCTTCAGACCAAATCCCAGAAACATATGTGTTCGCGTCTAATACCCCGGTTCTTGGCTTATTAGTTTCACCCATAGCAGGTAATAATGAGCCAGGTCTCATCACGATTGGTATAGCATCAGGTTTAATAACTTATTGGGAGAGCGTTGGGGGTGCTACAGCTAATGATTTACTTCATAAAAAGAAAAACATTACTTACACTGTCAAGCTTTACTCATCAGAAAGGATTGAACAGGTTCAGAATATTGAACCAGCTGGAGTAGTGGCCACTACTTCTTCAGGTAGATATATTTTAATTACGTTTAGAGATACAACAGGAAAACCGTCACTAAATGCGCAGACAATGAGAGGGTTTTTACCAGGGCTTTTGGCTTCCATTAAAGGTGCAGTATCTTTGGCCGGAGCTAGAAGAAACATTGTTTCTATTAGGCCAGGAAAATCTACTGGTAGAGACGAACGTCAAGCATTGTTTATCACACAAGAAGGAAACATATTAATTTGGGACTGCTTTAGAAATGGCCAATCACGTTTGATTCTAGAAGAAAATTTAAGAGATATTATGATAAACACCATTATCACTCTTTATCCTAAGTGCGAAGAAACTTTTATGGTTCATGATGTTGCATATGATGAATCTCAAGACTTAGTTCATGTGCTCACTTCATTCGTTCATGATAAGATTACAGATGAAATTTTTTACACAATATTCACTTTTGGGTTACAAAATAATATGCTTGAATTCAAATCAACTCATAGAATCATAACTTACACTTCTGGTTCTTCAATAAGGCCTCAATTACTTTTGCCTAAGCCATATTCCACATATTTTGTTCTTTTTTCTCATGCTGTGGTTTTAGTAGATGCTTTACCTAATGAAAGCGATAAGGAAAAACAGCTCATTCGTCGTTGGGAAGACATAATTACGTTTTTACCTGGTGTTAGTGCATTTGCTTTTGGAAAAGAGGACATTAATGAGATGAACGGGAGAATTGTCAAATATGCTGGTGTGATTGTTTTTACTGAACAGTCTGGAATTTTACGCATTGAAAGATTTAATGAAGACCGTGCATCTATTGAGAATCTACAAGATTTTGAGTTTATGCTTGCAAAAACCAAGATAGAACAAGCAGTATTTTATAGCCACAGAGATGAAGGAGTTAATCCTTTAAATTTTGATTCAAGGAAAGAATTTCAATTTTCCCCAGAAGTACTCGAATCTGCGTTTTTACAGATAAGTAAAGAAATTATAAACAGTACTTCCAGTTATCTCCCACCCATGCTGCCCTCTCTCTCTGAGCATTTAGAATTGAGATTAAAATCTCTGGAATATTTATTAACTTACTTATCATCAAATTTTTCAGAAAAGCTAAGCAAAGTTGTAAGACTTCAATTACTTTCTGATCTTGAAAAATTAAATGCTGCTAAGCTTCTTTGGGCAGACTATGATTATCACATAACCAATTATCCTGATGTTGAGCCTACACTTGGTTTAGTTGTCACTGGAGAGGCGAAACATCTGGCCTTTGAAGGTGATCCAATTCGATCTCTTTTTATTAATAATGTTGATAATTTAGTGGAGCTTTTGATATCAACTGCACATTACGGAAAAAATAGTAATAACGTTGAATCTGTTAATCAAATATTAATTATTGCGTTATATGAAGGCGCGTTTGCTGCTAGAAATTTGGCCATGAATGAACTTTTAAATTTGACAAGCGAAGATTTAAAACTCATCACATCTTGGACTGATAATACTAATCTTCTTTTGGCATATGAGTCTCAATATAATACTTCAATAACAAAAGTTTCCAATATGACTGGAAGTGAAGAAGGTTATTCTCAATTATCCTTACAACTAGTACATCTTGTTGCTATTTTGTGTGAACTCTACGTCAATTTAATCAATAGATGTTTCGAGTTGGGTAATGAATCTGCAAAAAAAGAAGGAGAAGATCTACAGTCTTCATATGAGGGTAAACGTGATGAGTGGCTACGACTCTTAGTCAAAATTGGTCACAAATCTGAAGCGCGAGATATTGCCGAACAATATCACATGTATAGATCTCTGGCAGAGATATTAGTCAATGATTTAAAGGTTGAAAAACTTTCAAACAAAGCCCCTACTGTTGTGTATTTTGGATTAATTGAGAAAATACGAGAGCAGTTGAATAAGTTTGGGTACGAGTTTGCCAGTGTTCTCTACTCTTACTATGTGGAAACTAAACAGTTGAAATCTTTACTAACAGAATTTCCCGAATTCAATGAATATTTGGAAAAATTTTTTGAATCTGGAAAGTACAAACGTTTTTCATGGCTTTACCAAATTTCTTTAGGAGAATATGATGGTGCAGCAACAACATTGACGGAAGCAGCTAAATCTGAGCACTCGTCAGATAACAAAGGACTACTATTGAGTATTGCAAAACTTAGCGCTCTTGCATCATCCATGGAATCAAGCAATGCCAATCCTACTTTGCAACAGATTGAAGCTGAGAATTTTCTTAATGAAATACAACTATCGCTACGTGCACAAATTTTACCATTTGTTTCTAACAAAAAAGCCGACATTTCTAAGGTTTCAACTTTTCTACAAAACAACAGGTTATCAAATTTAACTGGTATTTTGGAACGAGCAGTAAACAGATTTGTATCTGACAAACGGTTGTCAGTAGATGAATTAATCGATATTCTAACGTTGATAGATATAAATCCTACACAAAAAGAAACCCTATTGAACTTCTACAAAGCTTTGAGGCTTCTAGTCTTACCTACAGCTAAGCAAAGTCAAAAACAAATATATCTTAATCGTCAGTTAATCTGGAGTAGACTATATTTACGTGATGAGTAAGTTTTCACTGAAACGAGATTTAGATTTTTTCTAAAAAAAATGATATACTCATATTAACTTGATTGTATTTTAGCTGGGCGCATGTTGTGGGCACCAAGAACAAATCAGACGCTGAAATCCAAGCATTGACGGAGACTACTATTTTTTACAAAACGCTAGCTACATGTTTCGAGTTTGGTAAGATACTTAATGAATGTTTTATAAGTGAGTTTACAGAAATCTAACTTGAAATAGGGATTGGTAAAGATGTTTCACAAGAATTTGCATTCAAGCCAGAAAATACATTAATAAGTAGGCCGTCGCTCAGTACTCGATATCCATTTGCCAACGATACTGAACTAGAAAATATCACTAATGAAGTGCAGCAGCAAAACGAAAAGATTTTGATTTTAGTAAAGGATTTTGGTCTAAGCGAATGGAGCACAGGTATATTTGGAAGAATTAAGATGCAATATGGTGACAAGCGTATAAAATATGGAAACACTGGTATTGAGGTGGATGTAGAAATGGAAATGGATATAGAATAAAACTTGTGTATCTATTTATACCACTTAACAAGCAACCATGATTTTGGGGTCATAAATCCGAGATAATACTCTTATTTCAGTCGAGTTCATAAGCAGCACATGTAAGTATATGAAAATTTAGTGAGATGAGAGGTATCTAGCTGTCTACCCTAAGTGCTTTGGAAAACTTCTGGTCTATCTTATTATAGGGTATTTCTTTATTGCAATAAAAGAATGCTGAATCAAGTGAAACAAAAATATAGAACTGAATTAAATATCTGTAGTTTTTCACACAAATCTCAGTTTAAACCTGATGAAATAATACATTCATTTGCAGTTGAATTAAATGGCAAGATGTAAATTTTTCGGCTGTTCTGAATAAGTCCTTCAGGAATATTTCCATGTTTTACTGAATTTTATTTTTCGCGTTGCATACGTATAAGAGTTTCAGGCATGGGTGGATTTTCTTGATCTTCATAGTCTTTTTCTTGTAAAGATGAAATATTGGCTATGTTGAAAATTCAAAAATTTAGCATGATATCTAAGGAAGAATAATTAGAATCAACTTACAGGAAGCAAGAGAAATTGCTTTAGAAATACTCCCCCAGTTTTCTAACACTAAGGCTACAGCCTCAGATCCATCTGCTAAATTGCTCAACCTTTCTTCTAAAAATTGAAGCTCTTGTACCAAGCCTCCAGACATTTGCTGTAATTGCAAAATGCTTTCCAATTCTTTTTGCTTTTCGGCAAGCTTTAACGATATTGATTGATTTTTATTCATGTTGACCTTTGGCAGTTGGTGATAGCAACAACAAGGTTAGTATGATTAAACACCTCTAAATTTCGCTTTCTTTATTGAGAGGTAAATCACGTGCATTTGTTTACATACCAACCTTAGAACCTTGGAGTCTATATGGCTACCTAAAAGTAAGTACCTACCTAGGTAGGTACCTACATATTATTCAACTGGGAAAACATATTTGGGAAAAAAATAAACAAATCAACTTCTACAAACAAACAAAACTCACTATTACAAGACAACAAAGATAAAATTATTCAAAATATGGCTAGACTTTCTCATGCGCCGAATAATGGAGTGGCAAGAGTGTCGTCTATTTTTTCGCGTCGTGCAACTATTGCATCTTCTGTGAATACTGCAGCAAAAGATCTGGAAATCACAAGGCTAAGAAAGTTGAATCAAAGGTTGAAAAAGAGATTGACCAAGTATGAAGATATGTTTAAATCTCTGAAACAAGTGTGGGATTTACACGAGATCTCCGACGACGATTTGGACTCTGTGGTGATGTCAAAAGAAGATGATGCTCTGGACCTAAATAAAGAAAATGAACCCGAAGCAAGGGTTGAACAGTTTCCAATACCACCACAAGACTCTGAGAAAAAAATTGATGTAGATGATAACCTAATACCATCAGATAATATTCCAAGGTTTTCTTTTGCATCTCCTACCAAAAGCTCAACAAGAAAATCTATGCCAGGATTAACTCCTAAGGTTAAAAAGGAGCCTATAACCAGCACACCTTTATCTAACGGTGTTAAAAGAACAGTAAATTTATTTGACGATGACGAAGAAACTAGCGAAGAAGATGAACATAGTGAATATATGCCTACTCCGTTGGCCAAAAAGTCAGCAGCTCGAAGAACTACGGCTGCTAAGAAAAAAACAACAGAATTAATAGCAAAGACTGTGAAAAAAGAAAAAAGTCTAAATGCTACAACTTCTCCTGCAGTTGTAGTAGAAAAAGAGCAGCATAAAACAGAATCTCTTGAATTGGCACCAGAACCTGTAAATGAAAAATCTGAAAATCAAACTCATGAGTATGAAAATAAATCGAAAGCCAATATGTCTTCGGGTGCTAAAGAAACCAAGAAAACACATAAAACCAGCACTAAAGAACCCAAAAAGACAGAACTTCAAATTCCTGATACGCCCAAACAACAGGATACTGTTTTAACTGCGTTATCTCATTCGACACCTGTCCTTTTGCCGCCTACAGAGACAGCATATTTATCTGAACAAGAAAATTCACCTGTTCAGAAACAGCAGCGGAAATCTGGACGATCTAGAAGACGTAAACTTAATGATGAAGAAAAGGCTACTAAACAAAAAATGAAATTGGAAAACTTTTCACGAGCTAAAATTGCTATTGCTAGAAGTCCTTTGACAATTGAAGTATCGCCTTCACCTCGAAAGCGGTCAATTTTTGATAGACCTACAATTAAAAGAATGCGAGAGTCAGAAGGTTACTCAAAGCTATCTAAAAGAAAATTAGATAAATTTGATGTTCGTCGAGAATGAAATGCATAACAGTGGACAATACACAACTTATATGTACAGACTTATATACATATTTG
Organism: Geotrichum ghanense (nom. inval.); assembly: GCA_022023575.1. Lineage (NCBI taxonomy): Eukaryota > Fungi > Ascomycota > Dipodascomycetes > Dipodascales > Dipodascaceae > Geotrichum > Geotrichum ghanense (nom. inval.). The sequence continues at coordinate 1,636,029 of JAKKCX010000006.1, read as the reverse complement.
AATAAACATTATCATATTTACAAGTTACGATTTTCTAATACCTTGTTAAATAAATAATTCTCAGTGTATAATTTTAATTAAATTAAAAACGGGGCCTTTTTCTAAATAAAAAAAATTATTTCACTACACTACAGAATTTAAATAAAATCTGAACACTTTTGAACTTTTATTCTGTTATATGAAAGTTGAATTCTCAATCTATGTATGGTAAGATCGGGAAGAATTTTCATTACAATAAGACTTTATAAGTGTAAATTTGAGTAATAAAGTAATTAAACAGTTTAATCAATAAAATACGAATTCATCTTCTTTAATTAATTTATGATGACTAAAATATAAACCATATATTAATTTAAAATAAATAAAACCTATATCTGAATGCTAAACCAATATGAATTACAAAATAAATGACATATAAAGACAAAAGGATTTATTTAATATTTTACGAAGATTATCAAAAAAGCAAAATTAGATCTTTTAATACGCTTGGAAAATTTTAAGTACTTGGTGATATCAAAAAAATTCTTTAGATTTTACACCATGTGTAAAGAAAAATATGGAAAATATGATACTGGTGGTTTAAACCCAGTTTTTACACACAGTAAAATTTTTCACAAGTTATTAGCTATTAGGAAACTATTACTGAAGTAAGTATGTTTACAGTTTTGAAGAGCTTGATTTACCTATTAATTTTTTTGTATCAATTAAGATATAATGATCAAGTTATGATTTTATAGCAGTTTTTAAATTTATGTGACTTAAAATATTTAATTTTTTTTTTTTTTTTTTTTTTTTTTTTTTTTTTTTTTTTCTAGATTTTCAATATGAACCTGCAATTGATTTAAAATTATTATTATTATAATAATTACTATTACTGAATATTTCTTTTCTTTTTTTTTTTTTTTTTTGAAAAAATTGCTGTGTTGAAAATATATTTTTTATCATCTTTTTTGTATATGGGAGCCTGTTTTTAAGATGATTTACAATTATTTTAACCAATTGCAATAAAGATATTTGAATTTAAATTCTGAAAAAAAAAAATAAAATAAAAAAATAAAAGTCATTAAAATATTTTAAACAATTTTAAACAATTAATTTGTTTTTAATGTCATTATTAAAATAATATTTACAATTGTGTTTTCAGATTCAAGAAAAAAAAGTAAATAAATAAATGAAATGAATATAATTTTTTTTTTTTTTTTTTTTTTTTTTTTTTTTTTTTTTTTTTTTTATCTAGCGTCGATTTTGTAACAACTTGATTTTTTAACAGTTTTTTATTGTTATACAAGTATTGCAAATTTATCATTTTTTTAGTTATATTAATGAAATTTATATTCATATAAGTATCTATATATTTTAAACATTTAATTTTTTAATCATAAACATAATGATTATTCATATTTAATGTATAATTCAACTTGAATTAGATATGCATATTAATATACAAGATCTTGGAGAAAAAAAAATTAAATTAAAAACCTTATTTTATTTTATTTTATTTTATTTTATTTTATTTTATTTTATTTTATTTTATTTTATTTTATTTTATTTTATTTTATTTTATTTTATTTTATTTTATTTTATTTTATTTTATTTTATTTTATTTTATTTTATTTTATTTTATTTTATTTTATTTTATTTTATTTTATTTTATTTTATTTTATTTTATTTTATTTTATTTTATTTTATTTTATTTTATTTTATTTTATTTTATTTTATTTTATTTTATTTTATTTTATTTTATTTTATTTTATTTTATTTTATTTTATTTTATTTTATTTTATTTTATTTTATTTTATTTTATTTTATTTTATTTTATTTTATTTTATTTTATTTTATTTTATTTTATTTTATTTTATTTTATTTTATTTTTTTTTATTTTATTTTATTTTATTTTATTTTATTTTATTTTATTTTATTTTATTTTATTTTATTTTATTTTATTTTATTTTATTTTATTTTATTTTATTTTATTTTATTTTATTTTATTTTATTTTATTTTATTTTATTTTATTTTATTTTATTTTATTTTATTTTATTTTTATATACATAAAAGATGATATATTGATTGATTGGTTATTTAATATATTAATTCAAATCGAATTGGATAGAAAAATAGAAATTATAAAAAAAAAAAAAAATGAAAAAAAAAAAAAAAATTAGAAAGAATGGAAAAAAAATTATTTTATTTTATTTACTCAAAGTGTTGTATAATTTTTTTTTAAATATTTTTCATAGTTCTATTTATTTAAAAAAATATATAAAAAAAAGAGAAAAATGGAAAAAATTAAGAAATTTAAATAAATAAGTATATCAATTTTATCTATTTCATTTTATTTGTTTTTTACTTTTGATCATTATATTTTAATATTTAAAATATCCAAATAGATAGATAGATAGATAGATAGATAGATAGATAGATGAGAAAGTCAGTTCATTGTTTTCACATCTTAAAGCTATATTAATGATATTAATGTTACAAGCGAACCGTCAACAAAGTAGGTGCAATAGAGAATTTAAAACACTTGACCACCGCTTCTAAACTTTTCTTGGTTGTCAAATAATATACAAAGATCAAGTTCTTGAGAAATAGTTTTCAGTATTTTACGCTCTATAGGATATAGCGTGTAGTTTTTAAGAATTTGTTCAAGTGTTTCCAATTGGCCGAATTCACAGTTATATTTTATTTCGCTGACGTTTTTTTTTTTTTCGAAGTATTTTCCAATCGTCATGTAAGTTCTCAGTGGATTGGAGAATCCCTTCCATAATAACTTTTCCTGGGTAAAAAAAGTAAAACTGTAGAAGTTTTCTCTCTTTTTCATAATCTTTTCACCATGCATCTAGCCCCATAGAATTTATTTTACATTCAAGACTTTTCGTTACCATTTGTGCTTTTTTGACAAGTCGGTCGCTTGCTCCAATATTTTTTTTCATTGATTTTTTCCAGCTGTTTCACTCTCAGATATATTTATATTTATATATATAAATGGAAAAAATTTCATCTATTTTCAATCTCAATAATTTATTCCAACAAATGATATAAAGTAAGTGATATGTGCTTTATTTACATATCTCTTAAAATTTTAAAACAAAAAATTTTTTAGTACCCAATGGCATTAAATTCTTCATGATTCACGTCATATCTATGATATAAACTTTTACTTTTGAAATACTAATTGAATTTCATCATAAAAAAAAATTTATATCATAACAAAATTTTGTTTGTAATATACACTTGAGTTTTAAATAACATAAATTGTTCAACCTAATTTCTAAATTAACCCTTTTCATTCATACATGTCTACCTAGGCATCTACGTTTATTTATTTATTTATTTATTTATTTTTTGCTTAAAACATCTTGAATAAAATATTCAAATTTAACCATCATAATAAATGATTAAAAATATTTTCAACTCATGAAATAAATGATACAGTCAATCCAAAAACAAGAGCAACAAGTCTAGAACTCTTTGGCTCAAATTTTTCTTACTGGAAAATTGATACGTTTATAATAATAATAATAAAAAAAAAAACTAAATTTTGTCATCATCATCATCATCATTAAAACTATGGCAAGGCATAATATACATATTACATTTCAATTAAATGTCCAACTTAATACGCACAGACTTGGGTTGAGTGTAAGCCTCTTGGATACCTTCCTTACCCAACTCACGGCCAATTCCGGATTGGTTGAAACCACCGAATGGAACATTGTGGTGGAAATCATTATAAGTATTGACCCAAATGGTACCTGCTCTAATCTTGTTGGCAACATGAATGGCCTTGTTAATGTTTGTAGTGTGGACACCAGCAGCCAAACCATACTCAGTGTCATTAGCAAGCTTGATAACTTCTTCAGCATTCTTAAACTTTGTAATGGTGACAACTGGTCCAAAGATTTCTTCCTTGACAATCTTCATGTCTTCAGTAACATCTGCAAAAATGGTGGGGTGAACAAAGTAACCCTCACGGTCAACACGCTTACCACCAGTAACGACACGAGCACCACCCTTTACACCATCATCAATGTATTGCAGAATACGGTCGAGTTGGATACGAGAAGTCTGGGGACCTTGGAAAGTATTTTCATCAAAGGGATCTCCAACAACATTCTTCTCTGCTCTGGCCTTTAGCTTTTCCAAAAAGGTGTCGTAAATAGATTCTTGAACATAAATACGAGAACCGGCACAGCAAACTTCACCAGAGTTAAAGTAGATACCCAAGTTAGCAAATTCAACTGCCTTGTCAATGTCAGCGTCTTCAAAGACAATATTGGGTGACTTGCCACCAAGTTCAAGGGTAACCTTCTTCAAGTTGGAAGCAGCGGCGGCTCTCATGACGTGACGGCCTGTAGCTGTGGAACCAGTAAAGGCAATCTTCTTAATTCTCATGTGAGATGTAATGTATTGGCCAGTCTTTCCGTAACCAGAGACAACGTTAAGAACACCTGGAGGGAAACCGACTTCTTTAACGAGTTTTGCTGCATAGAGAGCAGACAAGGGGGTGGCCTCAGCAGTCTTTAAAACAATGGTGTTACCGGCAGCAAGAGCTGGACCGATTTTCCAAGAAAACATGAGAAGGGGGAAGTTCCAAGGAATGACTTGTCCACAAACACCAATGGGTTCACGACGGATGTAGTTAAAGTATCCCTCACCAGAGTCGACAACGTCACCGTAAATCTTGTTTGCCCATCCACCATAGTTTCTGATACAGTCTGCAGATAGTTGGACATCGATTTTAGCCAAGGAAAGAGGCTTACCGTTATTAGAAGATTCGATTGCTGCGAGGGTATCTGCGTGTTCCTCAAACTTGTCTGCCAGATCGTTCAAGAGTTTTCCACGAAGGGTAGAATCACCGAATCCCCAAGATTCGAAAGCGGCCTCAGCTGCTTCTACAGCGGCCTCGACATCAGCCTCGCCAGCTTCGTATACTTGTACGATTTCCTTTTCAGTAGCAGGGTTTTCGACAGGGAATGTTTTTCCATCTTGAGATTTTACAAATTCATTATTGATAAAGAGACCAATAGGCTGTTGGTAGCTGTTACCGTTGGGGAGAGTGATATTTTCGATATTAGACATGATTGATGATAGGTGTTTAAGTATAAAGAGTAGAGATGTAGTTCAAGAAGTATATGAAGAGGGAAAAAAAAAAAAAAAAAAAAAAGGAAGAGAGAAAACGTATGAAAATTGAAGAATATTCAAGGGTATTTATAGGTAAAGAGGAGTAAGAAAGGACCTGAGGAGATGTAATATGGCGAGACAGGGGACAAGTATAAAGATAATAGAGTATGAAAATATTGTGTACCATTAACGCGTGAAACCCAGTTACGATGATTGCAAGAATAATTTTGCATTGAAATAGCCACTGAAGCGACAGAGAAAATTAAGCGGAGAAAGCGACGGGGAAATGGGATTGAAAAATAAGTTAATAAATTAATAGATGAATAAATAAATAATTAATTAATTAATTAAAAAAGATAGACGTGTTGATTTACCAAAAATAATATTTCTCCCCGCCTTTTTATTTATTAATATTTATTATTTTAGTTTTATATTAAATAATAAACAATACTGTGAATGTTACTTTATTTCTTTTTAATTTCAAATCATACTGAATCATATTATAATATTTCAATCATATTCAATCATATTCAATTATATTAATTATATTAATTATATTCGGTTATATTGAATTGTATTCAATTGATATTAAATCATATCAAATCATATTAAATCATATTCATTTCATACTCAATTCTCTTTATTCATGATACTTTTTTAGATAAATAATATCAATATTTTCCCCAGGGTTCAGTACTAAGCTTAATTCCCCGCATTTTTTTTTGTCAGACACTTTAAATGGAAATTACCTAATCACATGTACATAGCCGTGCGTGCTGACAATTCCATTATACAAGCAAAAATATGTATATAATATTCCCCCTCCTTTAAATTTATACCAGATTTAGGTATAAATCAGTTTACAAATTTATCAAATATTTAATAGAGTTTAATAGTATTTATTAGTATTTATTAGCATTCATTAAACATTCCTTAAATATTCATTAATATTCATTAATATTCATTAATATTCATTAATATTCATTAATATTCATTAATATTCATTAATATTCATTAATATTCATTAATATTCATTAATATTCATTAATATATTTACTACTCCGGTTCATGAAAAGAATTTGATCATCAAATGGCAACATGTTTCCATTTGGACTTTATAAAACAAACCGGACAATTTTCAATAATAATATTTTGAATTGTACTTTTACATTCAATAGAAATTTGTCTTGTATACATATAAATTTGATTTAATTAACTTTTTTTTTTATTATTATTACTGTTATCATTATACCTTTCATTACAAATGATCGCTTCAATTCTTCAAAACTTCCGTAAAAATCATTGAATGGGTATCTGATACCGTAGAAATTATAAAATATAATCCAATTTTGAATATAAATGAACACAGAAATGAAATACAAATACAAAATACGAATTAAAATACAAATACGAATACGAATTAAAATATAAAGAAAATATTAAATAAAAATTCATCATCTTATTTATACTTGTTTAATATGAATTTCATTTTGATATAAAAATCATTTATAGAGATTTAATTCTTAATTATATCTTGAAATAATTATACACTATCTTTCATTATTATTGTAGTGAGATTGAAAATTATAGTAAATGAATTTCATACATATATAAGAATAGTAAGTACAAATTGTTTATAAAGGTATATATTGGAATATGATAACAATTGTAATAATTAAAAATAATCGGAGGTTTTTGTTATTTCCTCCGTTGTGTAGTTTCAGTGTTAAGTAATGAAATACACAATAGACAATAGGCAATGAATAATAGACAATAGACAATAGACAATAGACAATAGATAATAGACAATAGACAATAGACAATAGACAATAGACAATAGACAATAGACAATAGGCAATAGACAATAGGCAATGAATAATAAACAATAGACAATAGACAATAGACAATAGACAATAGACAATAGACAATAGACAATAGACAATAGACAATAGACAATAGACAATAGACAATAGACAATAGACAATAGACAATAGACAATAGACAATAGACAATAGAAAACAAATACTCCAACAATAATCATTAAATAATCAATACATCTCTAATTAAATGCTTCACAATTTATTAAAATCAATTCTTATTTTATAAACTATAAATGTAATTCAATAAAAAATAAAAATAAAAATCATGAACTTCTATACAAATGAAAATGTTTACAATTGATAATGATAATAATAATTAAAAAAAAAAAAAAATAATAATAATAAAATAATAAAAATAAAAAAAATAAAAAAAAAACTTATTCCTCTCAATTATATATTGAATTAATCTGATGAAAGCCCTTCAAAACCTCTCCAAGCTTCTCTAATTAACTCCCACGTCTCATTCTGTTGTGATCCTAGCCCAGTCTGCACACTATCTTCCCTTTCCACTATCACATACTTTTCCCACTTGCAATTCGTAATCCAAACTACAATCACTGAATCATCCGATGACCATCCCAAAATTCCCTTTTGATTGTCAACCCGGCAAGATGCAAAACTCCACTCAGATGAAAAATATCTAGGCATAAACGGAACCTTGCCCAACAAATGCCTTCGGTTCGTCGTGGATAACGTCTGCGTGTCAAATACATGCAACGTATTCTTATCAGAAAGCACAGCCAGCCGCGTAGAAGATGGTGAAAAAGCCATCGAGTATATAACCGCACGATCCAACCCTCGTCGAAACTCATGAAGTAGCGCTGTACTATGTGTAGAATGAAGTCTTATAATGGTGCCCATTTCACTCGCACTCGCCAGCACACTGCCATTGGAATTCAACGCAAGACACCGAATAGGGCTTTTGTGCGCACGTACTATCGTAACCAAAGCTTTCGAATTCGAACCAGAAGTACTCGCCTCATGACCCGCCGTCCCTTCCAATGTAATGATTTGAATCTGTCCTTCAACCCGCGATGGGAATGCTAAAATGTTGCCGGCCATAACACCAAGTCCATTCGGATTGTCTACCGTCTCATATGCTGCAATCTTTGTAGGAGGTGACGAAAATGCATATACGTGCACATTGGAATTCAGAATAACAACTATATGTGTACGCGATAGCAGTACATTAATCACCGGAGACAAAAACTCTAGCGATAACGCTGGCTTGCGTTTCAAATCGTCCCAGATAATCACCTTGTTCTGTGGGAACTTGGGTCGTCGCCCGCCACCTACCAAAGCAAGGTAGTTCGTACGATGTAGCATCTGTGCAACCCCTATCCCACCATTGTTGGACTGTAATCCAGTTGTGCCACTGTTAGCTGATGAAGAACTCTCAAACTCACGTTTCACATTCAACTCCATCGGGTCCGTATTGTACACTCGGAAACCAGACTCATATGCTATTGAAAAACATGCAAGGTCTTGGTTGAATGATGCATAGAGAAGAGTGTTTTTTGAGTTATCTGTCGGTGTAAGAGGTTTGGCAATGCTCATACTGGTATATATTTAGTCAATGCTGCAAAAAAAAAAAAATTCTTTGTCTATCTATAGTTTATCAAGATAATATTATCAATCTGTTGAAATCGTTGCTTACATATAAATGCGTGTAAGTATAAGTAGGAATACTTAGGACACCGTCAACGAGCTTGATTGACAGAACAACTTGTGGAGGGCGTCAATTTCAAAATAAAGGGTATGGGTTTTTTTCTTTTGTGATTGATAAAGAAGGTTGATCTGATTTAAAACTTGACACTTTATTTTTATTTTTTAGCTTAGATTTATTAATTTATTTTTAACCTGTGTATTTATCATTTTTATTTCAACTAGTATATTAAATCATTTTTATTTTCAACTTGTATATTAAATCATTTTTATTTTCAACTTGTATATTAAATCATTTTTATTTTCAACTTGTATATTAAATCATTTTTATTTTCAACTTGTATTATATCATTCTTATTTCAAATTGTATATTATTTTTAACTTGTAGATTTCTTTATTTATACATCATTTTATATTTCAAAACCCATTGATATCCTATGTACATAGTTCTTATATCATCTCAATCTAAAATTTCTACTGAAGGTGTCAAATCTGTAAATGGCCAAACTTTTCGATGATAAGTTCTTCTCAATCTTTGTGCTTCTTCAGCACTACAGCATCGAACAAGCCAGGATGATTTGTTCAAGTACGAGTCACCACTCAATTTAATAATAGCTTGATCTCGATTTCTCATCAACTCAAAGTTCTCAAGAGCCCTTCCCATCGTCACTCTCGAAAACTTGGACGGTAAACCACTTACAAGAACACACATATTACGAGTAATCCCTGGAATTTCATATAGTAACGGTGGATAGATTCCCGATTTATCTTCAGAAACAAATTCAAAAGAAAGCAAATATCCTCCCAATTCAAGTCCAGCTGTGTCAATAATGAATTTTTCGGCCGCTGCTCGAGTGCCAAACTCTAGAAAACACCCATTCCATCGAATAAGTGATTTGGGATCTCGTCTGTAATATATTTTAAAATCAGTTGCTTCAATATCGTTTCCAGAAATCGAAGCACCCAGTAACAGTTTTTCTTCCAGGCTGGCCTGAGATACAGGCTTAAGTAACGACGTCAAATCAGATTTCTCAACTTTCAAAGTTCCACATTTCCAGTAAAGCACACGAGATGACCTTTTAGGATCGTCCAGAAGTGAAAATAGACCAAGCTTTGATGCTTCCAGAGACTGTGGGATTGCAGATATTGAAGTAGAAACACTGGGAGACTTATCAACTAGTCCCGTTAACTGTGTAATCATTTCATTATTATCATCATTATTATTATTAGCTTGAAATAGAGACGTCGAAGGCTCTTTTTGAGTGAAATCATCCGTAGGCTGAAAAAATTTGGGCTTGCTCAATGGAGTTTTCCATGTGCTAAACAGAGTATTCAGTAAATCCCATAACTCTCTATTCGTGGGTATCCGTGAACTGGTCGTTGAAGTTGCCTTTGAACTCTTGGCTTCAAATAAACTTCCCTGCGTTGAAGAAGTGTTGAATTTACGTGCTAACGGTAAAATATTCACTATCCGATTGCCACAAACCGACTTTCGTACAATCATTATTTATGTATTGTAACAGTTCTCTTGTTGATCCGTTTGATCAATATATTTCATGATATGGATCATGATGGGATTTTAATACGTTCAGGGTAAGGTCCAAGACTTGATCACCCACATTATTTTCATATTGGCACTAAAAAACACAACAATTCGACGCCAGAAAATGTCCACGAAGCGAGTATCATCATGGCGGAGCAATAAGGAGGTTCCATTTACACCTGGGGATGTGAAACCGCTTGGGTCGCATCTTGCAACCCAGAGCCCAAGCTCTTCTACACTTGCCATCAGTCCTATGACGCATAACTTATCTTCTGGGGGATATCTGGAACCACTTGATTCTACAGTTCATCAAAGTGCTTTTGATACTCCTAGAGCAACAAGATCTTCTGCTAAGACCGCTCCATTGTCACAGGTTGATAGATTGCGATTATGGCGACATGATGCTATTATGCAACATCACTACCATAGTGCGGAGTATATTGGAGATAAGATTTTAGCACTCACTAATGATCCTAACGATGCATTTTGGCTCGCCCAAGTCTATTATCTTAGTCAACAATACACTCGAGCAAGACAAATTCTTCTTCGACAGGAATTGGATCGGTCAGTATCATGTAGATATCTCGCTGCGCTTTGTCTCACAAAAATGGGAAAATGGGATGAAGCACTGGCAATTTTAGGAGACAAGAATCCCTTCCAAGGAACCGTTGCAGCCAAGGTCAAGAATCAAGATGGTGGTATCAAGCTAGAAGCATCAATGTGCTATTTAAGAGGTCAAATTTATACTTATCAAAATAATTTTGATCGGGCTAAAGAATGCTATAAAGAAGCCGTACAAGTGGATGCAAAGTGCTTTGAAGCATTTGATCAATTGATTGGAAGTAATCTTCTTTCACCAAAGGAAGAATGGGAATTCATTCAGTCCCTTGATTTTGTACAAAGTGCAGATGATAATGCAGAGTTGGTTAAAGCTCTGTATACTATTAGACTAGGTAAATTCGAGAATCTTGGGGCATATAAGGAAGCTGATGCATTGTTACGAGACACATATGAGCTAGAAGATAATGGTGACATTCTTTTAAGTCAAGCTGATTTATTGTTTGTTCAGTGCAAATTCAAAAGGTGCTTGGAGCTATGCGAAAAAATCCTCAAACAAGATCAATTCAAATTTTCAGTCATGCCTAATTATCTGTCTTGTTTACATGAGCTGGGCCATCGTAACAAGCTGTTTTTAGTTGCACATGAGCTGGCAGACAACCATCCTGAAGAGCCTGTATCATGGTTAGCTGTAGGAATTTACTACCTAACTATAGGTAAGATTCCGGAAGCAAGAAGGTATTTTAGTAAATCTTCCATGATGAATCCTTATTTTGGGCACGCTTGGATTGGATTTGCACATACTTTTGCTGTAGAAGGTGAACACGAGCAGGCGATTTCGGCATATTCTACAGCAGCAAGATTATTTCAAGGTACACACTTACCGTCATTATTTCTTGGTATGCAGCATCTTCAACTCAATAGTTTGACATTAGCTGAGGAGTATCTTCAAACAGCATATACTATTTGCAATGCTGACCCGTTACTTTTGAATGAGCTGGGTGTTGTATTTTATCATAAAGATCAATTGAAGGTAGCAGAAGAGTATTTTATTCAAGCTCAAAAGGCTGCAGAAAAACTAGATAGTGATCCTCGAGGATGGCTTTCTATCAAAGCTAATCTAGGACATGTTTATCGTCGACTCTCCAATTATGAAGAATCCCTGAAATACTTTGAAGAAGTGCTACGAATTACGCCTCAAGATTCAAATATATATTCTGCCATGGGCTTAGTTCAATTACAAGCTGGTCATATCATTCCAGCTATCCAAAATTTCCACGAGGCTCTTGGTATAACTCCAAATGAACCAGTAGCTGCTGATTTATTAAAGCGTGCATTAGAGGAATCAATAGATAGGGATTTTGAAGATATTCTTGAAGATAACACAAAATTTGAAAGAGAATTGGAAAAAATGGAAGATCCGGAACTACTTGATTTGCTTGATTTAAACACAACTAATGCTTTTAGAGATCAAGATACTGGTGCTATGACTGTAAGATTTTATGAAGAAAGTGACCAAGGATCAAATATGGAAATGGAAATGGATATATCAGAATAACATGTTCTGATTTGATTCAAGTATAGATGATTAAAAAAAAAAAAAAAAAAAAAAAAAAAAAAAAAAATGAGTTGTATAATTATTTTATTTTATTTTTATTTTAATATTTTTTTTTCTTTTTTAGTAAAATATATTTATTGATTGAAACAAGTTATAAGAGTGTATAATAAATTTGGTTATACTCATGTTGATACAAATATACGCAATAGTTACAAAATATTATAATAAATTTTCACCATGATTTTATTCAATTAATATCAGGATGAAAGCAATGTAAATTAAATTAAAAATGATATAATATAATATAAAAATAAAGGAATACTAAGTAGATTTAAGTTTCAACAAAATATTAAGAGGCAAAAGTATATCTTAAAAAATATATATTTATATATAGAAAAAATAAATAAAAAACTGCAGATAAGTTTAACGGTTGTGCGTGCAGATCTGGAAAATAGATCTATAATTTTTGATACTACGAGATATTCAAAGTTGAAAATGAAATAAAATGATAAAATAATAATGATAGTACTACTACTAATAATAATAATAATAATAATAATAATAATGATAAAAAGAGTTTTTATTGATTGATAACTTGAATAGAAATGTCATATATTTTAATGAAATTTAGGGCGAATGTAGTAAAGTTAAACATTGATGGTAGCTCATCAGAGTATATGCGATAGATTCCATATATCAGAGTCAGATCTAGGCAGCAAATAAGTAATCGACATACGTACAATTATATTCTTATTCAATATTAAAAAGAAGAAAATCATTAAAACCTATGGACTCAAACTATGTATTTTCAAGTTATACCGGGCCGCCATCCTTTGGGCTGGGTGCTCGACCTGACGAAAGGCTTGGAACCTGTGACGTAAGTATCTAGTCTTGTGGTAGCCCATTTTTACCATACCTTGTGTTTCCTAATGCTATGCATAGGCTGTGTGCGGGACATAACGAAGGCTCAGCAGAAATCTCAAATTTGCCAGCATGTGGCAGTTTGCTGTTTACTGGCCAAACCAAACCCAACCACCAGCCATTCTTTACAATTAAAACACACCTAGTCTGGCTTAGACAAACCAAAGAAAAAAAAATCACTTTATAATTTTCAACGCTTCACTTTTCTTTCCTTCTTCTCTTTTCTTTCATATACCATTTACAACAATTGATACAATCGTTAACAGCTTGAATTTTTAATTTATTTTAGCTACACGAAAAATGGAAGCTATCAAACTACAGGTAAGTGTTTGTGTATGCGCAGACAGCTGCCAATCATACTTATAGCAAAGATGATGATCAGAGTTTAATCTAACAATTGCTAAAGAAAAAATTCCCGGCAATCTCGCAAGAGGATATGTTTGGTCTCATTGAGAAGTTCCATCAAATAGATCTCGATGATAAAGGATACTTAGAGAAACAGGCAGTTGTCACTGCTTTGTCAGAAACCGGCGAAGGCTCCTACGATGAAATTAGAAACACTTTGAAGAGTGTCAACGTTGACGCGTCTGGCCGTGTGGAACTCGAAGACTACGTCGAACTTATTGCAAAGCTCCGCGAAAACAAACAAGCTGCTTCTAGACCCAAAACACTAAACATTCCCAAGCGGGGAGCTCCTGGAGTTGACGAATCTAGCGAGAGCGGATTCAAGCCCAGCCACCGTCATACGTCTTCCAATATTGTTGTGTCTGGTTCAACTTCTGGTGTAACTCATACAATCAACGATGAAGAAAGAACAGAATTCACCAGACACATCAATGGTGTTCTTGCTGGTGACCCTGATATTGGTGACAGACTGCCATTCCCTACCGATACGTTTCAAATTTTTGACGAGTGTAGAGATGGTTTGGTTTTGTCAAAGCTTATCAACGACTCTGTCCCCGATACAATTGATACTCGTGTGTTGAACAAGCCTAAAAAGGGCAAAAGTCTCAACAATTTCACGATGGTTGAAAATGCCAACATTGTCATTAACTCTGCCAAGGGTATTGGTTGTGTAGTTGTCAATGTGCATGCAGAAGATATCATTGATGGTAAAGAACACTTGATTCTTGGTCTCATTTGGCAAATTATCAGAAGAGGTCTTTTAAGCAAGATTGATATCAAGCTCCATCCCGAACTGTATAGACTTTTGGAAGAAGATGAGACGTTGGAGCAGTTTTTGCGTCTTCCTCCGGAGCAAATTCTTTTACGTTGGTTCAACTACCATTTGAAGCAAGCAAAGTGGCCTCGTACAGTTAGCAACTTTTCTAGGGATGTTGCTGATGGTGAGAACTATACAGTGTTGCTCAATCAGCTTGTCCCTGAGAAATGCTCGCTTGATCCTTTGAATACTAAGGATTTGCTGAAACGTGCGGAACAAGTGTTGGATAACGCAGAGAAGATTGAGGCTCGCAAATATTTGACACCTACTGCTCTTGTTGCAGGTAACCCGAAGCTTAACTTGGCGTTTGTGGCACATCTGTTTAACACCCACCCAGGACTTGATCCTATCACAGAAGCAGATAAGATTGAGATTGAGGACTTTGATGCGGAAGGTGAAAAGGAGGCGCGAGTGTTTACGTTGTGGTTGAATTCCTTGGATGTGGATCCAGCAGTTAACAATTTGTTTGAGGATCTCAAGGATGGTACTGTGTTGTTGCAAGCTTATGAAAAGGTTCTTCCAGGATCAGTTAGTCTTCGTCATGTCAACAAGAGGCCAGCGGAAGGCGAGCTTTCTAGGTTTAAAGCAGTTGAAAACACAAATTACGCAGTTGAGCTGGGTAAGGCTAACAATTTCTCTTTGGTGGGTATTGAGGGAGCCGACATTACTGATGGACAAAAGACACTGACGCTTGGTCTGGTCTGGCAGTTAATGAGACGTAATATTGTTCTTACACTCAAGTCGTTGTCTACCAATGGGAAGGAGCTTACTGATTCTGATATTCTTAGATGGGCACAAGAAACTGTACGTAAGGGAGGTAAGTCATCTAGTGTTAGGTCTTTTAAGGATCCCGCTATGGGAACTGGGTTGTTTTTGCTGGATGTACTTAATGGAATGAAACCCGGGTACGTTGATTACGATCTTGTGACCCCGGGCAGAACTGAAGAGGAAAGCTATGCAAATGCCAAACTTGCCATTTCTATAGCGCGTAAGATGGGTGCACTGATCTTCCTTGTTCCAGAAGACATTAATGAGGTACGAGCCAGATTGATATTGACATTTGTTGGTAGTTTGATGGCTTTGAAGTTGTAAAAATATTTCCCAATGTTTATACAATGTTGTTTAATGAGATTGTTATTTTATATATATATATCGATATAAGAAACTAGGTTAAAAAAAGAAAAAATGGAATTCTGGGAAATGAATGATTGGTTTAAAAATAATCTGTATTTTGTATAAATGATAAGCTATTAAATAAGGATTGGAATTTTCAAACAAAAATTACTTTATTATATATATATATATATATATTTAATTGTTGATTTTAATCATGTTTTAAGAAATTAGAAAAACAAGTCAAAAAAAAATTAAAAAAAACATGTAATAGAAAGGTCATAATATAGAAATTCATAATATAGAAAGGTCATGATATAAATATATAATAAATTAAAAACCTTGATTGATTACCTAAATACGGATTGGCTAGTTTAAGTTATCAGATCCGAAGTTCGGAGAGTCGGATATCGAACCGATTAATAATGAAAAGTCTAGAGCCTCTTTTATTTTCTTCTTCTTCTTCTTCTTCTTCTTATTCCTCAATTATAATAAATAATAATTCTTAGTCGTAACAATTAAAGTATTCAGTTCTATTGGGGAATTTTAAAACGTTAGATACCTAGGTATTTAAATATATCTATAAAAAAATTGAAAAAAAAAAAAAAAAAAATTAAATAAATTTTGTCATGATATATATAGAAAGAAAATTTATAGATATACAAATTGTACTTTCATTAAACAATATTAGAAAAAAAAAAAAAATAAAATAAAAACGATTTGAATAGAATGAAAGAATAAAAAAAATCAAATGCCTTGAAAACTTTTAGGCGATACTTTTGTCAAACATAAATTTGCGTATATAGAAAAAAAAAATGTACACAAACAAAACAACACTTGGACTTGATTCTTGTCTGTTTAAAACTAATACTCTTCTTCCAAAACTATTATTACCATCTACAGGTTCCGTCATTAATCAGCAAACAGATACTTTTGCCACTGAAAAGAAAAAAATGCTTTTAAGCACTGGAACTTGCAGCCTGGGGAGAATCAGGGCCCAATGTAGGAGCAGCAAGCTTCCGCTTCTTCATCTTGTAGTCCTTGATGGCACTTTTGATGGCGTCCTCTGCAAGCATAGAGCAGTGCAGCTTAACGGGAGGAAGTGACAATTCCTTGGCAATTGTAGTGTTTTTGATCTTGCCAGCGTCATCCAGACTCATTCCACGAACAAGTTCGGTGACGTACGAGCTGGAGGCAATGGCAGATCCGCAACCAAAGGTCTTGAACTTGACGTCGTTGATGATTCCGTTATCGTCGACGCGGATTTGTAACTTCATCACATCACCGCAGGCGGGTGCGCCTACAAGACCAGTGCCAACATCAGAGTCTGCCTTGTCCATAGAGCCCACGTTACGTGGGTTGTTGTAGTGGTCGAGTACCTTAGGATGATAGAATCTTTTGGTAGTTATCGAAGCAAGAGTTGCAGCAGGTTGGATGCGAGCAGTAGTACGGAAAATAGTTTTCGATAGCATTATGAAGAAGAAGATGATGATGAGTTTAAATAAATAAAAATAATGATGAAAAATTAACAAGAATGAAAAAAAAAATAAAATCAATTAAAAGAGAAAAACAATGAAAAGAAAGAAAGAAAATTTAATATATATATAAAAAAGATATATATATATAAGGTACACTAAGAGAGAATAAAAAAAACTCTCAATAAATTTTTTGATTGATAAAACACAGAAACAGCAGTAATATTAACAGCAATATTAGCAGCTGCTGGTCATAGAAGAGCAAGCCCACTATATCAAAAGACATTTACTTTTTTACCATTGTATTATTGCGTATTTTGTATAGGCGTATAATTTTTGAAACAAAAGCAAAGCCGTGCAAAAATACAAAAATACAAAAATGCCGCATTAATAGGTTGTGAAACTACGGCATGTGATATCGTGTCGCTTTTCTGTCTTTTTATGACCCGGGTCTTTCTTGTCTGCAAATAGAGCAGGGTAGCGCCTAGGGATAGGGTTGTTGGCTTGAAAGGGAAATAAAAAGGGTCACACGGCGTATGTTGGGGAGGAGTCATGAAACCATTGTCCAATCATCGGGCTTCCAGCCGGGGGTTCGAAGAGTGACATAAAATCGGAATCTGGCAATAATGACAAGTTATTGTCCAAGATTTAAATGAGCATATATTCAACAAGAATTATCTATATATATATGTATATATGTATAGGTATATATGTATATATAGGTATATATATGTATATATATAAAGAAGAAATCAATATTTACATATATAAAACAATATTTACATATATAAATCAATATTTACATATACAAAAGCAGTCGTAATTTAAAAGGCTTTTTCAAAGCGAAAGAATAAATTAAAAAGGAGGCCAACTCAGAAAGATAACGCAAGTTTGAGTTTATATGAAAAGATATATTTATTTTCAACTATAAAACTCATCATACATCTACGTAGGTTTGTCGATTAAAAAAAAAAAAATACTTGATTTATTTAATCAAGAGCGCAGAGCAGCCTTCCGAAATAAAATCGAACTTTTTAAACTGGTATTATTCTAACATGAGCGTTTTTCAAATAACAAAGATCATGACTGTGGATTTTATCACGGGTATACAAAGAAGAAGAAAAAAAATTCAAGCGATAGATTATTTATCATATTATTTGTTATATTATTTATCATATTATTTAAAGAATTGTATTATTCATTTACTAATTTCAATATTCAGTTGTTTCTAAATCAATACCAATAAAATTTAATAAAATTTAATCATTTAAACTTGCTATAAATCTTGACTTGACTCGTTTGATAATTGAATACATGTAAATGGCTATTTAATATTATAGAATTTATAATATAAAATAATCAAGTAAATAATTAAAAATAATTAAAATAAACATACATAATACCTCACTTATTTGTCAATTATATACATTCAACTAAAATTATTGATTACTTTTGAAATCAAAAATCTTCCGAATTATCACTGATTATTATGTTTCAAAGATATTCCGAATTATAATTTTGTTTTGAAATCTTGATATATAAAATGACATTATATTCAGGTAAAAAAAAATACTCGTTTAATTTAATACTTTGTTCTTCTAGAATTACATTTTCTGTAGAAATACTCTATATTTTCCATATTTAGCCACTTTTGTATGTTACCAATGCTGATAGTACAGTCTCAGTCTGTTTTTTTTTTTTTTTTTTTTTTTTTTTTTTTTTCTTAAGCATAATCAAATAATCTCGTTGTAAAATGTGTAAAGAACGATTCAAAGTATCTATTAAGATTTTAATGTCATGAATTCTATATAAAAAAACATGCAAACAACACTAGTAGTTCAATGCAAATTAAGAATATGGTCTAGACACATTTGAAAGACGAAATTAATTGATGCATTACAAGAAATGAAATTTAATATCGACAACTAGATTTAATCGTTTCAACATTTAAATACTAGTTGTAATCTGTTGAAAAAAAATTCACATTTGAAATAATACATATATACACATTTATACATATATATATACCTAGGTATATATGGATACATTCAAATCTGTAGTGAACTAGGCTCTTCAGATTCAACAACAAAAGGACACAAAAACAAAGCAAAAAAAAAAAAAAAAAAAAAAAAAAAAAAAGATATTATTGCATTTTATTCTTTTTAATTTTAATCATGGTTCAAGTTCACTCAGTTTTACTATCGTTTGCTGCTGCTACTGCTGTGACTGCTCAGGGAAGCTATTCACCTGTGAATACCGAATGTCCCAAGGGGTTTGTACGCTCTGCAACAGGAATTGCAAAGACCGAAGAAGCTTACATGCAAGCTCGACAACCCATCATTCACGCCGCCATGAAGGACTTTCTGTTACGTGCGAAATTAGACGATATTAATGTCGATGATATTTTGGGGAAAAACGGACATGACAATAAAGTTAATATTGGATTGGCAATCCCTGCAGGAGGGCTAAAAGCTTTCGCAACTTCCGCTGGTGTGATACAAGCTATGGACTCCCGAGAATCGGGCAGCAGCTCGTTAAAAGGATTGCTACAAGCAACGTCTCACATTTCTGGTGTTTCTGGTAGTTCTTGGTTGATCGGCTCCATGTATTTAAACGAATTCCCAACCGTCAGCAGCATGAGAAATAATAAGGCCTTGTGGAACTTTCAAGAAAATTTGGCCATTCCAGGAACAAACCCATTCAATTCGTTTACCTACTTCACAAGTGTTGGACTTGATCTAAGTGCTAAAGCTGCAAAAGGTTTCCCAGTATCCATTACAGACCTTTATGGAAGAATTTTGTCTTACAAGTTTTTTAATTCCGATGATAATCATGCAGCAACCACCATGTGGGGTGATATAGCTAATTTAACATCTTTTGAAAACCATCAAGTCCCTTTCCCAATCATTGTCGCAAAGGGTAGAGACAGTGATAACAAAGATGTCAGAGTGAACTCTACACTTTATGAAATCACTCCTTATGAACTAGGATCCTATGATGATACTCTTCACGCTTTTGCTCGTTTAAAGTATGTTGGAACCATGGTCGACAATAACAAAGTAGCTATCGGTGGTTCATGCGTGTCTGGTTATGACAACGCTGGCTTCATGATTGGTGCATCTTCCAATCTATTCAATACCATCATTCGTCAATCTGCAGCTAGTAACAATTTCATGCGAGCAGCCATGGGCGCTCTGGCGTCAGCAATGTTTGATTCAATCAATTTTGATATTGCTACCATTTCCCCAAATCCCTTTAAAAACTTTGTCAATAATGCTTATAAACCAAGTACTGACTCTATTATTAAATCAGATCTACTTGGCCTTTCCGATGGAGGTTCTGATGGTGAGCGTGTAGCTATATGGCCTTTACTTCGCAAGGATCGTCAGCTAGACATGATCATTGCTGTTGATACTTCCGATGACACTGATTACTATTGGCCTAACGGTAATTCTCTTGTTCTTACAGCTAAGCGTGCTCAGGATCATGCTCTGGGACAAAAGCTTGTATTCCCCAAGGTTCCAGATACCAATAGCTTTGTTAATCTTGGGTTAACAACTTCTCCTACGTTTTTTGGTTGTTACGCCACGGACTACGCAGATAAAGCAACTCTTGCAAAAGGTGACTTCTCTAACGTTCCTCCAATCGTTGTTTATCTTGCAAACCAACCAGTTTCTCATTTTACTAATATTAGTAGCTATAGTACTATTCTCACCAGCGAACAATCCCAAAATCTCTATCAAAATGGATATGATTTAGCAGATCAGCCTTTAGATTCACAATGGAATCAGTGTGTTGCATGTACTATTATTCAACGTGAAAGAGAACGTCAAGGTCATTATACTCCTACAGCCTTTTGTAAACAATGTTTTGAAGATTATTGTTGGAATGGAGAAACTGATAAGCGAGATGCTAAAAAAGTCAATATTCATTATAATCCTCAATTACAAGTTAAAAAATAAGTTTGAAATCAAATCTAAATATAATTTTCTTTATTATCATTATTTTTTTTTTTTTTTCAATTTTCTTGTTATTTTTATAAAATCAATTAAAAAAAAAGAAGTAAGAATCAAATTAAATTTATTGAACTGATTTTATAATATTTCATGAATTTTTATTTCATTTTATTTTATAACTAGAATATAAGTTTAGTGCATCAATTATCTAAATATTTATTAGCGAAAATAAAATGTATATATATATATATATATTTTTTTTTTTTTCTTATTGTCATTTGAATTTAGTTACTTTACACTAATTCAATTAATTAAAATAGATTCAATTGAATTTGATTAATATTTAGTTTTTTTTTTTTTTTTTTTTCTGATTAGATTAACATGATTCCTCACTAGTATTAAAATTTATCAAGCAGTTTACAAATCCCAATAGAGTAATAAAGCGTTGTCGTACCGTTTTTTACACTGTTCCCTTTTGGGTCGAGCCATCACGTGTCTGAGTCTATATTTCTTCCACCTGGCTTTCTTTCAATTTTTGTTCCGTCGATTGTACACGCACACACCCTGCTGTTCAATATATATATATATATACATACTCTAAACGAAATTTTGCAACATACTCTGGGGGTTGACAAAATAAATACGAAAAGATGGACATGTTTTCAGGGATACTATCCCAGGCTCAGCCAAAAACTCAGTCAGCATACGAAACAATTACAAAGTTATGTGACCGGCTTTTGCACTCCAACTTGATTGAAGACAGAAGATCAGCTGTGCTGGGACTTAAGGGATTCTCAAGAGAGTATCGTGAAACGGTGGCGGCTGGTGGTTTAAGAGGTTTGATTGCTGCTTTGCAAAGAGATTATGAGGATCCAGAAACTTGCCGTGCTACATTGGAAACCTTGATTGTGCTGTTCATCAAAGGTAAAGACAACGAAACAGAACATGAAGAGATCAAAGCTCGGAAAACTCGAAGACTGCAAGGTCCAAATGGCAGATATCCTTCACCACTGACAATTGATGGTCCAGTGGACTATATTGCATTGTGGTTGACTGACGAGTTTACTCAGGTATGAACTTTTTTTTTTTTTTTTTTTTTAATGATCTATACCAAACAACCAAAAACTAACTAATTTCATAGAAAGAAGATAACATCTCGACACTAATCACCTTATTAGGATCAAAAGACTTTTACATCAAACTCTATACTCTACAATTATTGGCAGCTATTATTTTAAACAGACCAGAAAGAGCACAAGAGTGTATTGTTTCTTTACCCCTTGGTATCTCTACACTAGTACTATGTCTTGATGATCATCGAGAAATGATCCGAAATGGTAAGTGAACTAATAACACATTAAAGATATATATATATATATATTTCTTTCTTTCTGTCTTTCTTCCTATACTAATATGTCACTTCAAAGAAACAACGCTTGTTCTATCAAGGTTAGTTGAAGGTCATCTTGATATTCAAAAACTCGTTGCATTTGAGGGAACATATGAAAAGCTTTTCAGAATTATTCACGAAGAAAGTGGGTTGATTGGTGGACCAATGGTTGAAGACTGTCTCAATCTGATGATATCATTACTTCAGTACAATATTTCCAATCAGAAACTATTTAGAGAGTCTTCATCTATGCCACGGCTAGCAGAATTGCTTGTTCTAGATAGCGATCCTTCAACACCACCCATAATTGACGACCAATCGACTAGGAATATTGTTCAAACGCTTGAAATATGTCGCTTATTTGTACAAGATGGAAATGAAGGAACGCCTCAGAATCAGTTGGCTTTGTCAGACTCTGGTGTTTTAATGAACACACTTCGACTTGCTTTTGGTGTGTTTCCAAATGTTCAGATTAGATCCCAATCTCTTTTGACAGCCGCCGATCTTATAAGATCAAACTCAAGACTACAAGAACAATTTTCAGCAATTGACGTGCCTTATGTTGATTTATCAATTGCAAAAACTGCACAAAAAGATCCAATTGTAATTCCAGTTTGTCTTGCGTTGTTAAATTGGGCACTTTTACCATCGTCAGTTCACAGTTTTGATCTTAGAATTGCCTCTGCAGTATGTTTGACGTCTTCATTTTACAACAATCTAGAAAGTAAAGTATCTTTTCTTGAAGATCAAATTGAATCGTATAGAAAGCAGAGTGGTACCATGATTAAGTACGAAAGTCCCAGTAGCACTGAGATTGACGAAGAAGCTGAATCAAATGGCAAATCGAATGGGGAATCAAACGGTTTGGAGAAACCACTTACTTCTTTTGATATTTTCCCAGAATCTGTTAATATTATTTCTGTTTTAGTCGATTACGATCCAGATATCAATATTAACCCATACAAACCGTGGATTGCATGTTCTATTTTACTTCACTTATTTGAAGATTCAACAGAAATTAGAGATAAATTGCGACAGGTTACTATTGGTGATGAAGCTAATGGTGAAGAACTTGTTACAGTTATTCAATCACTGTCAAGCAACTTGTCTACGTCATTGAAAAATAAGGATCCAAGAATTTCAATTGCCTATTTCATGCTTCTTTCTGTGTGGTTATTTGATGATGTGGAAGCTGTCGATGACTTTTTACATGAATCATCCACTATTCAGTCTCTTTTATATGTCATCAACCACACAACGGGTCATGCTCTTATCGAACCTCTGGCTACAATTCTTCTTGGTATTGTATATGACTTCAGTAGCCGAAATTCTCCTATTTCTCGTTCTAGCCTTCATTCCATTTTTAAAAGTAATCTTGGCCGCGATCAATACGTTATTAAAGTTAATATGCTTCGTAATAACCCCATGTTTAAAGACTTTGAACAAAGCCAGATTTTCAACGCTGAAAGAGATGAAACTGGTCTTCCAAACGTTTTTTTTGATCAAATATTTGTTGACCTGATCAAGGATAATTTTTCCAGAATCAGAAAGTCATTTGACAGAGATCCTGAGTCAGAGCCAAACTCACGTATTTCTTTGGACATGTATGAAGAGCTGCAAACGGAACACAAAGCTATTGAAAATAGTCTCAACGAGCTTCAAAAAACATATGATACAGATAAGTCAAGTTATGAAACCAAAATTTCAACTTTGGCAAATGAAAAAGAAGTATTAGAAAAGAGCATTGAAGATATGAAATTGGGAATATCAACTAGTTCCAAGGAATTGGGTGAAAATAAGTCAAAGCTTGAATCTCTTCAAGCTCAGCTTACTAAAACCATTTCGGAAAAAGATATCCTTGAAAAATCATACAAACAAGATCACACTGAACTTCAGCAATCAATTAAAACTGTCGCAGATTTAAAAAATAAGCAAAAGCAGCTTACTTCACAAATTGAATCCATTACCAAGGATAAGGAAAAAGCAGAGGCTGGAATCAACAAGATGAATAGAGAACTTTTCACTCTAACCAGAGAGAAAGATGCAGCTGATAAGGAAATCAAAGCTTTGAAAAAGCAAGTTGCTGATCTTGAAAAAAATTCGAAATCGTCTAATGAAACTATTAAAAAGTTAAATATTGACCTCTCTTCAATGAAAACAAATCGAGACCAAGTAGCCAAAACATTACAAACTCTTGAGGCTGTTCATAAAAACCTAAAGTCACAGCATGACAATGTTGTCAATAATCATAATTCAGCGATGCGTGAGCTTGATGATCTTAGAAATAAACATGTTGAGGCCGAAAATTTAAAAACTACTATGATCCAAAAACTCCAAAATGCTGCGTATCAGATTGAAGATCTTAAACGTGCAAAGGAGGCTCTTACCGGTGATGTTGAGGCTGCCTCAACTAACCAAAAGCAGATTCAAGATGATTTAAACCGTCAATTAGAAGATCTTAAAACAAAACTTGAAAAATCTGAGGCTAAATCTTTCACGGCTGTAGAAGAAAAGGTTGTGTGGGAAAGCAAGGCCAACGATTTTCAAAAGAAAGTTGAAACTCTTGAAACAGAAAAGTCAAGCTTAGAAAAATATATTGAAGAGCTCAAATCATCTGTTGATCAAAAGGATTCACACATCTCAGATCTTGAAAAAGAGAAATCTGAATTACAGCAAAAGCTAGATGAAAGTCTTTCTGAGTCTGAAAACATTCAAAAGAAGCTCATTGAGATTGAAGCTAGTGGAAGCGAACAGAGTGGAAAACTTAAGGAAACTTTAAATGAAAAGGAAAGTGTGCAAAAGAAGTTAGATGAGGCTCTTGAAAAAATATTAGCTCATGAGACAAAGCTTTCAGAGTTGACTGAACTAAAAGAATCTAACAGTAAGGAAATATCTGATATCATAGCTGATAAAAAATCTCTTCAAAAGTCACTAGACGACAGTAAGACAGAATACAAAGATCTTAAGGATAAATTGGAACTTATTACTAGTTCTTCCGAAGAAACCAATTCCAAGCTTACTGCTTTAGAAACTGAAAAAGAAGAGCTTCAAAAGAAGTTTGATGCAAGTTCATCTAATATTGAAGATCTAAAGAAAAAAATTGATACATTAAACAGCTTAGTTTCTGAAAAAGATGGGAAAATTCAAGAAATTGAATCAGAGAAGGACAATATTCAAAACAAGTTAAGCGAAAGTAATTCTTCTGTTGACTCTCTAGAGAAAAAGCTTGAGGAATCTATTAAATTTGGTGAAGACTTGAAAAAGAAGATTGAAGTGTTTGAGTCGGAAAAAGATAATTCATCCAAAGAAATTAAAGACCTTGAATCAAAACTTACTACTCTTGATGAGGAATTATCTCAAATCAAAAAAGCTAAAGAGCTTAGTGGTGAAGAATTAGCTGGTCTTAATGAGAAAATTAAAGCTTTAGAAAATGATTCTTTAAAACTGACAAAGTCTAAAGAAGAACTAGAGAAAACTGGCGAGAAGTCTGTTTCAGAAATCAAGAAGCTTAAAGAAGATTTATCAACCAGTCAAAAGGAGCTTGAAGATTTAAAAGCGTTAAAGACTAAAGAAATTGAAGAATTAAATTCTAAGCTTAGTGCCACTGAAGAAGATTTGAAAAATTCGAAATCTGATCATGCCACATTAATCAAAAAGAAAGCAGATGAACTCAAGAAGCTTGAAGCTGAGCTCAAAGATGCGCAGGATACACATGAAGAAAAAGTAACTGGACTTGAAAAGGAAATCGATTCTCACATTAAAAAACATGATGAATTAGTATTAGACCATTCTACACAGGTCTCAAAGTTAGGACAAGAGTCATCTTCTAAAGTAGCATCTCTTGAATCTGAGATTTCAGATCTAAAAGAAAAGATTGAATTCCTTGAAAAGGCTAAAACTACTGCTGCTGCTGTGTTGAAATCGACTAAAGACAAACTAACTTCAGAACTTGATAACGTCAAAGAATCTACAAGCAAGCTCGAATCTGAGCTTTCTATTTTGAAATCTTCAGAAAAGCAGCTTCTTGAACAAAAAGATGCATTGACAGAAGATTTAGAATCTCTCAAGTCGAGTGCTGAAACTGAAAAATCATCACTTAATATTGAAATTACTAAACTTAACAAGTCAATTGAGTCTTTGCAAAGCGAGAAAAATGAACTTAAAGCTGAACTGGAGAGAAAAGAAAAGGATATGGAAGAAGAACGTTTAGTCCTTACCAAAGATGTAGCTTCTGCTACTAAAGATCTCACCGCAAAGATTTCGTCCATAGAAAAAGAGAAATTGGAGCTTAGTCGTACTTTGAATATCAAGATCACTGAAATTGAGTCTGAAAAGTCTAAATTGGAAGATTCTAAATCTGCCATTGAATCAGAACTTAGTTCATTCAAGTCTAAACATACTAAACTTGAAAAGACTCTGAAAAAATTAGAAACGCAACTTAAAGATAAAGAAAGCGAAGTCACCAAGGTTAAAGAGGAACTAGCTATGAACAAGAAGTCTTCAGATGAAGAAAAGATAATTATTGAATCTAAAATTTCTGAGACGTCAACTCAACTTGAAGATGCTCAGGATAAATTTCAAAAATTAGAAAAAGAACTAGCTACTTCCAAAGAAGCAACTAGCGCCTCTCAGTCAGAGTTAGAAAAAGTCAAGAAGGATTTGGAGGAGATTGATCTAAAATCCAAAGACGCTGTAAAAGATAAATCAATGGCCGAAAAAGAAGGTGAAAAGTTGAAAAAGGATCTTAGTAAAGTAGAAGATGCTAATTCAAAGCTTACGAGTAAAGTGCATGAGTTAGAGGCTGAAATCGAAAAGAGAACGGCTAATGAGAGTGAAATTGAAAAAGGCGTCAAAGCTACCCAGCTAGCTAAAGATGAGCTTTCTCAAAAGATAAAATCTCTTAATGATGAATTGAAGCACACCGAATCTGAAAATTCAAAGCTTAGCGAGGTACTTAGATCAACTGAAGAAAAACTCACTGTTTCAGAAACTACCAATTCAGAACTTTCTGAGAAAATTTTATCTCTTCAGCAGCTTGCCAAAGATAGTAAGGAGAACGATTTCAAATTAGAGGAGACTATAAAAGATATAAAGGTCAAACTGTCAGAATCTGAGACACAGAATACTAAATTGGGTGAAAAGGTTAAGGATTTGGAGAAGGATTTGGATGATAAAAACTCTGCTAAGTTGTCTCTTGAAAGTACTCTTGAAGATATCAAAGCCAAGCTTGAAAAGACAGAATCCACCAATTCAAAGCTTTCCAAAGAAATTGAGGCATTGGAAAAGAATTTGTCAAGTAAAAGCTCTGAAGCTGAAAAATCGGTTAAAGACATTGAAGGTCAATTGGAATCTGCTAAATCTACTAATGAAACACTCTCTTCTAAGGTTTCTCAACTTGAATCTGATCTTGCAAGTCTCACCAAAGAACATAGTAGTATTTCTGAATCTCTTACGTTGGTAAAGAAAGAGAATCAGGAACTTAAAAAAGTCTCCGACAGTTATATTCTTGATAATGAATCTTTACAAAAAGATCTTGCCAAATTGAAAGCTGATTCTATCAAACACGAAACTGATCTAGAGGAGCAGCTCAGGAAATCTGAAAAACAAGCACTCAGTGCATCTCAAACAGCTGCTAAATTAGAAGCTCAGTTATCAGACAAATCAAGAGAAGCGCAACTAGAAGCACAGCTTGCTGACAAGACTAAAGAACTTCTCAAGTCTACTGAGACCCTATCTTCTGTGTATGTTGACAAAAACGATCTTCAAGAAAAGGTGTCTTCACTGGAAGAAGAAACTGAAAAGTTGACAAAACAAGTTGATGCCTCCAAATCTTTACAGCCCAAACTTACAGAGCTTGAACAACAGCTGAAAGAATCTATCGAGAAAATTGAAAAGCTTGAAAAGGAAAAATCGGAACAAGCCGAGACAATTTCAGGACTTCAAAAAGGAAACAAGGAAACTGTATCTAAATCTGATTATGACGATTTAATGTTGTTGTTGTCAGATATGGATGAAAAGAAGCAAGTTTACAAGAATAGGCTAAAGAAACTAGACCAAGAGGTTTCTTCTGATGAAGAAGAAGAAGAAGATGATGATGATGATGATGACGACGACGACGACGATGAGGAATAGATTTTTAGTTTTTTTTTTTTTGAATGTAGTATATAATTTGAATATAGAACAAACTGAAATTACAACCTTTATTCTTTTATTTCAAACAAAGTCACTTTGATTATTTGAGGTAGTAAGAAGGTGTTTTGTTTTTAGAATCGGGATTATAATTAAATAAAAAATTCACAAAGTCATCATTTTAGTGATTTTTCAATCATGTTTCATTAGAAGGTTTACAGTTGGCTAAGACATTCTGAAGAATGCTGGGGTAAACTCTACTTTAAAATAATAACTACTACCCACCTCTTGAAACTTTCTTCTGCTGGACAACAGTTAAACCTGCCTCTCCATCTATCCATCTATCTATCTACCTACTTACTTACCTACTTGGTAGAATTTTATTAAATTTTGAAAATGTATAATGAAATATTTCTTAAATGTCTACGTGTGCTTACCTATGTAGGTACCTACCTATGTATTAATATGCAAGTTTTTGGTGTACTAATTGCACCATCCGACAAAAAAAACTATATTACTAGTCCTAAAAAAAAACAATTGGCGAATTTTTTTTTTTTTTCTTTAAGAAAAAAGTCAATAATTGATCCAAGTATTATATATCATGTACTATGCATTATGTA
This sequence comes from Geotrichum ghanense (nom. inval.), assembly GCA_022023575.1. NCBI lineage: Eukaryota > Fungi > Ascomycota > Dipodascomycetes > Dipodascales > Dipodascaceae > Geotrichum > Geotrichum ghanense (nom. inval.). The sequence continues at coordinate 1,606,874 of JAKKCX010000006.1, read as the reverse complement.
GTAAAATAGACCACATAGTTGAAAAATGGAAAATAATAATAATAATAATAATAATAATAATAAAAAGGCTGGCTGGTCATATAGCGGCATTTCAACCTTCGGGCCAGGCGCGTTTGAGTCAAAAGAATACAATGTCTGTGCTTTTGCTTTAACACATTCCAAAGCTATATGCTCTCCACCTAGAGCCACCGAGACCGAAACGGGTGCTCCGGGACTTTTTTCTATAACAAAAAAAAAAGGTATGATAAGTTGAAATAGCTGTTAATATGTGAATGAAATGCATTAAGTTTTCATCTACGGGGAAAAAAAAAAAAAAGAGTATGTTTACATTGTTCCTAAAGCGGCAAGTGTGTCTTTGTTTCGTGATTAACTCTATATATACTCATCCCATTGAAATGGGATTGTTTTCTCAGATGGTTCGCCTCCAGAAAAACACTTCTAGGGAAGAGTAAAAATAAACAAAATTTTCAGTGTTTGTACCCTTTTACTTGGTCGCTTTTTCATTCTCATTTTCTAGTTGCTCTTTTTTTTCTTTTTTTTTTTTTTTATTACTATTATTATTATCATTATTATCATTATTATTATTATTATTTTCCTGCTTCTACTTGTTCTTCTTCTACTTGTTCTCCAAAACCTGTTATTTCTCTGTCGATTCTGTTATACTTTCTTGTATATATCACCAAATTTGTACTCTTATCGTCAGACGTATTCTGTGCTATTGTCGCATATTACTAGTGTTTTCTACTGTGTGGAAGACACAATGCAAAAAGCCTGATCCACTCTTGATTTGCTTCTTTACTGTACTCACTCTTTTTGCTCAATTAAATACGCAATGCGTCTCTTAGATATCGCATACTTAATCTCACTTTCCAACATCTTTGTGCTGGCAGCATGGTCGACTCAATATACAGATACGAATGATGTTGCGTATTTGAGTCTACGGAATAACAAAGTTCTTAAAGTTTTGAAGACAGATGTTAAAGCCATTGAGACACTCCCCGACCCTCCTACGAACTCGACCATAGTGTTAGGGAACGAAAATACTCTGTATGCATTTTATGGCACCTCGTTTTGTAAACCTATCATTATCGTTCAATACTCAGAAACCGACAACAAATGGGTCAACGTAACTCTTACAGGCAAAACCCCAAACTATCTCACTCAGAGTATATATATGGCATCGCCCACTTCTGAATTAATATACATCTATGGAGGCAGAAACATGTCCGAGTCCTGCCAGTCGCCATATATCTCTGATCCATCTACAATTTACGATAATCGGATATCATACGTGGTTTCAAGCGAAATCAAGGCCTTCAATACAACTAGCGGATCATTTATCGAAATTGAAACAGCATCTTCGCCTACTTCAATGTTTGCAGCAGGAGTTATGAGGATGACTGGTTCTTCATCTTCTCTTCTCATTGGAGGGAAAGCGCAAAACGGATGGATTGGAATGAATCAGCTAGCTTTATGGGAGTATTCTTCCTGGACTTTTATCTCTACAAGCAAGTCATCTTTTGTCGATAGCAGAACAAACCCTCTTGTGCTTCCACTTAAATCAGCCGCAGGAAATCCAAAGTCTACGGCTACAAACTCAACTCTTGTATTAGGAGGAAGAGTTAACTCACATCAATCACTTCCTTATGCTGTTGGATTGGACTTGGATCCAGATGATGGATGGACTTGGAATAGCGATTTGAATCAGACGCTTATTTCTTCTTCATCCGATATCCTTGGAGCGGTAACATTTGACAACACTCTTATTACAATTAGTCCAAAAGATTTGAACAAGCGTGATGATGATAATGTAGACTATTCAATTGGTTACTTTGATGTTTCTACTTGGGAAGAAGCAAGTTCTTATTCGCCTACCGATACAGATGAGGATGCCGATACAGCTACATCAGAATCAGGAACTGCTTCAGCGACAAGTACTATTCACGCAAGTTCAACAGCTACTGCTGAAGCCAAAGAAGAATCAAGTCAAACAATGACTACAGGAGGTAAAATAGCTTTGTCTACTGTGCTTCCTGTTGGATTTATGGCAATAGGTGCAGCTGCTGTGGCAGTTTTTTATTACCGGAAAAAACGAGTTAAAAAAGATTTATTGCCAGCACCTCGTCCTTTGAGTCTTTCGCCATACTTGGGTAGCGGGTCATCATATGAGCACCAAATGCTTAATGGTGAACATAGTGATTCCAAAAGTATTAAATCTTGGACGGAAAAACGGCGGCTTTATGATGAACATGAGAAGTTTCAACATCAGCAACAAAATCAATATGGAGCTTCAATATCACCTCAGCCATATCTTTCACTTCGACCTTCTTCAGTACACACTCGCGAAAATTCAGACCTAGGATACATTTCAGTTGGCGAAGGTACTACAGATCCCTACGACAATCCATTTTATACAGTACATGAGGATATGGCTCCTTTAACTGACATGGACCAGAGGGCGAAGCCTTCGCGAGCCAATACAATGAGAGCTGCCTCTGCTTCACTCGTAAACTATTTTAGAGGTCGTCGAACAGCTTCTAGCGCTACTGCTCCGGTGACGTCTATGAGATCGCCTTCAGCAATGTCAATGACCCAAGATATCAGCCAAATTCACTTTGAAGATTCATTGAGAGAAGCAGGAATAACAGCTGATGATGGAGATGAATTTTTCAATGGTCGCGATGTTCAAGTTTTGGTGTCGTCCAAGCGAAGGTCTCGTCTTCGGGTTACGAATCCTGACCCTGATACTCCGTCACGTGCCAACAGTAATCACAGTACCATAGCATCGCTTAATGTGCGCAAGCAAAGAGCGGGCCGGTATGCACCTTTACAAAACAACTATCCCATGTCCTCAATCTCGAGGCATAATAGTATAACTTCTATGAAAAGCGGTCCCGATGAAGAAAATGATATTGTGGATGCAAAAGTCGGGACAAGAGCGGTTTCTAGTGGTAGTACGGTTGGACTAAGACCCGAATCGCCTCTATGATAAAAATAGCTTGTCGAGGAAGAAAAAATAAAATAAAAAAAAAAGTGAACGGTATATTTTTCTTGTAAAAGAAAATTATCTGTGTAATGTTTGATGCTGAATTATTATTATTATTATTATTATTATTATTATTATTATTATTATTATTATTATTATTATTATTATTATTATTATTATTATTATTATTATTATTATTATTATTATTATTATTATTATTATTATTATTATTATTATTATTATTATTATTATTATTATTATTATTATTATTATTATTATTATTATTATTATTATTATTATTATTATTATTATTATTATTATTATTATTATTATTATTATTATTATTATTTGTTTCTGGTTTTAATTATGTTGTCTTTGTTTTTGTTTTTAACAAACGTATATATTTTGGTGAATTTAAAATAGTTATTTGGATATATAAATCTTGGGATTTTTACCATATTACAAGATATAATAGTAAGCTTTTATATTTTGGTTAATATAGAAAGGTTTTTGAATCTAATACATATTGTTAAAATCAAAACTATAGAAGAGGAAATGAAAATAAAATGAAATGAAACATTCTTTCAACTTCAAATACAGTTGTCTGTTTGTTTCTCGTTTCATTATCAACATTTGATGCAACATTGAAATATCTAAAGAAATTCAAGGTAAAAGTAGTAGCAAATATATATTTACACATATAATTGCACTAATAAATAAATCATAAAAAATCATAAATCATTACAAAATTACATTAAAATGTAATATATATATATATATATTTAAAAAACAATCATCTCCTGATTCCCGACAAGTTGTAAAAAAAAACAAGTTTCAATTGCTTGTCTTTCAAGTTTTCCATATTTCATCGAAATTAATAAGAAAGTCATCTGCATGTAGTGCTTGATTAGAAGTATCTTGTGAAATGAAATTTTCGAAGTTCACTGTATCTATAGGTGATTGAGAAGGAAGTGGAATAGAGGAGGAAGCTGAGGTCGTCATAGGCTCAACTTTGACTGGCTTGGAAGAAGTATTGGAACGTTTACGTTTACCTTTATCTGGAGAGACATCTGTAAACCTATATAGTTTCTGCTGGCCAGGTACATTTATATCATCAAAATTCTTTTCAGCAAGAAAAACTGTGTTTCCACGCTCTACGGCTAAGCTGGTTCCTATATCCCAACTTTTCGATAACCCTTGTAAAGCTTTATTCCATTTTTCCATGAGTGTTCGCGAGCTGTTAAACTCGCGCTTTGTCAGAGCTGTAAGATTGAAAAAAGCAAGAAAGCTGAAAAGAGTCGAAAAATTATGACGCACCATGGTGTGCCAAAAAGTTTTAAGATGTGCGTTTAATATTGAAGACGTAAATTTGGTAATTGCCTGTACAGTTTTGTTTGCGTTGGCTCGAAGCTCGACAAGTTGAGACCGCGGAATCATGTTGATGCTAGATGGGTGGAGTAAAATGCGATGAAGAAGAACCTGAATAGTGAGATCGCAAAGATGTAAAATGCCATTTGGATTCACTTCGGTGGGTTGGCACTCCATGTTTTGAAGTTTAAGTGGAAGTTGTTCTCTCCATTGTGTGAGTTCATTAAAAAAGACCATGACTTGCTTCACAGTTTCTTCTCTATTTAGAAAGTTCGCTTTGTATCCTCTGACTGTATGAAATTTAGACACTACACGGTCCAGTATCCTAGTAAGCCTGATGAGATGCACAAAAAGCTGAATCTCCTCATTCGTGTCCTGGGAAATATCTTCATACTCCCATGTAGTATTGTTTTCACTAAGACACGAAGGCCGGCCGAGGTTTGCTGTACACCATTTTTCCAGTAAATATACCGACCACCAAAGCCGCTTTCTGCATTCTTTTTCTCCTTTAGATATGTTCCAATCTCTACAATCAATGTTAAGGCCTATTGAATAGGATATCGAAACAAGTTTGCTGAGATCCATTGCAATTTTACCATCATCAACACACCGTTTCTGCATCACCAACAGTAGGCTTTGCACTGTCTCCAATCCTGGTTTCTCTATAGTTCGTTTGATTGCAATATCGCACTCATCCAGTAAGTTATCATGTAGCTGTCGCGGCATGTTCTTTAGACACAAAACTGGATCGTACTTGGTCCATGTCACGCAGATGCCAAACACGCCAGCAAGAACACCATTTTCGATATCGTTGTCTTTGTGGAAATCATTTAAAAATTTGTCTTTGTTGAGAATGGGAAAAATTGGATACACTAGTTCAAAAAAAAGTTCAACCAAACGTTCTTCCGTGCCCATCGTCAAATCTTTTAAACGCTTCCTCTGCATTCTACGGTCCATTTCGATTTCTGGTGTTTGGTTTACCGGGTATACAAGAAACTGTGTTGGAAAAGAGTGATCAAAATTCATTTTCTGAATAAACATTTTGTTTTGCATTGCCAGCTTGAGCTGCTCCCCATTGTTGAGATGCTGCAACAAATGAGGATCCCAATGACTAGACAACCCTATATACGCATGAGCATGAGATCCGTTTTGACGGCTCGAAGCGATTTTCGATCTATATAAGACACAGTTAGCTGGAACTTGCTCCCACCACCATGATCATCAGATAAACCTCGGCCAACAAACTCACTCCGCATCTTGGTCAGCCTCGTATCCATTATCGTCGTCGTCATTTAGTGTTCTTTTTTTCGTGGATGATGAAGCGTAAACCTGGTACCCATATACTTCCTTCTCTAGCAGATCCATCGCTCTTTCTGTCTGTCTGTCTGTCTGTCTCTTTGTTACTTTGGCCGACAGTACTTACACTTGGAAACGAGTGTAATGGACAGAAAAGAGAAGAAGAAAACTGCGGTCTTCATTCATTATAAACTTGTTCTTCTCCCACACAGAAGTAACTCAGTGATACCCCTTCACCACTGTTTACGCGACCTGAGTAACAAGGAACATAGTGAAATTTTGTATTTAGTTGGACGTAAGTAAATGAAGTGCGTAATTATGAGACTATCACAGTAAATTATAGACTTGAGATCTCCATGCGGTGATCTTATTCCGCTAACTCATTTTGTCAAGTCGGCGTAACCGGCTTAATATTATTGGCTGTAAAATGTCGCACCTTATTTTCATTCCAGCTATTCTCCGAGTGCTGGTAAAATTAAAAGGAACCTTATATTTATGTATTAATCACGTGACACTATAATTTTTTTGAGATTCTCTTTTGTGTTTGTGGTATAGGTAGTGAGAGGCAAGAGAGTAAATATTTATAAAAAAAAAATAAAAACTACAATATATACTATCAAGCAAGAAAACGGCATAAACGGTAGTCTAGTAATAGTGCAGGTATAGAATATTAATAAAGCAAAGAGTGCATAGAAAACAAGTCGAGGGCTTTATATGGGTTATTAGTACCAGTATTTTGATCTCTTTGAATACGCTCTATTCCGTCACCCCTGCTCCGTCGTCAGCAGGAAACGTTATTCTACCTACTTGAATCAACACAACAACCTAAAATTTTTCAGCCGTGTGAGGCTATTATAAAATCGGGCTCGGTCGATACAAACACCGACAAACGAAATAAATTGATCATGACTTCTGGACTATAAATTAATAGGACAATCTCCTTGAAATACAAATATAAATTGCTTAATTCATAGTTTACTTCAATAAATTAATCATGAGCGATCTTGAAAAAGCTACCATTTCGGACCAAGATTCAAACGACTTGAATCGTGTCCATTCACTCAATCAACCTCAAACTATTTCACACGATATCGACTTAGTTTACGAAGACCCTGTCGAAGAAAGAGCAATCTCAAGAATTGTTAGTCATGCTGACCCTAATAACACAAATACGAATGAAGCAGATCCTTGGAAATACCTTATTGACAAAGAAACCGGTATGAGAATTGTAGATTTTGTTCCTGGAGATCCTGATAACCCAATGAACTGGGGTAAAGCTAAGAAATGGTTTTATACTATCATGCTTGGACTGGTTTGTTTTATGGTTGCATTTGCTTCCGCTGCTGTTACTGGTGATATGGAAGGCCCTGCTAAAACTTTCAATGTATCCTCTGAAGTTGTTATTTTAACAATTACATTATTCGTTATCGGTTTTGGTGTCGGACCCCTGGTATTTGCTCCATTGTCTGAAGAAGTTGGAAGATTTCCAGTTTATAACGCTACATTAGCAATTGCTATTGTATTTATCATTCCTTGTGCAGATGCTAAAAATATTGGTACACTATTAGTCTGTAGATTTATCGACGGTGTTGCCTTTTCTGCTCCTATCACTCTGGTTGGTGGTTCATTGTCTGATCTTTGGACAACAAAGGAGCGAGGTACTCCTATGGCGTTTTTCTCTGCTGCTCCCTTTTTAGGTCCTGTTATGGGTCCTCTTATCGGTGGATTTATTGGTGATAATGCAGGTTGGAGATGGATTTACTGGGTTCTTTTGATATTTTCTGGTGTTATCTTTGGAATTTTTGTAATTACAATTAGGGAAACACATCATGCAACAATTTTGAAAAAGCGAGCAAAGAAGTTGAGAAAGCTCACAGGTGATAATTTTTACAAAACCAAAAAGGAACTTGTACCTCAATCTTTTGGAGAAGTTATGAAGATTACATTGAGTAGACCTCCTAAACTTCTTTTTGAGGTGATTGTTTTCTTGGTTACAATTTACATGTCTGTTCTTTATGGTCTTCTTTACATGTTTTTCTTTGCCTACCCAGTTGTTTTCATGGAAGGTAAACACTGGAATGCTAGTATGACCGGTTTGATTTTCATTGGCGTTGCAATCGGTATTTTCATTGCTACTGGCGCAGCACCCTTTATTAACAACGACTACAACAAGAAAGCTCAAAAGTACCGTAATGAAGGTAAAATTCCACCACCAGAACTTCGTCTTTACCCTATGATGTGGACTTGTTGGACTGTTCCAATTGGCTTATTCATTTTTGCCTGGACTTCATATCCTCATGTTCATTGGATTGGACCTGCTATTGCAGGTATTCCTTGCGGTGTTGGCTTCTTGTTACTCTATAATTCAGCCAACAACTATATCATTGATTCATATCAGCATTATGCAGCATCAGCACTTGCAGCAAAGACTTTCGTTAGATCTATTTGGGGTGCTTGTGTTCCTTTATTCACTATTCAAATGTATCACCGTCTTGGTTACGAATGGGCAGGAAGTCTAATGGCCTTTATTTCTTTGGCATGTTGCGCTATTCCCTATCTCTTTTTCTTTTACGGTGCAACAATCAGAAAGAAGTCCAAGTATGCCTATGATGGTGAATAAATGTTTTGTTTTTGTATTTATAATTAGGGGTAAAAGAAATAATTTAATGTAATTAATAATAAAAATTTGCTGTTTCAATATATCATGAGCTGTATTTGCAATGATTTCATTGGTAACATATTTAAATGTATCAAGTATGTACCGCACATATCTTTTGAAATATATACTGTTTGCTAATGAGGCCAGCTTAATATTTTGCTATTTATCAAAATATAAATAATACATTCAAAAGCTGTTTGCTGAGTGAATTAGTGTATTAAACATGGTTATTTCCAACTTTTACGTCACTCTTATCCGCAATTATAAAGCAAAGGTTTTCAGTATTTAAAGTGAATTACATTTATTTATTTTATTTTATTTTATTTTATTTTTTTATGGTACTTTGTTAATCATTATTCTATATTGTAATTCTTTTTTTTAAAAAAAAAATAGTCCTCTATTATTTATTGACTTGCTGACAATCGATTTAATTCAATGTAAATAACATTGATGTTCACTGATTTTGAGATTATTTTACCCAAGAGCCAAGTAGTATGTATTTAAAAGAAAAATATAAAACTTAGTGAGTTATCAGAAATTTAAAGTCATAAATAATAACGACAATAAGTCATTGGTTTTGTTTTGGCATAACTTTGCGTTTAGTATTACTAGAAGTTATAATATTAAGAGTATAAACTTTCTTTCATTGTTTGTTTCTTCAAAATGCGATGAAGTCTTTGAATAACTATAGATAATGGTACTAATTGATTTTTTCATATGAATTTAATCTAAATCTACTGAATTATATATCTATATATATATATATTAAATAACATAATACACTATATTAGCTCACTTATAAGAATAATGTAAATCAAAATTATAACGTCATTATTTTAATCTTTTTTTTTAAAAAAAAAAAAAAAAAAAACGTGTATTGAAACAAGTTTTAGTATATTTTGACCTTAATATATCTATTCAATGGAGAACTTTTAGTAAAGAAAAATAATAATAACATTTAAAGTAAAATTGACTTGTATAGAAAAGCTAACAAAATTATTTTGAAACTTTTTAATTATAAGTAATCAATACCATAATACTAAAACTTCAATTTGCTTATTTTATTATATATATATATATATATATATATCAAAAAATACGTGAATTTTGGAGTTCTTTGTCAGTTTCCTGCTTGCTGTATAATATTTTCATTTGTTATAAAAAAGATACAAACATTCTAAGTGTCAAGTCATTTTTGAACTAGATATTGAATATGAGCTATTTCACTGTTATTTCTTTATTGATCATTGTTTTTATTCTATAATTTAGAAAGATTAATTTGTGGATAAAAAATAATAATAAAGACGTTGGCTAAACATTACAATATGACCATTTATTGTTGATTTTAAAAGTATTATAACATTTTTTTCATCAAATTTACTATATTTGTTGCAGAGAATTTTGCATGTTTTGTTTTTATTTTAAACATAAAGACTAAAACCAAGTTTCTTGTTGCAAAGACATTTGCTTTATATTAATTCTATAGTTTGCATGGTACAAGGCAACACAATGAATTTTTCAAGACAAAATTATCAACAAAGTTTGATGTTTTTCAAAAATATGTTTGAAGCTTCTTATTATAGTGGTGATAATTTCAAACAAAAGAATCACTACTGTTTTGAAAAAAAATTTGGTATTTATTTTGAGGTCGAAAACAATAACTGAAATATCAAGAACAACTTTTTATTATTATCAAGTATAAAAATTCCAACCTTATCATAATGTAAATATTTCGAAATTTTTGATACAATTTTCACAAAAGTTGGTATTTTTTTTTTTGTTTTCTTTTTGTTTCATTGATTAATTTCCTAGAATGAATATAAAATTTTGTTGTTGGAATGTACCTAAATATTAGCTTTTAAAAATAGACAAAAAGTGTTTAAACCTTAGGTACTTGATTTTGATAATAAGAAATAAAATACAAAAGCTTGAAATAAATACTTGAACTGTATTTCAAGTTTATTTATTGATCACTGTTTGATTTATTACTTTTATTTCTCATATTAATTTCATAATTCATCTCTTTTTTATTATTATTTATTTCAAAATTAATGTGTTTTCATTACTATACTAATATTTTCAAGACAGTATTCAATTCAAAGCTAAAATCCTGTATTCCCCTGAAACTGACTCATGGTCTTCACCGATTTTATCTTAACAGTGGAGATTTTTAAACCTATCATCGAATCTTATATTTTCCATTATACAGATTTGCTTATATCTATACGGTGATAATACATTATATTAAACTAGTATTCCAGAGACTTGATCATTTTTCCGTCAATAAATGATGTTCAATTAGGGTTTTTAACAATTTTACATTTTTTTTTATTTATTATTTTTTTTTTTTTCATTTATTTTTATTTATATTGTCATTACCAGTAACTTCATTTTGATATTCATTGGAGATTTTCATTTGAAATTTGTTTATTAAAAGTTAACTGGTAAAGGGGCGTACTTACATTCGCTTAATTATTTGCGAGAGAATTAAGAATCAGGAGGTAAGACATTGATATTTTACTGTGTTGAACGGGTTTACACCAGGTTGCTTGAATCCAAAGAAAATTCAAGCTCTTTTATACCCAAAACTTTGCACAGTTTAAAAATTTTAGATGTGAAAGGAAAAAAAAATGTAGTCTAGATATACTGTCTTGAAATGGCTAAGATATATAATACTTATAAACAAATGTATGCGATTCGATATATCTCGAGCTGAGTTGCCAATAAAACTCAGATTCCTGATGAGCTGGTGGATCTGTGGCCCATGTATGGGTCCACTCGAGCACATGTAAGTTGGCCTTTAATTCCCTTTATCATGATCAATTTGTTCAGATAATTTTTTTTTCATCTGGTGTGCATTAATACATTATACAAAAACGCCAGTTTGTTTGGCCTTTACAAAAGCATGCGGATGTGCTATTCAACAGACAGTGTGACCAACGGTCGGCATGTCGCAAAATTACAAAACATTGGTGCTCGGGTATCATTTGAATAGACTTAATATTCATAAAGATGAATGTTCAGCTACTTCTTCTTGCCCTGTATATATTTATGGGAGAACTATTGTTGATAATATACCGAATGCATTTGCTTAAAGATCAAGTCTTGAAATTAGAATAATACTACTGATAATCGAGAATAACGACTCAAAACATCACGTTTTCCTCAATCTAGTGCTAATCAAACGTTAATAAAAAAAAAAACAGAAACAGTCACACTACTAAGAGTATGGGATTAAAAGAGTTTTTGAGCTTAAAGAAGCGAGAGGAAAAGAAGTTTCTAAGGGGTACAGAGAGTAACCAAGATGGCCCGATGAGTTTTATGGACCCTTTCACAGAGTACTATAATAATAATAATAATAAGGGGCCGGAGATTAGAAACATTAAATTTGGTCGCCATTTCGAACAAGAACGGCAGCCAACCAAGATACAACTGGCTAAGGAGAATGGGCAACGGTTACTGAAAGCAGATACTAGATCGCATGAAAGACCAAGAATGGGTAAACCGTCAGCAAGCAAGGTACAGCCGACAACAATGGACGCTGTGAGATCGAAGAAGGCTAGTAACGGGTCGGAGACAAAGAAAAGAGCGATGGTCTTTACACCTGGACCTGCAAAGGACCTGAAACAGGCTCAAGTAAAGAAGAATTACACCTTCAATGAGCCCATATCAAAGCTCAAGACCATTGATGGACCTTTAGACGACATTGGAGCGAGGAAAAATGCAAAAAGCATGAAGAAGGTACAAGATAACTATAAACAAAAGGCATTAACAGGTACATCTTCAAACAAGCCAAAACAAGCGCAAACTTTGTCTGCCAGTCAGAAAAAGTATAGAAGTCAGGAGATTGGTCCGGTTGATGTGGTTTCCCATGTCAAAAACAGTAGTAAGCCATCGTTTTCAGTCGGAATGCAAGCGTTATGGAAGGGAGTTTGTATGGTAGCGTACTGGTTATTTTTAAGGGTCATGTCGGTGGGTAGTCCAGCTCGTGATTTATCCAAGATGCTAGGAAACAGTAGTAAAAGTCAACAACATTCAGCTGAAATAAAAAAGAAGGGCATTGGTTCTAGTAAGCTTTCTAGCACAGCAGCAATCTTGGATTCAAAGCTCTCTGTACCATCAAGTGGAACAATGTTAATAGCGAGGATGGTTATGATGCTGTTAATTGTATATTTGTATTTGTTTGAGATGGTTAAAGTAGTTATGTTGGTGGGCTTAGTGATGTATGGACAGAATGGGGTAGAATGGATTTTGAAAGTAAGGCGGGAACTATAAGGTCCACATTAGAAGTTCAGGTAGAGGTAACTTGCACCCTATTTCTATAGTCCTATATCGTTAAAACTGACAATAGCTGCTAAATCATAGCAGCAGCACCCATCAATATCTACCAAAAATAAATAAATGGATAAGTAGAAGAAGCTTTTAAAGGGAGTGGTGATTCAGTTTTCTGAAGGAGTTTTTGGAAAGGGGCCATTTTCTTATACAGAAAAAAGAAATTTCTATGATCGTGCATTGCATATATTTAAAAATAGGCACATTTCAGGAGCTTTTATTTTTTTACTTTTAATCCTCCTTGTTTTCTTCTTTTTTCTTCCTCACAGCTTTTTCTTTACTTCATTCTTTAAACTCGCTTGCTTTGAAAAGCATCCGCATTTTCTTCTACAAAACGACCACAATGGAGGCTTCAACTAAGCAACCTCCAGTAATTGCAGACGTTCAGGCCCATATTCAGGCTTTTATCGGACTAGTTGTGGAAAGTAATACCGTCAGAGTTGGAAGTCAACGACTCTGCTACAATCTTCAAGATGAGGCAAGATATGAAGAGTTTAACAACCCAACTACAAAGACACAGCTTAAGGAAAATCGTGTCACTATGCTCAAGTCCATTAAGAATATCAGCAGGCAAATTACACACTTCCGCCACTCTGCGGAAATGGGTACAAATGAATTTGTTTGCACGCTCCAAGAGTTTGTCATAATATTGCTTCAACTATACAATGACCTAAAAGATGTATGCAACTCATATTGTGGATTTATCACCAATCAGTATCAGGTTATAAATCCTTATATTTCAGTAAACGACATTAAGACTTTTATTTCACAACCAGAGAAACCTTTCCTACTACCTCGTGTCGAGGAGACCGAGTCAGGAGTTGATCTTCGAAATCCAGTTATCAAAATCATTATTACCGAAATCTTATACAGACGTCAAGACCTACATTTAATAATTGAAATCCTCAGGATTATTGACTCTGTTTTGCCTACACTTCAAAATTGTCTGGATTCTGCTACAGCTGCTTACGAATATGAAACTTCACAAAGCTCGAGCTGTCCTGAATCTTCCGACGAAGAAGAACAAAGCAGTATAAGTAGCGGTAGTGTCAGCGATGACGATGGTGAAGAAAATCGATTAATTTTCACGCCTTCTCCTCCTCTTCCTCCACAATCTAGGTCTTCTACAATGGTTGAATTTGACCAAGAAGAGCCCCAACCACGACCCTCCAATTTAGAAAATCTCGTGATGTCTATGCGAGCTCTTTTTGGTGGAAGTCAACATCAATACCAGCATCCATCTACAGCCAGTACCTCCATTGAACAAGACGAAGATGTTGAGAACGACGGCACAGTTGATGTTAGAGAGAAACTTTTACGATCTACCATGATGAGAACCCGCCCTTCACTTTTTCTCGCATGGACAATTACGCTTCTAGTTTTAATACTGGTATCTCTATCGGCACTCATGTTTTGGTGGTTTTTTTAGGAGTATCCATTCATTCTGCATTATCGAACTCATCCACCATTCATTTATTCATTATAAAATATTCATTCATTTATTCATTTACATCAAACACGAGGCTGGCTCTTTATGATGTTTTGTTTCCTTGCTATTTAAGTTTAAGGCGGCATAGATTCCAATAGCTATACAAAAATGGCAGGTTTTCAACAAAAGCATTGAAGCAAGTATGTTAAACTTTACAAAGACTTGAAATGGTAAAGAAAAATAAAAAGAGGTACACAAATTAAAACTTGGTTGTCCAAGGTTTATTTTTTTTTACTTTCAAAGATCTGTGTTTACACTATCTGCACTGTTGATTATAATTAATCTCGGTTCCATTTTTTTCAAAAATAATTATCTCTTGGAAAATTATGCTTTAGAAGGTTCACTTTTTTTTTAAAAAAAAAAAAAAAAATAAGCTAAATACAAGGAAAACACATTTTCATCCTTTTGAGCATTTTCTATCTTTATATTATGACATCTACATATGTGTACTGTGTACAATTTTAATTCTATATATCATTTACTATTCGTTATATTTAACCAGTATATAAATTAATTCTGTTTTTAAGCATTTTTCAATCTTTTTTCGATATTAAAATTATATTAAGAGCTTTAGGTTTGTATAGCTGGAATGTCTGTGTTAAAAAATCGATAAACTTTACTAGAAAAGAAGTACTAACAAGTGGTTTGAGTAGTAAGCATATATAAGAGTCTACAGAAATTGGGTCATATTCAAACTATAAGCAAACAATAAATATATTATTAAAGGTAAAATAACTCTAACACTAAATCATATAGCTTGAGTTGACTGGTTGAGTAAACAAAACAAAAGAACAAGAGGACTATCTTTTTAAAACAACAAAAACAATCCTAAAATGGGTGCAATGTTTTGTTGAATATCTAATTTCTATTTGGGATGGCGAGTTACACTACTAGCCAAAAAAAACAATTGCATACAATTTGAGTGATAAAAGCTGTACTTGATATGATGATTCTTCTTCACATGTGCAGATAACAGTGTCTTTAACTTGTAATGTACAAGTAATAATTTTTTTTTTTAGCTCATGACACAAATAACAAATTTTAGTGACCAAATAGTTTTGAAGTTTTTTGTTGTTTTTTTTTTTTTCTTGTTAAGATTTCATAGTAATAATAACTTGAATATACACTTTAGGAAATTCACAAATACAGGTTGAATGGAATCAACACTGTCAATTTCAATATATAGATATATATCTTTTTTTTTTTTTCTCCTAAAAATTATAAAATGTGATTAATTTTCAAATATATATCTTTTTGAGTGCAATTTAGTGTTCACTTTTTTGTCATTTACTTTTACTATTATTTCAAAATATCTAGAATCGAATAAATTCAAATTTTATATATGAATCGTTTGAAGTTATTTATTCTGATTATATTTATTCAGCCAAACAAAAAAAAATAATGGATACTCATATTTAACTGTTTATTTAAAATGATGATGTTTTTTTTTTTTTTTTTCAAGATTAGCAAGCAAGAATCAGCATGTGATAAATATATTCTTTTTCATGGGTGAAAGGTGACTTTTAAATCTAGTAAATGTATTAATGTATCTAATGAAAATAAATATTCTTATTCCAGATGGTTATCAAATTAGAATCTATTAAACGATTATAATATTTTTATAAGGAATTATTTCTAGCAAAGTTATAGTCCAGCTTGAGTAAAATGAAGAAATGTTTCAATATAAAAGAATTATTTATCATCATTATTTCGACTTTAATATTAGTTGTTTGAAATAATAATTACAATTGATGGTTATAGTTTAGATAGATTTTGGACATTATTTAATTTCACTTAAGAAACTGATCAACAATATTACTGTTAAAAACAATTTGACATCAAATTCTAGAGAAGTTTAAAGTATTGTTGAAATATATCAGGTCAAATTATAATATTAGTATATTATATATATATATAGGTATGTATGTATGTATGGTTTATATTACTATTTTAAGAATTGATTAATTAAAATATATTAGAAAATAATAAAAATGAATTATCAAATTTTGGTTTATTGTAATTTGACTGATTTAAGTAGCTGTAAAATGTTTACAACAACTATAATCTGTGTTACTACCAATGATAAATACTATAAACAAATTTGCTTAAATGGCTATACATTTATTAATATTAGAAAAATTTCATACTAGAGCCCCATGAGAATCGTGATGCTTAAACTAAGCTCTTGTTTAAAGATATGTTTTGTGACGTTAACATTTACTTATGATTTTGATTAGTGTTACTATTGCTTTATTGTATTGCCTTTTGAATCTATTTTTATTTCAATATATATATATACTTGAGTACATTTATATTGTTGAATCTAAAATAGCAATACGCTAATGTTTGTCACAATAAAAAGATACAATGATGGAATTAGATGATCAATTGCTATGAGATATATATATCTTGTTGTGAAAAGCCTAAGCTTTGTTAAAAGACTACACGATAATGTCACAATGTGTTGTTTTTGTTTTAGAAACGGTTCCAAGTATAACATGAAAAATAAATAAACCTATCACTCACATAGTAAAAAGGCCCTTTGAGCCGTTAATCGGGCCTATTATATAACATTTTTTTAAAGATCCAATTATAAAGACTATCAGATCCATTGTTTTCTGAACTACCTTCTTAACATTTATAATGTTTCGGGAAGATTTCTTTTTATTGGTATATTACCATCAATAAAATATGTAAATATCAATTTGCTCTGGTTATACTTGACATACCAAAGGCCAATATCTTTCTATTCTTCATTTTTTTAAAAATGTATCATCATTCAAATTACTTCTGACCCCCCTCTGACTTCCTTATTTTTTATTAGACAGAAAATTCTCATTGATCTCGTCTTTATTCTGTTGGCTATCATAGTAATTTAAAGTTACTAAAATCGCTAGGAAAACTTAATATTACTCATATAACAGGAATTTTACTGAAACAAGAAGACAAGAAGAAGAAAAAAAAAAAACTCTTATTAAGATAAACGCAAAACAAAATGAGCTAAACACAAACACCCAAGAGATCTTTTTTTATATGATAACGTTTCTAATTATTATTTGTTAACTCTCGTGCTCACCTTCCTCCATATCATGTCTATTTTCAACATTCTCCAAGTGATTTATTCTAAATATGGCTCCAATCATAATAGCAGCCCCAACGTAGTAACCGAAACTATCATAATGAGACTTCAGTACCATGTCACCCAAAATAGCTATTGGGATAGTAGCTGATAACCCGACAGTCACAACTAACGGAGAAGTCATGAGCATTGCTAATGCCCAGCAAAAGTCCGAAACAATAGTCGTTCCAGCGTTAGTAAGAACAATCACCCAAACATATGCTGTAGAAGGCAGTTCAAAAGTCTCAACTCCAATATAGTTGAATAAAGTGATAACAGGCCACAAAAGGATAATGTTGAAAAGACCTACAAATCCAAAGAAAAGATACATGTTGATCCGGGATTCATCATCACCGATAGCGACCTTGAGAAGGGTTGTATAAAGACCGTAAACTAGCGCACTTGCTAAAGCCATAACGTTACCAAGCCACGCTTTGGAAACATCTGTGCTCGTATCTTCGTCTGAATTCGTAGTTGCAACTATCAGGTATAGACCAATGATGGAGACAACTAATGCAATAACTTTTTGACTTGTAATTTTTTCAACCTTGAAAAGGGATCCAATCATAAGAGTGAAAAATGATGAAGTTGATAGTAGAATCGTTGAATTTGATACCGATGTGTAGGATAAACATGCGTTAGAAAGTAGGTTTGCTACAAACCATAGTATGCAAAATTGAGAAGAGAATATGGCAGTTTCTCTCACAGTGTATGGAACTGGTTCTGGAAGCCTTCCAGCATTAGAAAGATCAGTCCCGGATGTATTAGGCGTTAGCAAGCCCTGACGTTCACCGTTTTCAGAGTCTGTTTTGATCTGCCCAGCGAGTTTGATCGTGCTGGCATTCGGGGAAGATAGCTGATCATTAGACTTCTTTCGGATATATCTATATAAACTTGGTAGTAGATATATTGTAAATGTGCCTGTGTTCAAGTATGTGACGAAGTAAGGCTTTCGGTACTCGCCTGACTCAAAAATATCGTTGATCAGAAATCCGGAAGCTACCCAAAGCAGCACGACGACGGCTAAAAGAATGAGACCGAGCGTCCATCTGCTTTTTGTAAGGTTTTGGTGATTTGACATAGCTTAGCTATACGAATTCCAGCGACATTTGGTTTCAAAGGAATTAAAAAGTAAGAAAACCGCTACTAGATATATTTACGCTTTGGCCTAAAAGATAAGATAATGTGTAATCTCACGTGACTTGGACAATATCCGGATTTGTGCGGTGCCTCTTGTGGCTCTGTGATAGGCTGTGGCTAATTTTTTTTTTTTTGGATTTTGGATTTTGGATTTTGCTGGGTTAGAAATTACCATAATCAAGACTTTAGGACCAAGTAAAGTGTATATTAATTTTCAATAGAAGGTATACAAAAAACACACAAGAATCAAAATCAATAGTTGATTCTTTTTTTTTTTCCTTTAATTGTCAAATCCTGTCAAGTTTTACTTGAGTATCAAAATCATAAAAGTTTAGTATTACTATTAACAGTATGCAGTATTATTAATTAAACTAAAAGTTAACAATAATTAACATTCAAGTAAATATCATTAGATATTTATTCATTACAATTTTTGTATTGTTACTCACTGATATTCAAAGATTCATCAAATTTACAGACTCCATACAAACTATTAAAAACTAGACTTCATATATTTAAATAGTCACAACTTCACAGGAAATTGAGAGATCAAGCAGACTGATTATTATTGTTTTTTTTTTTAAATATATATATATTTAGGATTGTATACTCAGATTAATAGTAATAAAAATATAAAGAAAACTGGAACTCGGACTTGGACTTGGACTTTCCTAAACGGGTTTGTAACTAACGATGATTCACACTTCACGAAGATTATTCTGCAAGAGCATCGTTAAAAGAACAACTGAAGTTTGAGCCCATATCATATATTGAAGTCAGTATTAAACTTGAAAATTTACGAACAATGGTTCATCAAATTAATAATACTTTTATATTATGAGGCTGTATAGTTGCTACTAAAGACGATTGATTGATTCTCAATATCAAAATTTGTGCTAGTTTCATTATTTAAGGGTACATTTCTATATATTTTCAATTTTATATGATACTAATATGAGTATCTAAAGTATGGATTTCTATCACCCATTTCTGAAAGTTGTTCAATTGTTAAATGAGAATGCTTCCCTTGCTTCAACTCTTGTTCCCTTTTGCTATTAATGTGTCTGTACAAAAACACCAACATTAACGACGCTATCAACCCAATACTAATGAATCCTAACTCAATAGAATGGCCAATGATAAAACGAGGTTTATCCTTTTGTCGATAAATATTGGAGGCAAAAGCACCTCCAAAATTACCCAGGCCAATGTGGAATGCCATTCCAATGGCTCGCTTATAAGAGCCTGACATATTAACGGACAGCCAGGAAACAACCCCTGGAAATGCAGGATATAATCCAATGGCTGCTATGTATATTCCAGCGTAAACAACCTTTGGTTTTTGAGTTGGATCGGTTCCAAGCGCCATTGCAAATCCTATAATCATGACAACAAAATTTCCTGCAATGAACGGTGAACGAAGACCCACTTTATCAGAAGCATAGGCTTCCACTACTGATAAAATACTAGCTGTAACATAAATAGGAACAGTCATAAGCTGTGCCTTTGAAGTAGTATAGCCTAGATTTGTAAGAATAGTAGGCATGAACAGCGAAATCCCGTAAAGGGGAACAGTGACAGCAAAATACAATAAAATGTGCAGATATACCTGCCAGTCTTTGAGAGCATCCCAAAAATACTTCATGCCTTGTTTCTGATTTTCAGGTACAACGATATGAACAACTTCATCATCTGAATCAAGAG
The DNA here is from genome assembly GCA_022023575.1 of Geotrichum ghanense (nom. inval.). Taxonomy (NCBI): domain Eukaryota; kingdom Fungi; phylum Ascomycota; class Dipodascomycetes; order Dipodascales; family Dipodascaceae; genus Geotrichum; species Geotrichum ghanense (nom. inval.). The sequence goes on along the minus strand of JAKKCX010000006.1, from coordinate 1,586,782 downwards.
CTTTAGGAATGTTATGATCATATTTCAATCTGTGTATCACAAAGGCTCTTTCCTCTTCTGTCAAGAATTTTGCAGTTTCCGGGAAGTCATATAAAAAGAAAAAGGCTAGAAATGCAACCACAACTGTAGCTATGCCTTCCAAGATGAAAATCCATCTCCATCCTTCAAGACCACCTACACCTCCCATTTTTGCAATTCCATATGCTAATAATCCTGAAAAGCATCCTGCAATTGAAGAAGCTGAAAAAAACATAGCCTGTCGAAGCTGTAACTCATCACGTCTGTACCATTGTGTTAAATAGTAAGAAACTCCAGGGAATAAACCAGCTTCCGTAACTCCAAGAAATAATCTTGCAATAAAAAGCCCTTTGAAATCCTTGACAATTCCCATAAGTGTCATGACAATACCCCAAGAAACCATAATTGATGGAATCCAAATTGAAGGACTAAGTATTTTCAGAAGTGCATTTGCAGGAACCTCCATTAAACAATATGTAATGAAAAATATGGTCAAGCAAAGATTATACTCATTTCCCTTAAGCTGTAAGGTATCTGAAAGGCCCTCTATATTTGCATTTCCAATATTTCCTCTATCCAAAAACGATAGTAAATATAAAATGGCTAACATAGGAACAATGTGTAAATCCATCTTTAACAAAAGCTTTTTTTCATCGACATCAGGATATAACTCTGAAGCTGTTAATAATGATATATCCTTCGCGTGGCTTTCTACCACATATTCGTCACTTTTTGCACTCATTCTATCTTGCTGGGCTTGATAACATTATTCAAATTTTGAAGCTTCCCAGGAATTATTATAGTATTTAAAGCAGTCAATGCTATGAAGAATTAATGCATATATCACTGTCTAAAGCTTTAGTTAAAAATGTTTTATTGAGTGTTTAGCAAATTTGCTCGATACATAGTTTCTTCAATTATAATGTAAATTCGTAGTAGAATTATAACTGTAACAAAAAAAAACCCTCAGTTTATTTTCCAAGTATGACCTTGACTTCTTGATACAAATTTAAAGAAGAAGTCATCATTTGTATCTATTATCAACAAAACTTGACTAGATATTCAAAACCAATTAATTGATTCTTATAATTCATTACAAATTGGTACCGAGCTATCCGCTTTAGCATTCAATTCATTTCGCATGAAACTCCGACAAACCCCGGTAGAAATATTTGTCAACTAAACTAAATGAAAAATGCTAGAATACTTCAATAGAAAAACTATAATTAACCACAAATTGATCATTATATTTTATAGACGATAACAATTTTACTATTGTAATTTAAATTGTATTCAACAATATTGTAAAATAGTTCCGGGTTACAACTTTTTGAAGTTTCGTTATAGAAAAATTTATAAAACATCAGTGCTACAGTCATCCAGTTATTTAGATTTGCATCATAAAAATATGCTTTAATATCTCGAGAATAGCCGGCTTGTTTAGTTAAACATGTATATAGTGCAAAAGAGAGAAACAGCCGACTATTCTGTATACTTGAAATACCACAGAATATTTAATTTATACGTAAAATATTATTCTCTACACCATTAAATAGAATACCCTTACTCAGTGGTATCCATAGTATCATTACTGGCGGAAGGGCCATCATTAGAGTCACCAGTAGCAGCTGCGTCAGTGGTATTACTGTCTGCAGAAGAAGATTCAGGTGCAGTCTCGGTAGAAGTCTCAGCAGTGGCTGCTGTAGCTGTAGCATTGGAACCTGTAGATCTTGAAACAGAATCTAAACGTTGTAACCATTCGGTAACGTCGTCTCCATTCAAGTGAGTGAAGTTTCCTCCTTCAGAGACATAAGCAATAGTAGTATTCTTCTCGGTAAGTTCCTTATCTTGAGCCAAAGTGTCTCTAAGAGCATTTAAACCATGCACAATCAACTCTTCTAAACTAGAATCAGGAAATTGCTCAAAGCTTCTTTCCAAATATGTTCTGGCTGCTTGTGATCTGGCACCGATAGCAGTTCCAACGTACTCCAACACACTTCCACTGGGCAAAAACTCGTATAAATGAGGGCCAGTTTGGTCATGTCCAATAATAATAAGACCGACACCGTAAGGTCTTCTACCGTATTGTTGAGTGTTGGTTTGTGCTTTGTCGGCAATGGCGTTAACAGCTTTCGAAATAGCCAAAGGTCTATTGTAAACGATTTTTGATGACATGCATTGGTTTCGTAAGAAGTTGGAGAGAATACGAGCATCTGGTGCAAGACCTGCTAAAGCAAATCCCAGATGATTGTCAATTTTATAAATCTTTTCTTGGTATGAACCCAATTCTTCAGTGTTTCTCTGAAAATAAAAGTAATTAGTTGCTGGATCAATATTGAAAATATCAATGTGTTTAACTTACCTTTAACGCCACAAGAACTGCATGAGTTTTAGATACCAACCCGACAGCAGCTGACCCTTGCTTGACAGCTTCTAAGGCATACTCTACCTGGTACAAACGACCAGTTGGCGAGTAGGTAACGGCATCATTATCATAGGAATTTCTAAACTTTGGGAAGGAGTTAGTTTAGCTGGAATTTGCCATTGAAACTTTCATGCATACCATTGTTGATTATGAGTTGTGTCAAAAGTCAATTGAAATGATATATTTAATTCAGTGACCAGTTATCTAAAATTTACTAGACTCAAAGAGATGAAACAGCAGATACGAAAGTATATACGAAGGACTGGCAAATTTATGGTAGTGATGGGTGAAGTAGTGAATTTGGGAAGCTTGAGCTGTGATGCAGAAAACAAGAGGAACTAGAGTGTCATGGGCTAGGGTTATGATTATCATCTTATTGTTTGACTTCTCATTGCCAGACGTAGACACCTAGAACTCAAGCACAGAAGCTGCCAATCTGCGAACTTGTACTTTTAATCTTAACACACCGACCATCACATTTGTCAAAAGTAAATAATGGTCTTTAATATCAGTCCGCTGGCTAAAATTATCACCCTAGCAAGTGTCCTTGCGCTGGGGTTCATCCTTATCATCTTGTCTTGCGCTCTCTTCAACAACTGGGTTCCTCTTACAGTTGGTAGGTATTGAAATGTGACTATCTTTGGCAATTTACTAATGGATTGAACAGTGGGTATCTTCCTACTTGCTCCAGTTCCTAATGCTATCTGTGGACGCTGGGATAGTACGGACGATTTTATGAGCGAGTCCAACACGTAAGTACTGAAAAATCCTTCACCTTTTGACAGTCATGTATTAACTTGAGCTATGTAGAACGGCACTCGACTTTGGACGATTCATGACAGGTTTTCTTGTTTTCAGTGGTGTTGCCTTACCCATTGTACTTGCTCACAACACCATCATTGGAATTCCAGCAATGGCAATGTCATTGACTGGTGGCTTTATTATATACGCCACAATCATTACCTTTAGTGCATTCTTCCATCAATCTGAAGACTTCTAATCTTGTCTATATCTAATAGTTCAGAAATCTCAATGTCATATCCTCAGTTACAACTTTTTTTTTGTTTTATAGTAAAATTTTGAGTTTGAAAAAGTCTAGTATTGAGTAATTTACACGATATCTGTTCCAACAGTAATAGCATAACACTGGTATAGCCATTTTTAAAGTCGCAAGTACTTAAACTGGACCATAAACTAGTAAAGCGCTTGTTGCTATACGTACCAAACTTGAAAATATAAATTATATGGGCTTTTTCTGAAATTCTAACTTTTTTTTAGTTATGCATCTATTATTGTTGTGTTGAAATTTCTGAAGTAAATAGTTTGTGTTTCAAATTTAGAGTACTTGTAAATTATAAGATAGTAGTAATTTGTCTTGAGTCGACAGTTTTGCATTCTATTAATTTTGTTAAATAATTCGGAGACATCTAAGATTTACCATGGTTAGAAAAGTAGCAGCTGCTAAAGATTGTATAGAGAGATACGGCTGCAATGAAATCTAACACTTGTATGGAAAACTATTATATTCAAGATTTTGAGACCAGGGAAATTACAAATTAGGTCAAAAATTGGGTTTTTTCAAATTTAATTTGTAAATCAACAAAACTATACAATACTTTAGCGATATAGCTCATATAGCTCATATTTCTGTTTATTTCATACTATTATTTACAATTATTATTATTTTTTGTGATTCTAATATATTCATAAGGTATATATTCTATTTTTATGTATCATAGTCAGAAAAGTGAATTAACATGGGTACAATGACAGAAAATATAAATCCAATGTAAACCATTCGAGTCGGATTATATTTAAATATAATATTTAATAAAAAGAAGAAGAAGAAGAATTTTTTATTGACTATCAAGTGTTTTCTTTAAAATGAGCGTTTCTGCAAATTAAACAGAGCTTGACACCTGATGAATATAAAATCCACGTTTGCAAAAAATGTTCAATAGCTTCCAAAAAAAAAAATGATTTCACAAGGTTTAACGAGATGTCTTGATATTTGATTCTTCAAAAAAAATTCAAGTCTTTTAAGGCGGTTCAACAATAACAAAATTATAATGTTATGTAGTCTTTGAGACTTTCACAATAATCAATGCAACTATGCATTAAAAAACGTTTTTTTTCACAATAGCCAATTTATCTTAGTACTGCATTTTGAAAAGTGAATACAGTTAATATTCATTTGATTAACTGCTTCTAAAAGTTTCAATATATCCTAAATCAGCAAGACCTCTAACTCAAGAATAGATTTTGATTTTGTGAATATGATATTAAATATTTTTTGGAAGACGAAATCTATAAAAAGGATATAGTATCCAAGAAAGTTCTAAAGATATCATTCAGATTTCTATATACTATCGCATCCTATCTTCTAAATCAATTACTTAACATTTTCAAAATGACTATGACTAAACTCTTTATTGCTTCTGCTTTTTTAGCAGCTGCTACTGCTTCGTCAGTAGACCAAAGTTCGGCACATCTTCAACAATTTGACCATGTTGAATTTTTTGACTCCGGACTTGCATCTTCTTCTTTGTCTGTTGAAAAACGTCAGTATAATAACGGAGCTTTTGATTATAATAGTGCATCCAATATCATCAACTTTTACCGAGATACATTTTCTTACTATGATAATACATTGAATGGGTTTTACCAAACAGCTTCTAATAACCCAAATCTTGAAAATCTTCATACTCTAATGGCTGTTTCTACAACAGAGATAAACAACTCAATCAATAACTTTTATGGTTCTGCTTATCCCTATAGTCAAGATCTCCAAAATTACATTGCTAGCAATCTTTTCCAAAATCTATATAGAACTGTCGAAAGATCTGCCGAGCTCATTTCCAATCATCTTAACACTATTCCTACTGGAAATGCAATTCAAAGTGAGTATGTTGCTGCGCTGAACAAAATTTCATCCTTTTCTGGTACTATTGGAGTTGGCGGATCAAGTGTTTCTCAATCAAGTCAAAGAATTTCCAATTATTTTAATAGAGGATATTAAATTTTTATCAAGTAATAGAACACATAATTTAAAGGATCACAATTCAAAATATTTTCCGTGAATCGCATCGATTTATAAACTATCTACATGAAATGTAAGTTGTATTAGGCATCACGAATTTTAAATATCAAGCTATTTTTTTTTAACTTGTGCTTTTTGAAGTTATAAAGACTAAAAAAAAAATGCAAATCATGTTCGCAATTTTGTTTTAGCATGAGTAGGATTTAGAATTGTTACAGACAAAATATATCGTATTCAAGTCAACACACGAAATGGCATCAAACAATTCTTAAATTTATATATATATATATATATCTGTCAAGTAATACCGATGCTTCTATGTACAACTTTATTTAAACTACTTTCTATAAATTGGTTGATTATATATGGTCCTTGTTGGATGCATTTTTAACTATATTCTCAGCTTTCATTGTTGTCTAACCTCAGACGCCGAATCGGACTTGATTCAGGTGACCCTTAAACATATACGGCTGAAATAGAACAGAAATCTCAGAAAATTCTTGCTGAATGGCAACTTCCAATGATTCTTAAAACTTCGAGTAGTAGTAATAATAACACGTTTATATGAGCTTTGATTATTCGTAAATAGCGTTGAGAATATGTATTTAAATCCATGTCTGAAACGGAGGAAAGATTCTGCAGTCGTTAGTAGCCCACTAAGATTGACACATGAAAACGAGTGGCCAAATTTTTGTGATATGGTCCCAAAAAGGGACACATAGAAAAAGCTAGAATCACGCCCTCTCTAAGTATTTAATCTAAACAAGATCCTTAGCAAACATCTTTGTTTTGAGCAACTACACAATCTCAAGCACGCTTATATTCACACACTCATACTTAATTTTACAATTTTATAGTATACTGTCAGCTTTGAGAAGCTTGCAAGCAACATTACTATGAGCGATAATAATAATGACAAAACTAACAGCAATGAATCTTCTTTCCCTCAGGTTCCTCCTAGTCTAAACGAGTTTACAGACCTCATGAACAGAACGCTCAGATTCACTACACAAGGTATTAATTCTTTTCTTAATGGATCGGGGTGGTCCGATAGTATTGGCGAAACTATCAACTCTACGATCCCTTCTATTCTCCTTGGAAGTGGTAACGCGAACGCTGATTATCAAGATGTCTGGGCAAGTGACAAAGTTGTTACTTCTGATCATGAAGTTCCTTTGGATACTACTAAGCCTAGAAACTTATGGGCCTATCCAGTTCCTTCTACCAATCAATATGCTAAATGTAAGGATATGAACGGAACAAGCGTTTGGACCAGAGAGGGAGTCTGGAGATGTTTATTCCCGCAAAGTGCGAATTTGTTGGGTTTGGAGTTAAACAAGAGCACTGAGAAGGAAAATAGGCAACTTTTTGGCACTTACAATGGTTACTTAGACTGGAAGGTTTACATGAGAAAGCTTGAACAGGAGAAGGCCAATCTTAGAAGAGAAGAGTTGCAAAAACAGTGGCAAGAAAACCACGCCAGATTTAGTACTTCTTCTGAGGCTACGCCTGATAATGGAAAGGTTGTAACATCTACTCAAGTTTCAACCTCTACCTATACTAAGGAAGATGGTTCTTTAGAAACCAAGAAGGTTGTTCAAAAATGGTATTCAGATGGTACTACCAGTACTATCGAAACAGTATCCAATGGTAAAGATGATTCTGGTTCTGGCTGGTTCTGGAAGTAAATAATATAATCAGCATTACTGTAGTTTGCTTCTGATTTGGTATATTTATAAATACAGATTAATATCATTTGTGTGCTTATTTTATATTAGTACAGAATTGTTATCTAAATAAGTCAATTATAGTTGTTTTTTTTTCTACTCTTCGTCTTCGTCAAGCTCCACGGGTTTATGAAGAACAGCACCCTTCATAAAATAATGGTTCTTTCTCAGCTGTTCAAAGCGTTTGTGCTTTTCTTCGGGTGTTTCTTCAGGTTCGGAGTCTTCATCATCGCTTTGTTTCGCATCTTTATCAACTATAATCCGATCGTCTTGGAGTGTAGAATCAGGACCAATTTCAGACTCTCCTAAAAGTAGTCCTTCACCTTCAAGATCATTGAGCTCTTCATCTTCATCATCAGGCTTGTAATATTCAGAATCCCCTACAGCGCCTTGGAATGGAGTCTTAGGCTCAGTAATTTTCATTGTAGCTGACTTTTCTTGCTCATTAAGATAAAGGTTGGCTTCATTCCATTTCAAATGGGATGGGTTACTGTCGGATGTGGGGCGGTCTTTGAAGTTTTCAATCTCGGCCTGAATTTCAGACTTGTGTTTCTCAATGATGGCGTTGCCAACAGTGTGAAGTTGAGCGTTGGCCTTTGTGTTCTCCAGGACGGCATTACGGTCAAACACGGGCGAGGTGGAGCTGGCTTGTTCGTTCGACAATTCAGGACTCAATGAGTCAGCTGCTTGTTTGTTACGGAGAATTCCTTTGTGTTTAACTTGGTCTGGCATGGCGAAATAGTAAATATGCGCTGAGAAAGAGGTGTAAGAAAGAATGTGTCGGGTCGGTCTCAAACTTGATCTAGGAATATCTTAGAAATAGCAAGTCAGGTATCAGCCTACCAGGTACACTTTCTTCACGTGACGTGTAAAACATAAATCATCACGCTCTGGATTAGCACAACTATGACTGCTGGATGGTTTCACTGGCACAAAAAGATAAACTTAAATACGCTACCATCCATCATATAGGAAGTGGTATATAATGTGGACTTTGGAATTATATTTCTTTAAATTTTAGTATACAGCAAAATGCCTTCAAGCTTGTACGAACTTTTGAGGACTGAAAAATTACAAGTTACAAAAACCAAACGCTATTATTTGGTTCATTGTTAATATACCAGTAAAACTGAAAGTTATAACACTGCAACTCTGTATAGATAATTTGAATTTATTTAAATTTTTCAAGCTGTAGCTGAAACTCAACGTGCATGTGTCTACAATTTTGAAAGTAGTGCTATCAAACGAGTTATCTAAAGACACTATCTATTAATACCTACAACCATCCAGTCCTTTATATGGTTTTCTATTTTGAAATATTTATCTGTTTATGATATATTATCATTTTAAATAAAGATGTTTAATTATTTATCTGAAATTTAGACACCAAAACGCTTTAAAAACATTCTCAATTAAGCATACTATAAATATTTATTCAACTAAAAATCTATTCATCACAATTTTTAGAACCAGGAATATAAAATTCTGAGGTAAACAATATGGATTTAAGTAATGTTGCAAAAAAAAAAAAAAAAAAAAAAAAAAAAAAAAGGTTTCTAGTATATAAAATATAGCTTAAAATTTTTATTTTTATGAGCAATAAGAAACAGTCTTTATAGCTTTTAAAGCTATATAGGTTGTTCTCACAATTTGTAAAAAATTTAGATCTTTGTTAAGCTATTTGTACACTGTCACAAACTGATGGTAGCTAGTAATAATTATACCATAGTAAGTGAGCAAGTACTAATTATAAGCGATAATCATATAATATTTCTAGAATTGTTTTGAAGTTATAAGCATTGCATGATATTGATAAATGAATTGTAATTAATTAAAAACTTTTATTCTTAGTATCCAAAGAAGCTCTAATCAAGCATTAATCCTTCATTTCAGACGATAAAGGCCATGTTGAAGGCTTGGACTTTATCATAAAGTGTAGACTGATTGCCATTCTAATATATTCAAATTTTTTCTGAAAAATTGAGCATTCTTCTTGTAATTTTTTTTAATCTACAATTACAATGAATTCAGGAAATTCTAGTTCGAGTCATCTCGGGTTAGAGTCAAGTAAAAAGGGTGATGTGGTTATACATTGTATGGAAGTAGAAGATAACGGATCAAACACTTCTACTCAACATGGACAATCGTATCTTTACCCGATAGACACACATGTTGACCCCGATGAAGTTCAAGTTTTAAGAGAGCAGACAGCATTGGGTAACTCAAGTGTCAAATTTTTTACTCTTTTTAGATATGCTACTCTACAAGACATCATTATTCTCACTCTCGCATACTTATGTGCAATAATATCAGGAGCTGCATTACCATTCACAAATTTTGTTCTTGGAGAACTTACACAAGATTTTGCTGATCTTATTACGAACAACATTGATCCACAGGATTTTCAACCCGAGGTAGTTAAATACACAATGTGTTTTGTGTATTTAGGACTAGGAGTAGGTATCACTTCCTGTATATCAACATATCTTCTTGCTGATAGAGGAGAAATTCTAGCTGGACGTATTCGGAAACATTACTTCGAGGCAATAATTAGACAAAACTCAGCATATTTTGAACACATTGGATATAGCGAAGTGACGAAACGAATCATTGATGATACTCACTTGATTCAAGAAGCAATATCAGAAAATTCTGGTATTGCAACATCAAGCATTGCTTCTTTTATTTCAGCGCTTGTTGTGGGGTTCATAAGTTCTTGGAAAATTACTTGTTTGATGATTTGTGCAATTGCTAGTGTAGGTATTTGTGCTGCTTTAGGAATTTCTCGTATCAAAAAATGGGATAGCTTGATTGAACCATATCAAGACAATACAAACTTTCTGGTGTCACAAATTATTAAATCTATCCACACATCTTCAGCTTTTGGAGCTTCGCAAAATCATGCAAAGCGGCTCGATGAAAAGTGGAAACTAATCATGGAACTTTCGTTTAGAAGAACTTACGCTATTTCCTTATCAGTAGCAGGTTGTTGGGCAATAGTTTATGCTGCTTATGCGTTGGACTTTTGGCAAGGGTCTATTGAAGTTGAAAACTGGACAATAGATCAAGGAAGCTTAATTACGACAATAACAGCAATTATAATGGGAGGATTTACAGTAAGCTCAATATGGCCAGTCATTCGATCAATAATGAAAGGCATTGAATCTGGTGAAAGAATATTCGAAACTATTGATAGGATATCAACTGTAGATTCAACCTCAGAATCAGGAATAATTCTAAAGAATCTCAAAGGAAAGATTGAGTTTGAAAATATTCGATTAAGATTTCCGTCAGATCCCAACAATCTTGTCATTGAAGATTTAAATTTGTGTGTTGAAGCAGGCGAAACGATAGCAATAACAGGACCATCTGGGTCGGGGAAATCAGCTCTTTTTGGATTAATTGAACAATATTACGCACCAGTAAAAGGAAGAATTTTAATTGACAATATCAACATTGTGAATCTTAATACACAGGCACTCAGGCAAAATATTGCCTATGTTTCTCAAGATCCATTTTTGTTTTCAGGTACCATTTATGACAATATTATTCAAGGTCTTGAAAGATCGTATTTCGCCAACGAAGACGAGTCTGTGAAAACGCAATTGATCACCAAGGCATGTAAGGATGCCAACGCATGGGGGTTTATTCTTTCACTAAAAGATGGTCTATATAGCCAAGTAGGAGAAAAAGGGTGTCTTCTTACAATAAGTCAAAGACAGCGAATTGCGCTTGCACGCGCAATTATATCTCAGCCCAAGATATTCCTGTTTGACGAAGCTACATCTGCATTGAGCCCTAAGTCCGAAGCAATAGTTCTGAAATCATTAGAACATATCACAAAAAAGTGTACAACAATCTTTATTACTCAAAACTTATCTATTCTACAAAGTGCAGACAAAGTGGTAGTCTTAAAAGACGGTGCAATATTGGAGCAGGGCACACATTTGAAATTGATGAATGACTCCGTATGGTACAGTAAATTTATTGAACAGCAGAAAGAGTATGTAGCAAAGGATAAAAATCCCCGACTCATGTTTAGCAAAAATAGGCAACCTTCGGAGGTTTCAACTCATTTGCTTAAGAAAGGTAGTAGTGCAAATACAGCATATGACATTTTAAATTGGAAATCAGTAAATCAAGAGAATCCTATACTTGAAACCCACTCGCCGTTGATCCAGAAAAGCTCTGAAACTTTAAACGAACTTTCATCATCGTCATTAATCGGAATGGTAGGTATCAGTGTTTTTAGAATATACTAATATACTTTGGATTGTTACTAATAATTGGATATAGTTAGTACGCGTGAATCATGAAGGCTATAACGATCTTTGCATTGGAGGATGTGCTGCTGCCTTTTGTGGAATAGGATATCCAATCCTTTCTGTATGCTTTTCAAGGTGCATGGAAGCATTGATGGTTCCAGAAGAACAATTTGATGTTATGAGATCCCAAGTAAACAGATATGCATTTTATCTATTGCTTTTGGCAATTGGCGAGTTTTTTGCCTACCTTGTCATGTATGCCTTTATGGGACGTGCTGGAGAGAAGTTGGAGCGAAAAATAAAATACACAATTTTTAGACACTTGCTTCGGCTTGATCTTGAATTCTATGATAGTGGAGAAGAAGGTAGCGAGGCTGTAGCTCTGATGTTGCTAAATGACACCTCTTCGCTAAAAGACTTTGGAGGAAGCGCTGTTGGACAAATTCTGGCTTCAACAATTACAATGCTTGTTGGTGTATTTGTCGCAATTTCTGCAGATTGGAGACTAGGATTGGTATGTGCCTCCTGTATGCCAGTTTTAATTACCAGCGGATTTCTACTTTTCAAAGTACAATCGAGATTTCAAAAGCGTACAAAAAAGGCATACGAAGCGTCAGCAATTTTTGCTGGAGAAACTATTTCTTGTATTAAAGCTGTGAACTCCCTAACCAGAGAAAAACATATTATAAAGCGATATTTTGATGAAGTTGAAGAACAGATTCAGAGATCAAGGAAAGACACTGTTCGAACAGCGGCTTTTTATGCTCTAGCTCAAATGGTGTCTCCTTTGTGTATTAGTTTAGGCTTTTGGTATGGAAGTGTTCTTCTATTGCAACAAGAAATTGACATTTATCAATTTTACGTTTCGTTTATGGCAATTGTTACAGGCTCGCAAGCTGTTCAGTCTATTTTTTCATACGCACCTGCTATTAATGAAGCTAAGAAGTGTACATCTAACATAGTTAGACTTTTAGATAAACTTCCTGAATTGGACGAATGTTCTGTAGCTGGTACTCATATTACCAGAAATTCTAGCAACAATCCATCTTATGGTGGTACTTTAGTACCTGTGTTAGGTACAATTGAGTTACGAGATGTTTATTTTAGATATGCCTTTGAACCTGAATTGACTGTGCTTAGTGGAGTTAGTTTTAAAGTAAATTCTGGAGAATTTGCCGTTATAGTATCACCACAGTCAAATAGTGAAAGTAGTACTCTTCTTGAATTACTAGAACGCTTTTACAAACCTCTGTCAGGTGAAATTCTTATGGATGGATGGAAAATAGCTGAGCTTAATTTGGAAAATTATAGATACCAACTTGGTTATGTGCATCCCAAAGCTGTATTACTAGAAGAAATCAGTATTATGGATAATATGCTAATTGGTCTTTCGGACGGTGAATATTACAAAATGACTATGGAGATGAAGTTCGAAATGGTGTTTGAAGCATGTAAAAAAGCTCATATACACGAGTTCATTTTAAATTTACCAGATGGATATGATACTGTCAAAGGGATAGTTTATTCTGAATCTCAACGAATTCGCCTTGCATTGGCTCGAGCAATTGTCAGAAACCCTCGAGTTTTATTGATTGATATGCTATCTAACGATCAATCAACTATTGCGAGTAGTAAAGAAGTCATTATGGCAGCCATCAACAGTGTTGCTAAAGGACGCACTACTATTATGGTTACAAGTGATGTTGGATTGACTGAAAGTGCAGATCAAGTAATGGTTATGGATAAAGGAAGAATTATAGAGCAAGGAGTTCGGCATATGTTGCTGATGAAACAAGGTAAATATTCGCTGATGATGCAGCAAAGGCAAGAGCAAAAATACTAAAAACCATTCTCCATGTACAACAACAAATGAGGGCTTCTTGAAATAATTGATGTTGATATTTTAGCTTCGCAGAAAAATCTTTTTTTTTGTATCTTTCTGTTGTAATTTGATTAAAACACATTTTCATAGTATTATTTCTGTCACGCCTAGCTATTCATACACCTTACATTGAAAATATATAATTCATAATCAATAAATTAGATGGTAAAAATTAAGTTATTCCAAGTTATTTTAATCCAAATTTTCAAAGCTGATTAATATAATATATTGATACTACATAAAACAGTGATCGTTTCGAATCGTCTGTGTAAAACAAACATGGAAAAGAAAAAAATCGTTTTTTTGTCATATTTGAATCTAAAATATAAGAAATCAATTTTGATATTTAATTTAATGCCCTTGATGCTTTTAACAATTCATAAATTGAACTTAGATATGATAGTTTGGTAATATAGCTATATAAAATATTTTTTTATCATTTGAGTGGTTCATTCGGAATATTCTATTCAACAAATTACTTTAGATGTCTAAATGCTTGTATTTGCAGTATAACCGAGGCTAGTCTCATGCAATTCTAATGCTGTATCTTTTGAGAATAAGTTGTTGTTTTTCTTCTTCCCTTGATTTTATCCCTTGAAATCATCTAGACTAATAACATTCCTTTTCTTATTGGCAAATAAAACATAATGTTGAAATAAAAAAAAGAAGTCGAAAATCATAGTTACTAGACTTAATAGCATCTTGCTTCGATTTCCATCCCACACACCTTTCCAAATCATCAATTTTCCAGTATCAGGGTTTCCCAAATATGCGTCTAAATAGAGTTGAGAAAGAGATGAAACGCCACCAACAACATCGAGGATAGTTGAATTAATGGCCCAGCCCTTAGTTGACTTTCGACGATGATTGTGGATCAGTTGAGGAATATATTTTGTAAGTGACATGAAAACTTTAAGGTAGCCCAAAAGCTGGGCTACTTCAAGTAGGGTGTATGATGAATGCTCACCAAGGAAGAGAACGTTTCCAATTGTCCAGCCGCAAAAACAAATAATAGCAATAATAAGATATTTCACAGGTGAAGAAACGTGCTGATGCTTCCCCTTTTTGAAGCTGGTAGAATAGTTGACTTGGTAGAATACAATCAAAACGCAGATCAATCCATGAACTGTATATGCCAGGTCATTCACCTTTACAAGAGGGTAATATTTGTGCGTGGTATAGAACTCTTCTCTGATGAATGGATTAAAATAAAACATGCACATACTTGTAGTGTAACAAAGATACCCAATCAGATTCAAATACAAAAAATCCTTAGATATACCCTCTACTGATTGTAATCGCAAGTTCAACAATATTGGTGGATATGATGCCAGACCCTATAATCAGATCATGTAAAGTTAGTGAGGCGCTATCAAATTAAAAATAGTCAAAATTCAGGTACACATACCCACGAAATGAAGTAGGTCCAGCCTAGCAAATTTGACAATGATTTAAGATCCATCATAAAGAAACTAATTGGCTATTATAAGCCACTTATGAAGCAAAGCAGAGACAAATGTGAAGTTTTCTTGTTGGTGAGAAGGAGAAAAAAAAATGGCTTGCAGAGAAAACGAAACGGTCGTGGACAGATCACAAACTCTATTGAAATGTCACATGATAGTTTATAAGAGTTAAATGAACCCCTTGCCCTCGACCCCACACATACTGTGTTGAAAGAAATCTGAATTATGCCTTTTTTTCATCGCTTTTCTTACTCTTACATCAAACACATAAGATAATGATGAGCTCTGAACAGGTGGAATTGGTAACCAGGCCACTTAAGACTGGTCTCATTAATGCCCCTACTTCTATTTGCAACTCGCTGCTTTCCACAAATATTCCGGTACAAAATGTGGTATTTCAACTAACAAAAGACAAGCGAACCATTGTGGTTGGATGGACCGGAATGAGCTCTTCGAAACCTGGAACTATTGAAATTGACAATCATTTAGCTAGCAGCTTGGAGTTTCAGCAGCGAGATAAACTTACACTCAAAGTAAAGATGAATCTTCCTTTAGCGACTATGGTACATGTTGAGCCTCTTACAGTAGAAGACTGGGAACTAATCGAGATGAACTCTGCACAAATTGAAGACCGAATGCTGAATCAGGTTCGAGCTGTATCTCTAAATCAAGTTTTAACTGTATTTCCTTCAGCTACAGATCATGCCAACTTGAAGGTTGTGAAAATCGAACCTTTGGGGACTGATTTGGCTAAGCTGGGAAATGATACCGAGGTAGTTATTGCTCCGAAAGTGCGGACTAAGAAAAAGAAGTCAACTACCAAATCTGTAACCACTACTAGTTATAGTAAGCGGAGGCGCGAAGTGAATGGGCCAGTCGTTTTACTGAGAGGTATTGCTTTGCCCCATCAGAATTTTCCAGTTGATGATAAAGACTATGAGTTTGCTGTATATGTTAGCTCTAGCACTATCAAGACTTTGAAGAATATTGAATTTGTCAATGTTGGTGTCATTAAACAGAAGAACAGCGAAAGTGCCTCGGACAAAACACCGAATCAGGCACCGGAGCAGCCGCTGTATACTAACAGAGTCATGGCGAAAATAATTAAGCATGAAGATGTATTTTCGGATCACGTTCTACTGTCTAAATCTCTTAGTTACTCACTTAGAGTTGAAAACTCAGTGGGTAATATCATTCGTGTAGAAACTCCTCGAAACCAATTGATCAACAAGCCTAGGACGTTGGTATTGAAGCAGTTTTCTAATGACAAAAAGGCTGTTATTAAACCAGACCACGCAAAAGAAAAATTGATTGAATGTGGCCTTTTTTCATCGCCTCTAACTAATCAAATGCTTATCCCTCCTATAGATGGATTATTGTCAGATGGAGGTGTTGTTGAGTTTAAAAATGTTGAAGGAGGTTGGTTTGTTGGTAATGAATCGTTAAAGGTTGAGATCGGGCCAAACTTGACATTTGCAGAAATCGAAAAATCTGCCAATTCAGCTTCTGACAGTAATATTGTTGGTATAGATAATATTTTAAATAGCTTAAATGGCGTGATTAGAGACGGATCAAGTACAAACAGTCTTTTGTTTGGATCAAGAGGATCAGGTAAGACAGCTATTTTGAAAAACATTAGCAAAGGGCTGTTGAAAGATTGCATTCATAGCATTTGGTTGTCTTGCTCAAATATATCGGAGGATCCTATCTCGACAATTAAGGACCAATTAACCAAGGTTATTAATGATGCTTCCTGGTTTTCTCCTGCAGTAATATTCTTAGACGATCTTGACAAGCTTATTCCTGCCGAAGTTGAACATTCGGATTCAAACAGAACACGCCAACTTGCCGAAATTTTTAAACAGCTTGTCGAATCTATTTCTCAAACAAGGCAAGTTAGTATCGTTGCATCATCTAATGCTCTTGAATCTATACATGCATATTTAGTCACCAGCCATCTCTTTGAAGAGACATTTCATTTGAAATCTCCTGATAAGACTGTTAGACATGAAATATTGGAAGAAGCAGTCAGACACTTAAATATGAAAACAGATGAAGATTTTGACGTATTAGAAATAGCAGGTAGCACAGAAGGATATCAACCAGGGGATATTTTGACTCTAGTTGAACGAGCTAAACACCATTCGATTATTAGGAATATTGAGGATAATACAACAGAACTAGATACACTCATACAAAATGATTTTGAATCTGCTTTGCAAAATTTTGTACCTTCAAGTCTTAGGGGTGTTAAATTGCAAAAGTCGAATATAAAATGGAGTGAAATTGGTGGATTAAAGGAAACCAAAAAGATTTTACTAGAAACTCTTGAATGGCCAACAAAATACGCACCTATATTTCAAAAGTGTCCTTTAAGGCTACGTTCGGGTCTACTTTTATATGGATATCCAGGTTGTGGTAAAACTCTTCTTGCATCTGCAATTGCGTCTGAAAGTGGGCTTAACTTCATCTCCATCAAGGGTCCTGAAATTCTTAACAAATATATTGGTGCAAGTGAACAGTCCGTTCGAGAATTATTTGAACGTGCACAAGCTGCTAAACCATGTATTTTATTTTTTGATGAATTTGATTCTATTGCACCAAAACGTGGACACGATAGTACAGGTGTGACAGATCGTGTAGTGAACCAAATGCTTACACAAATGGATGGTGCAGAAGGTTTAGATGGTGTATATGTTTTGGCTGCAACTAGTCGACCTGACCTTATTGACTCTGCACTGCTTAGACCTGGTAGATTAGACAAATCTCTTCTCTGTGGAATGCCTGATTTTGAAGAGCGGTTGGATATTTTGCAGGCAGTTCAAGGAAGCATGATTCTAGATCCTTCAGAACCTGGGCTTTTAGAAAACGTTGCCAAAAATACAGAGGGATACTCAGGAGCAGATCTTCGTGCTGTTCTTTATAACGCTTATCTTGATGCTGTTCATGACGTTGTTGACTTAGAGGAGTCTTTAGATTCCTCTCAGCCTGATTCTACCGCTGACGACTCTAGACTTGAATTTTTTGAAGTCAACGCAACTAAATCAGCTATTAATCCAAGAGCTCAACTTGCAGAACACGCAAAAACGACAAAGAAACTTGAGTCTCTTTTTGCAACGGGTTTGAGTGAAGCATTTAACAAGACATCACAACCAGCTGAACAAAAAAAGACAGAAGTTGTAATTACGCTAAGACATATTGAAAAGTCTCTTGCAGATACCCAACCTTCTATTTCACTTAACGAACGCCGCAAGTTAGAATCTATATATGATAAGTTTGTAAATGGACGATCGGGAGAAATGCCAAATGGAACTGCAAGTGATGAAATTGGAGGCCGTACCAGTTTAATGTAGTTCATAAATGTTGGTTTATGTACAGTATGATATATAGCATATTATCCTAGATGATGAAAATACATCACAAGAATAAAATATAACAAACGAACAAAAAAAAAAAAAAAAAAAAAAATTACAAATTTTTAAGTTTTATTTATACACATTTGTGAATTTCCATTTTAGTTTATAGGCATTTCAATCAACACAACTTTATTTGTTTTCTTTTTGTTTTTTTAATTACATTTTTACAAGATTTATAATATTAAAAAAAAAAAAAAAAAAAAAAAAAAGTTTTTTTTAAAAAATTAGTGCAAAGGTAAAGAGTGTCATTTACAATATCATCATTGACCCAATCAAAGCTGATACAACTAAAGCAACCATTGGGAATAGCAATGTACTTCTATCACCTTGAATAACGCTGAGAGCATCGGATGACTTTTCAGACTCTTCATCTACTTCAATTGCAGCAGCAAGAACAAGAGAGCTTGAGGGTGTAGAACTTGAAACAGAACTTGAAGTGCTTGAACTAGTTGTCTTTGGTTTTTCAGATTCAGAACTTGAACTTTCAATTACTTCAAGATTACCTGGGATATCACCCAAATCACCATAAGCTGTACTTGGTCCGTTAGTTCCCAATGGCTTACCTGCGCCTAAAGTTAGGAATGCTGAAGCTCGTACTGGCATAGCTGGGAGAGGAATCTTAGAATCAACGTCCCAAACACCTTGTTGCATAGGAGGACAATCTGAGGACTTATTGGAGCTAGATGCACCACCATTACCTTGAGGTACAGAGATTTTGGCGAGTTCAGCCTTCAGGTTGTCAAAATCAGCATTTGTCATGACATCTCCCTTGGCATCAAACTCAACCAAACCATACCTATTGGCTTCTTCAGTGTATTCGTAAACTAAACCACCAGAAAAAACATCACTCATATGTTCAGAATAGATGTATTCAACCTCAGTAAAGGGTCTGGGTCTAATTGCGTTGCAGCCAAATTCAGAGAGGAAAATTGGTTTGGTATATCCACTGTACAAGTCAACTTTATTGTTGTAACCAGACAAAGTAAAGGAAGATCTTCCGCACCAAGAGTAGTCATTCATACCAAACATATCCAATCTTTCTTCATCTTTACCGCAATTAAAGTAATCAGCTTGTTGGAGTCTGTTGGAAGCAATGTCTGCAGCAGAGTACCCAACTGGAATCTGTCTTGGTGCTTGATTTTTGATATATGCCTTCATATCTCTAATAACAGCCTTGACGTAAGGTGCGGCTTGAGTAGTTGCTTCATCGTTGATAACTTCGTTGGCAGCAAAAAATCCAAGCACATTGGTATAATTTTTAAATGCGTCGACTGTGGCAAACACATGCTGAAGGTATGCCGTATTGTAAGAATTAGCTGGCGATGCTCTGTTGATTGAATTTTGGGGGGTATTGACATCAAGAATCAAATAAATTCCAGCCTCATCTAACAATTGCATACATTTGTCATGATTAACTGAGTTATCTACTGAGTAGACTCGAATTGCATTCAATCCAAGTTCTTTAAAGTACTTTATATCTCTTGAGCATGCGCTTTCATTCATAAGCGGATCAACGAAATTTGATGCTCCACCTGGGAGATAATCTACACCTTTGATATAGAACCGCTTATTTGTGACCGAGTCATAAAATGCATTTCCTTTTACCACAATTGGGTTTAGTGTAGCAGCAACTGCTGTTGCAAAGGATGAAAGAGCTAGTAGATTGAATAGCATTTCTTCAATGTAATCACTGTTAGTGATGAAAAGGAAAAAAAAAATATTCAAAAATAGGATGGTTTCTAGTAAATATAGGTAAATATGAGTTTATATGTTCATATTGTTTGAAATTATAGTATTGTATTGTTGTTCATTACAAACACACAGTCACTACACAGTGATGTCATGCGCTTGAGGACTAACTTACAAGCGGTAGTTCTTAATTGGGGAATCTTTTGCTTAATTGTGATATATAAGGCATTTTAATTAGCCAATGAATGTATTGCAATCCGAGTTTTGTTGTTTATATCAAAATATTCAAGAGAGCTGTTGTTTTTGAAATGAAAGATATTATATATTCATACTGATTTTAATATTTTAGTACTTTTATTTATTTATTTTTCAATTTTAATCTTTTAATCTTTTTGTTGAAACAAAAATAAATAAATAAGTAAAACAAAAAACTTTTGGATTTTCAGTATTATTATTAAATTTAAAATTATTGTTATCATATCGTAGTATTTCATCATTGTGCAAGATTTCAGATTCAAGATGTGATGAACCAGATATGTGATAGTAGTTTTTACAGGTAGATTTCTAGTATGTATAAACATTATTAAAGTAGCATTATTATGATGATTATTAGTAGTAGTGGTAATAAATGTATCAATTCTCTTAGAGATATTAAAATCACATATTTTTGTTTACATCTTTTGATGCTAATGAATACTTTTACTTTTGGTAAAAGTTTTTAAAAACTGATTTGTTTATCCATTTCATTTATCAACAATCACAGATTTTAATCTTTCATAAGTACTTCTCAATTGGGACTTCATTTATAACGAATTTCTTATTTAGGACATGATTTATGTTTTGTACCAAAAACATAGCATTCTTTTTATTTATTTTTTTTTCTTTCTCTCTGCAAAATTTGTATATATTCATTTTGTTATTTATCAAATGATTTTGTTATTATTATTTTTTTTTTTTTTTTTTGATATGGGTATTGTTATATTACTTTTTATTGACAAGGATTTATTACTCTAAACATTTACCTTTAACATTCAAGAAAATAATTACATTAATAATGATGATAATAATAATAATAATGATGATAATAATAATAATAATAATAATAATAATAATAATAATAATAATAATAATAATAATAATAATAATAATAATAATAATAATAATCATGATATTATTATTTTCTACAATTTATGAAACGTAAAATCTAAACCTATCCATATTAATTTATTAAACATAACCATGATACTTAAAACAGATATCTATAAACCATTTCTATCTAAACAATTATAAATTTTCACCTACACTTTTCATATTTCAAAACAAAAAAAAAAAAAATTAACCAACCAATATTAAAAAAAACAAAAAAAAAACAAACAAACAACAAAAACAAAAAAAAAAAAAAAAAAAAAAACAAGATTTAGTAGAAAACTCAAAGTTCTGGTTGACTCTTCCACCAACTATCATCATTTTGATTATACCAATCCACAGTTCTTTTCAAACCTTCCTCAAACCCAACTTTTGGGGCCCACCCTAACATCTTAAGCTTGGTTGAATCTATGGCGTACCTTGCGTCATTAAACGGTCTATCTTTTGTAAATTGAATCCATTTCTCCCATTTACCTTTTCCAAACAAATCAACCAATTTTTCACAAACCTCCAAGTTGGCCAACTCCATCTCGGACCCCACGTTGTAAATACCCCCGACCTGTCCGCGGTGTAGAACCGTGTCTAGTCCATCTACAGCATCCGAACCATATAAATACCGTCTAGTGTTTCTGCCTGTCCCGTGAACTGAGCAAGGCTTTCCAGCTTGCAGCAGCCGGATGAATTTGGGGATAATTTTTTCCGGGAACTGTAGTGGGCCGTATACATTATTACAGCGTACAATGATGGCTGGAATCCCAAAGCTCTTGAGATAGGCACATACCAACATATCTCCACCAGCCTTGGATGCTGCGTAAGGATTAGTCGGTGCTAGGATCGCGGTCTCGGTGAGATCTGCAGATTCTGCAGTCCCCACGGCCTCGCCGTACACTTCATCTGTAGACATGTGAATGAACCGGTACAGTGCGGGGCCACGGGTCTTTGCTGCTTCTAGAAGAACCTGAGTCCCGTAGACATTAGTCTCAGTAAACTTATACGGGTTCCCAAACGAGTTATCAACGTGCGACTCAGCTGCCATGTGAATGATTGTATCGATCGAGTACTCGTCCATAACCGACTGTAGCTTGGACTTGTCGCAAACATCACCTATAACAAGATGGAAATTTGATCTATCCATAATACATTTGACATTGTTGGTCGAAGCACAGTATCCGCGGTTGTCATAACACACGATTTGATACTCTGGGTACGTTAAAACCAAATGTCTAACAACCCAAGATGGACTTTAAGCAGGTTTCTTTTCGTTAGTATTAATAAAAAAAAAAAAAAAAAAAAAACTTGATAGTTCTACCTACATGAATCCTAGCCCACCAGTCACAAGAATACTTTTTATCTTGGGGTCGGGCTTAAACTCTGTTGTACCAATAAAACTTGATTCCGAATTTGTCATTTTAATTGTTGAAGATACCCGACCGTTGCGCGTTGGTATGAATTAACGGAAAAAAAAAAAAAAAAAAAAAAAAAGAAGAGAAATTAAAAGATCAAGCGTTGGATGGAAATGAACAAGAGAAGAAAAGGAAGAAAAGGCAAAAAGGTCAGACTGCTATGCACCACAAGGCTGACAGAGAAAAAAGGGACCTATTTATCCGAATATATATAATTCAGGCACACTTGTGGGGCAATTCTCACCACAAAGTCTTTTCTGTTTCTGTTTCTGTTTTTGTTGTTGTTGTTGTTGTTGTTGTTTGCTTTATATTGGTAAAAGGTATGAAAAAGAAGGTGGAATATCATGAAACAAATCTGTTTTTACCATAAACATGAACGGCTTTTGTTTTGGTAAAAGTGAGTCTTGTAGTACTGCTAATAATACAGAAAAATGCAAAGTCATAAAAAAGCTTATTTTGTAGACAAACTAAGTTTCAGTATATTAGATATCCTAGCTGTATTCAAATATATATATATATATATATATATTTGTTTAGTAATTTTAGTTAATAAAAAATTATGTATTCAATTTAATTCTAACGAAAAAATACTTTTCTATTAGAAAAAATATGACAACCGAGGGATTCGAACCCTCGCCTCCGAAGAGATAGGAACCTTAATCCTACGCCTTAGACCAACTCGGCCAGATTGCCTTATTATGTTTAGCTGTTTTTAAAAGTCAATACAAAATGAATCAAGAGAAAAAGGAGAAAATTTCCAAATTCATTTCAATTATAAATTGAAGTAACATTCCTAGATGATAAATGTAATATATTTTTTTTAATCCTTATATACTCTCTGAATCATCAGTTCTCACGTATCACAGGTTTCCCTTTACAAATGGTTTACTAACCATGGTTTACGAACCATGAAGAATTTGGCTGAAACAAACACTCAAACGAGTTGAGAGACCGCTACTTTGTCAATCTCCATGAGATGAATATATGAACTACATGTCTTTTACTCATGTCATTTGTTGTATAAATATTATCAGTATAGCCTTTAGATATAGAAACAATAAGCTGATTTTCTATCTATCTATCATTCAGCCAAAAAAAAAAAAAAAATAAATAAAATAAAATAATAAAAAAAATAATAATAATAAATAAAAATGAAAAATACACATAGACAAATGCAAACAATCCTTTAACTTTATAATAATTCCAATTAATGTTACTCCAACTTATCTAGTTCTTCCAATCTATCAAGAACTACTTTCTTTGAGGTTTCTTCAATTTCTCCAGCTAAAAATATTTCGTCCAATATGCTATATACCTTGAAAAAATTGAAAACCAAGTCCAACTCACATACATTGCGAAAGTAAGTATCTAGAATCTCAACAAACAAATGTATGGCTTCTAAATAGTAAAGTTCATTGTCTGCTTCGTCTACACAAACACAAAAAAACAGTCCGGCATACCGTCGATAAATCACTTTTGAGCTTTGGAATTCCACAAAGTTACTTTGATACTTTTGGTCTCGCGATGCAACTAGTCGATGTACATCACCTTTTATCTTGAGTTTTTCGTCATCCTAAAATTCATTCTGTTAGCAAATGATAAGTATAATGATATCGTAATTTACTTACTTCGTATGGACTATACCACTTGGCCAGCCGAGTTTTGCCCTGTCGATTCTGTATCAGTATAAATTTGAGAACCATGCTTATATTTAGTCCAGTAGAATAATTTAAAAACTTTTAAAATAAATAAATAGCAAATAATAACAAAAACAAAGCTGCGTAAAGTTCTAAATACAGAAAAAAAAAAATTGGTAGTGTTGAATAAAGGTATATGATTTGAATCAGGAGAAGAATATATGCGCAAAATGGAGTGTTTAGAAAGGGTGAAAGTGTTTACAAAGTCAAGATTTATATCACGTGATTGATCTGAAAGACGACCAGTATGATCAGCGAAACTAAAAAGAACTTCAATCAAGGTAACACTATTGAATATGAAAAGACACGATTGAAGTCATTTTGGTGTGAATAAATATCTAGTAAACTTCTAGTAAACTTCTAGTAAACTTCTAGTAAACTTCTAGTGAACTTTTAGTAAACTTTTAGTAGCCTTCTAGCAAGATTCTGTTAAACTAGTAAAACTTTCATCTACCTCGTATGTAAATCAACATTTACCCAATAATCAAGATATCGGCAAGAATAACAACAAAAAGTACCATGTGTCTTTCACATATTCATAAATTAAATATTCATAAAATATACATATACCTTAAAGGCAATTAGAATTGCAAGGCTTGACCCTTTTGCTTCTTATCACCACCAAGCTCAAAGTGCTTACATCTCTTCAAAGGCAATTGAGCCTTGGTCTTGCAACTGGTGCATTCCAATCTCAGCACAACCTTTTTGGTGGTCTTAGCTTTCTTGTGGAAAATTTGCTTGGTTTGACCACCATAACCGGATTGCTTACGGTCGTAACGACGCTTACCCTGGGCGTAAAGGGAAGCCTTACCAGCCTTGTATTGGGTGACCTTGTGTTGAGTGTGCTTGCGACACTCTTTGCCCTTGCAGTAAGTCTTACGGGTTTTAGGAATATTGACTGAAAGTTCAAGTTAGCATTATTGTTTTGTGATGATGACAATAATAATAATAATAATAATAATAATAATGTGTGATGATATGTGATGATTCGCGTAAAGAGAAAAAGCCGAGTTGATATATAAAAATGAAAATAAAAAAAAACAAATAAAAAACACACTATTCTGGTTTTCTTTATTTTACTTCTTCTACAAGCCTTCTCAAACTTTTTCATTCATTTCAAGCAGACATTCACAAACATTTCATGAATAACTTTCAAGACTTACCCATTGTTTCTAGCTAATTGCGTTTCCGAAAATTAAAAGACAAATCTGGTAGGCAGAGTGATCACACAGAGAGCTTGAGTGGGAAAAGGAGGAAGACTTGTATTAGGATGAAAATTTTTTTCCCCTGTCGGGCTTCTGGTATTGAAACAAACCCCTACCCATAAAATCAACATAGCTGAAAACCCTAGACCTTGTGTGGCTTGTCATGTGATTTAATAAATTGAAATAAATTAAAGTAAATTAAAGTAAATTATACTAAAGCAAATAGAGAAGTGGTATAATAATTACCGAAGCCATAAGTAAATTTGGGTATTGATACCTTTGAGGCTATGGTAAGAAATTTTTGATATAGTAGTGATGGATTTTTTGGATAAGTACGGTACAAAACTATGATGAAAGTTATGGGCTTGTAGAATTGACTATTGATTTGGTTATCGAATGATTTCATCAAACAAACAAGAAAATCTTTTATAAATTTATATAATCATCATCATCATCATCATCATCATTCAGGGTCCAAGCGTATTAAAAGAATTGGTTGGGAAAAGAAAATTAAAAAGAAGAAATCAGAAAAAAAAAACATGTGTAAAAAGTTGGAAAAAACATATATTAAAAGTATGTGGGGAGAGAAGGATGGTAGGGGACCCAAGAAATTCCTCTCTCTCATTCAGCCTTGTTTCTACCAAGACAAAGTATTACAAAAAATGGTTTTTGTATTGAATATAAATATAAAACGTGAGTAACTTTTTATCATCATCATTATTTATTTTTTTTTGGCTTTACTTTTAGCATTTATAAATCAAAGAAATTCTCATTGGATTTTATCTACTTATTCTTTTTAATCGCAATTTTTTTTCTTCTTCTTCTTTTTCCTTCAAGTTTTTGAATTTCACCGCTACCAATATTGTTCTTGTCACTGATATATCGCCATTATGTTTATGTTTTTTACGTTTGGTTGTAAGTATCTTAGATTTTCTTTTCTTGCTAGTTCTTCTACCAGAGAGCATTCTGAAATATAGAACGACCGAAAAAAAACAACAACTAATAATTGCTCTTTGAATAGTACAAAACTTTCAATCACCTTTGAATGATTATTCAAACTTCCGATTCATGTGCCCTCATTGCCACAATAATAGTATGGAGGCCATCAAAGAACGAAGCTTCATCACCTTTTGCTTTGTACCATTGATCCCTACAACATCGCTACGTGGACGTTTGGTACTGCACTGTCCTATTTGTAACTACGCCCAAAAGACAGACAAGGAACAGCTGGAAAATGTAAAGAACAATCAGGGAGAAAAAAACGGTGACAAAGGTCCCATTCAGGGTGACTACCACTAATCAACTATGTATATTTATTTATTTTTATTACTATCAGTATCCATGTAATACACTGAGATTTTTGCATTTACTTAATGGATATACTTGAATTCAACAATTTACAAGAAAATCTGGAGAATAATTAGTAAAATTTTTTTTTTTTTTTTCAAAATTGAAATAAAGAATGGCGTTGAGTTTAAGAGAGAGAGAGAGAGAGAGGCAGTTTATAAAAATAAGGAGAAATGTTTTAATATACAAACAGCGTTTTTGAAACATTTGTACTGAGCCATAGTTTTATTCAATGAAAAATAGTATTTAATACTGCTTTATATTATGATGTTTGTCTTGAATTCAAGTGTTTTTAATAGACATGTTGGAGTAGACAATGGAGGGTATTCCAAGTATTTGATGCTGATTTCATTCATGTTGATATATACGTATATATGAGTGTAAACTGTATTTTAATAATTTTATAATCCATAGGTGCAACCCAGGCGAGTCGCATTTTTGTCAATTATGAACAAGATTTTTCTCTAGATATAAATTGTGCATATAATGAAAGTTTAATATTGATATTGTTGCTACTTTTTTTATATAATAGTAGTCGAATTAATATGAGATGCAAATCATCGTATGTATATATATATATATATATATACATATTAGTGTAGTTCCATTGGCATTATTCAATATCATGATCAAAATCCAGCTGCAAAAGATTATCAAGCAGCCGCGTGAGCCGTTTGCAAAATGGACGTTAACAAAAGGACTCAAATGAATTTGTCCATGTACATAATTATCAATCTACAGAGATATACTCAAAAGAATAGAATCTAAAGACAAAGTCTTCTTTCCCGTACTGTGTATATATATATGAATTCTTATTATATTGTTGTTGTTTAATAACTTGAAGAGGAAAAGGAAAAGGTTGCGCTTGAAGTGACAACCATGAAAACTTTCAAGATCCCTTCGATAAGCATATTTATGCCAAACGGCGACCTTCATATAGACCTATTTTCAAACGGCATCTGTTAACAAACTAATGATTGTTTTCCTTCTCTTTCAATACTTTAACCAAGGAATCCGTGAGAAAAATTTCTAATTTAATTTTTCATTCATATAATAAAATTATTATTATTATTACTATTACTATTATTATTATTATTATTATTATTATTATTATTATTATTATTACTACTATTATTACTATTTTTATTATTTTTATTATTATTAATAATTTTTTTTTTCAAGTCAACCGAAACACACGAAAAAAAAAAATAAATTAAAAAAAAAAACGGTCCAACAACCTTTGATATCCGAATTATTTTTCTTCCTCTGCTTTGTATTCACGAGCTTCTAAACGGTTATTGGCTTGTGTTGTTTATCCGAGCCCATCAAGGCATATACTTATTGACCTTTAAGCCTTAACTGCCATCCTTAGTATCAACATTATGGAGTTATATAGAACCTACGAACCAGGTATGTCCTTCTTTTACTCTTTGTATTCTCTAATCTTTTTTTTTTTTTGTTAATTATTTTTTTTTTCATCAACAATCCATCTATACACATGCTAACTATTATGAAATTTTTTTTCATTATTTCATTTTTTTTTTGATTTTTTTTTTTTAAAAAACAATTTGTAGCCATTTCACAGGTATCATTAAAGCGCCCAAGCAGTAGCGGTGCTGAAGATGCTGGCTCATCTGCTTCGGCCTCTAAACGAACATATCGTCGCAGCTACAAAGCTTGTATCAACTGTCGGACTAAGAAAATTAAATGTGATTTGGGAGACTTGTCTAATCCTTCAGAACCTCCTTGTGCACGATGCCGACGCGAAGGACGCAAATGTGAGTTCAGCGTATCTCGTCGTGGAGGCTCCGGTGGAATACGAATCCACCGCACTGGCTCTAACTCCTCATTCAGCAACTCCATCATCGGTGGCGGCAGCGGTGGAAGCAGTGGCAGCAGCAGTAACGGTATGAATGGTGGCAGTGGCAGCGGCAGCGGCAGTGGAGGAGGCAGTGGCAGCAAAGGAAACGGATCACCACTGACTAAATCTACCTCACAGGCATCTGAGACTGTTGTTGGTGGCGGAATGAGTGCTGCAGCGGCTGTCGCAACTCATGAAGATGGAGGAAATGAAGGCGAAACAAACGTCATTGCTGGAAAGGAACTCCACAATACAAGCGACGCTTTGGATATCTTGGCACAAGCCGCCAAAAACTATCCAAAGCTGGAGCAGAACAGTAATGCTGGTGAGGACGGTAATGGCCAAATCACAGATCAAAGCCCAAACTCTGCGACAGCAGGACCGGCATCAGGTGAGCAGCAACCGCTACGACAAAGTCCACCGAGAACTACAATCGCAGAGACAGAGGTTATCAGAGAAAAAAAGTATCTGACGGAGCATGAAGCTGTGCTGTTTGTAAACTACTTTTTCGAGCAGCTTCATCCATTCTATCCGTTTATTCCTGAAGAAATGCAAAATGCAGAAGTGCTCGCCCAGATGCCGATTCTGTTGGTGGTGATTCTGACCATCTCTTCGCGCTACTGTAAGTTTGCTGAAAAGGGTACCCGATACTTTATATCACTGTCAAGAGGAAGCCAGATTCACAGCAGTTTGTGGGATTACTGCCAGCAACTTATATCACAGACTGTGTGGGCAGAAGCCTCTACCCGCTCCATCGGAACCGTGTACAGCTTTCTACTAATTTCAGAATGGAATCCACGCGCAATTCATTGGCGATTCAACGACTACGCCAACTCACCGCGACCAACTGGGCCATCACAAACTGCATCACCTGAGACCGACTCGGATAAGCCACAAGCACATTATCCGCCAAAGCTTCCAGGAGATAACGGCTTTGATGCGTCCAAACGCAGCGACCGGATGTCATGGCTTATGATTGGAACCGCCATTAGATTGGCACAGGACATTGGAGTGATGGAAACAAACAGCAATGTATACGTAGCAACACACCTTTCGGAAACAGTATTGGCATTACGACTCGGCAGGAGGCCAATGCTGTGGGGAGAGGACGAATTCCTTGATCTTGATTTCACACCTGCTCAACAGGCCAAGTTGGGAATTCTCAAGATCATGTCATTGGCACATGAAACACTGTATCTTTCCCGCAAAAACACAAGAGAGCTGCTTCAAGGAGGTCGATTTTTAGCATTTTTAAATCTTTTTGGTCCACATCTGAATAACTGGGAAAACATGTATAAGCATTTGTTTGAAGAGCCAGGTTTGGAGCGTGAGAGCATATTGTTTGACTTTCACTACACACGACTTTATATTTACTCGTTAGCTCTTTCAAACAAGAGTGCAAGCGTACCAAATGCTAACGGGGCAAGTAGGCCCAGTGGTGTTCTTTCTGATGTGCTTACAGCTACCCGGTATGTTGGAATAGCCACAGATGCAGCGCGCGAGATGCTGGCCATTGTTTCGCGAGTAAATGATATGGATAAGCTTCGACTTGCACCTATTCGATGGATTGTACGTGCAGTCCATGCTGCTGTGTTTCTCGTAAAAACTGTGCTTCTAACGCCACCAACCAGCATGTATCTACATAAAAAGACTATCGCCATTATTAAAACCACTGCCATCCAGCTCAAAGATTCGTCTCCAGATGATGTACATCTTGCCAACCGTTACTCGGTTATTTTACTGAATCTTTGCGAGGAGCTAACTGAAAAATACCACAAAGCGGAACCTCCAGAGTCTGGAAGTCAGTCTACCTCTGACGGGATCCAAGCAATTGAAATGGTCAAAACAGCCATTTCAAACTCTGCTGTTGCCGTATCTTCAGCTTCAACCTCAATGTCTGATCAACGTCGACCAGTGCATGCAATTGATGGTCTTCTTCCGCCACCACAACCTCCCTTTGACGCATCTTCTGCCATAATCCTAGGCCATAACTTGCAACAACATCAGCAGCAGCAATCGAATGTTCAGCAGCAGAATCACCTCCATCAACAACAACAGCAGCAGCAGCAGCAGCAGCAGCATCAACATCAACATCAACAACTACAACAACAAAATCAGCATCAGCAAATCCCAGCATACCCAGACTTTTCGCGATATACCGTTGATGCTTCACAACAACAAAGTCAATCATTTGAAGAACCATATTTGCAAGTGGGCCTAGGTCCTGTAGTAGGATCAATGACTGATCTACCTTTTGATTTTTGGATGGAAGGTTCTGAAGGACTTGGTTTTGTTGATCAATTAGTTGATAGTGTAGAACAACAGCAATTGTTCAAACGCAAATAGTTTTTGTATTATTATTATTATTATTATTATTATTATTATTATTATTATTATTATTATTATTATTATTATTATTATTATTATTATTATTATTATTATTATTATTATTATTTTTTGTTTTGTTTGTATATTAGTTCATTTATTTGTAGCCATTATTATTATTATTATTATTATTATTATTATTGTTTCTTCTTTTATATAACTAATTTAATCATTTAATATCATAATATCTCATTTAATTATTATCTTTATGGTTTTTTTTTTTTTACTATCCTTATAGTTATTGTTGTAATACTTTTTATTGATAACTTATTTGATATTACACACACTATCAACCATCAGCTTTAACATATGAAAGTACGGCTGAATCATTCCACGTGATGGGAGAGATTAGACATAGCTTCACGCACTGATAGCAGCTGTTTGCCACAAACCTACAAACAATTGGGCAAGTAGAAAGACATGAATGAATAGAATAAATAAAAAAAAACTACTGGCTATACTTAAAGAGAAAGGGCATGTTATACTAGTGGCGTAGTCAGTGACGGTTGCAAAACAACTCTGTCAACCGCTGGCAGTGTGATGTAGAAAGCATGATAAGAAATGATGGTCATGGCGGGGTGGGCCACAACAACAAAGGACCAAATGGTTAAATCAATCAATCAAGCAGACTTTCTCCACTCCAGACCAAATGTATTCTCGCCCGAATAGGTGACGTAAAGAAATCCATCGTCGTCTCGATGTTCATCATAAATGGTAGACATGAGTGCTGCAGTAGGAGGAAGCACGTCGTTGATGAACACAAAGACAGCCTTTTCGGGGGCCAGCTTGATACGCTTGCGAATAACATAGACAAACTGTCCAACAGTCAAGTCTGTAGGCACCAAATACTTCTTCTTATCAATCGACGCAATGTCCGATTTCTCGACCTTTTCGCAAATTACAGGAATGCG
This sequence comes from Geotrichum ghanense (nom. inval.), assembly GCA_022023575.1. Lineage (NCBI taxonomy): Eukaryota > Fungi > Ascomycota > Dipodascomycetes > Dipodascales > Dipodascaceae > Geotrichum > Geotrichum ghanense (nom. inval.). Next base: position 1,554,902 of record JAKKCX010000006.1, on the reverse strand, counting down.
GTCGAGATACTTGTGGCGAATGCGCTCAGACTCGGCCTTGCGCGTCTCGAAAGAGTGCTCATCCTTAAACTTAGATCGCATATTGTGTATAAGTATTAGTTAAATGTGTGTTTGTTTGTTTGTTTGTTTGTTTAAGTAGGTAAATATATGGATTGGCGTTAAAGAAGACAGTAACTGACTAGAGTGAGAAAGAAAGTAAGAAGAAAGAAAAGAAAAGGAAAGGAAGAAAAGTAAAATATAAAGGGCAATTGGTCTGTTTCATTTTAAGACGGAAACGCACATCACTGAATACTCGATGGCCAATTTTGCTCCCTGTAAACCATACAAGTCATAGGTCACAAGATTTAACTCACATCCTTCAGGAATTGGCTTCTAAGCCTTCCAAACCTACCGTCAGCCTGCTTTTTTCGTATCTACAAACAAACAAACAAAATACTCAGTCAACCTTCTTACCTTCTGGAGAACTCTCCAGCAATTACACAGCATATAGCATTCATATATTTGCATACAGACAAAAAAAAAAAAAAAAAATGCTACTCGGTGTTATTTGCTCTTGCTCAGGCAATGTTCTGATCTCCTTGTCGCTAAATCTACAGCGATACTCACATCTACGGAATTCTAAACAACACTTCTACCTAGGACTCGTGCTGATGACGCTGGGTGAGACAGGGAACTTTATAGCATATGGACTTGCACCTGCGTCAGTTGTGAGTCCACTGGGTGTGGTGTGTCTGCTATCCAACACAGTGATTGCACCTTGCATCTTTAATGAGCGATTCTCGCTTCGCAATTTGGCGGGTGTGGCCGTGACTATAGTAGGAATCCTGGCCGTGATATTAGCCAATGCTGGAACAGGCCCCAAGAATCCTTTACCAAATATGACTGGTGTGAAGGTATATATAGCAGTAACAAGCGTGTTATTGATTGTGCTACTGCTTATTCCACGAAAATCACTGTTTGTCAACTTAGGCACTGTTTCTCTATTCGGTTCATATACTGCTCTTGCAACCAAAGCTCTCAGTACACTTCTTCTAACGGAAACTTCACCATTTGTCATTCCAATTACATATGTGCTACTAGTGGTTCTAGTACTTACAGCACCACTACAGATTGTTTTTTTAAACAAGTCCCTAGCGATTCATCCAGCATCTACAGTACTACCTGTGCACTTTGTGTTGTTTACGCTTTGCGTCGTGGCATCTAGTGCACTGGTATTTCAGGAGTATAAAGCTTACGATCCGCATTTGTTTGCAGTCGGGTGTTTGATAACATTCGCTGGAGTGTGGTTGGTCACTGATACCCCTGAGCACACAGAGATTCGCGAGCGTCAACCTTTACTACGAAGTCATTCATCAGGATTTTATTCCGGCACAGTACAGAGCTTTCAACAGCGGATATGAGGTGGAACAATTAAAACAATGGACTGGAACGTCATGCATTGAAAAACTATGTGCATTGCTGAATATAATGAATTATAGAAGTGTTTCTATTTAATTATACTATTCATTTTATAGAGGGGTTTTTTTTTTCACCAAACAATTTTATTTTATTTTATTTATTTATTTTTATTTATTTTTATTTTTTTTTTATTTTTTTTTTTCAATTTATTCTCGATTACAAACCAGCAATGAAAAACACAACCGGAATTATATTATAGTAGAATTTAAATGCTCTCAAGGCTTTAAAAGCTATTAATCTCTTTTCAACATTTTTCAACAACCAACAATACAAACTTGATTTTACAAAAGCATGACTTTGGAAAATAGTATAGTCAGTATTGACTTTATTCAAGTGAATGAAGTTTAGATAGTCAATAGGTTATTTAAAAGAACAATCACTTTTATTTATTTATACAAATATATATATATATATTGATAATGGTGATGATTATGTTTCTTAATAACTAGTCAAAATTATACTTGCTTAATTAGGCTTGAAATATTACTACATTTAGTACCAATTACGAAGATAATGATTCTAATAATATCAACCTCATGGGTTTTTTTTAATAAATCCGAAATTTTATTAGTATTACAATTTCACAAGAAGTTATATCAATAATCGATTGATTTAATTATGATATAGAAAATCAATATTTAAAGATACATAAAACTCCGGGAAAAAGATATTATGAGTTAAAAATTGAAAATAAATAAATAATAAAATAAATAAATAATAAAATAAATAAATAATAAAGCTACGTTTGAAATCATTTCTTCAACATTTTTTATTTATTTCTCTAGTATTGTATAGTAACAGAAAACAAAAATGTTTGTTGACTTTATATATATATACTTAAGAAATTCCCACAGAACAAAGCTTTGTAAAAGAGTAGAAATTCATCAAAAAAAAAAAAAAAAAAAAAAACTTTTATAATTTCAAGTTTCAAAATAACTTTTAATCATTATATAAAAATCTCAAATTACTGATTCTTCAATTTTTTATTATATATATATATATATATACTTGTATAATATTCTAACTATAATCATATATATTTTTTTAAATATACATATCAGATAGAAAAACGTTTATAAAAGAACAAAATGAAAATCATAACTATTTAAATTTTTAATCAAGAAATGTATATATATATATATATATATATATAGACAAAGAAATTAAATATATGAATCACTTCATTTACAACAATTCTTTAAATCACTTGTAGTGGTTGAAAATTCACCCGGTAAACTATCATTTTGTTTTTTTTGTATCTCTCAAATTATAAATAACCTGCCACCAATTGAAGTTTTATTTTAATTTTTTATTATTATTTTTGTTTTTTTTAAAAAAAAAAGAGAGGTTATGTATATCAATTCTCTTTTATTTATTCAAGAAAATCAAAGTGCCAGCTTTTTTTGTATTCAATCACTAATCACCTTCTATTGTTTTTCAACACAAGTGCAACAACACCAGCAACAGCTGCCACAACGCCACTCGTAATCGCAACTCCAATCAATCCTTCCTTTGCCAGCTGGTCTTCCACAATCTGTCTCATTTCACCAGCTTGTCGATTCTGAGGTTCCAGTTCTAGTAAAACGTCCGCATATTTGCGTGCATTGGAGTAATCCTTAAGCTTGAAACAGCCCATCGATAAATAGTATAGACATTCGCGACGATGCTCAGGCGAATTTTGGAAAATTTGTGACAAAATTTGAATTCCTTGTTGTTGATCTGGCTTGTGAGAAGACTTGATAAGGCCCCATGCAAAGTTGAATTGTGTCTGAATAGATGTATATGGGCCTTCTGAGTAAAACTGCTTGCGAAGAATGTCCAACATTTCAGGGTCCAAAGGGCTATTATCAAAGGTTCAGTTAGTAAAAAATGTTTAGTTTGAACTAAAAATTAACAGATATACATACGTATTGATCTCATTCAGACCTAAAAATCAAGTAAGCTCATGGTTAGCACAGTTTTAGTTGTCAATCAGTACAAAAATCATGCTATATACTACTCACCTGGCAATTTATATTCCTTCATAGTATGCACTTTTTTGATATTCAACAAACGACCTGTTTTTTTTTGTTTTTTTTTAATTTTTTTATTATTATCAAGTCTTCAAATAATAATGATGAAAGATATTAAAGCAGACAAAAACAAAAATTGCTCCAATTAAAATGAAATTTCAATTGTAGACTTGAATATATATATATAAGTGTGTGTGTGTGTGTGTTAGAGCAGTTTAAGAGTGTACAAAAAGTTTCCTATATTTAAGAAAAAGAAAGATAAAATATTAAAACAAAAAAGATGGAGAAAAGTTACAACTTGATTTTGTCTCATCTCCACCATCCCAATCTTATTAAAAAATTCCCAGTATATATTAAATCCAAACACCAAACGTCAGATCCACATCTACCATAACAACTTACGCCACCAGAAAAGAAGTTTTCATTACACCGTTTTTAGCATCATTTTTTCATTTCATGTGAATAAAAAAAAACTACTACCTAAAGTCACTTTTTAGTATATGGAATGTGATCCGCCACTTCCGAATAACTCAGAATGGCAAAAAATAACCCTTCCCCTTCTCCCCTCCACAACCATGTGAGAAAGTTAGTTACCCTGTCTTTTTTTGCCAACATAGTACTGTGTGTTAATAGCATAGAGTTCAAGTGAAGAAAAAAAAAAAATTTCGAAACCTCCAAATTCATCATCACCAGTCGAACTCTACGCATTAATATATATTTATAAATATTCACAATGGTCACCAATATTATGGGTAAATCCTTCCGTGGAAATCAGCTTGTCAATGTAAGTTCTATATATATTTTTGTTTTTACCATTTTCCCAGCTGTTAAAATAATTTGTTAACTAACCTTTAGTCATTTATATAGATCGGACTGGCTTCCAAGTTCTACGCTCTAGGAATTCAAAACAGTACGGAGCTGTGCTCAAAGCTCGGATTCTACCCTGAAAAGAGAATGCACCAACTATCGGAACAAGAAGTTTTGGCTATTACCAAAGAGCTATCCAACTATACGATTGAAAATGAAGCTAAGAACCAAATGCGTGCTAATATTGCACTCAAGAGAACAATTGGTAGTATCGCTGGTCGTAGACACGCCATGGGTTTCCCTGTTAGAGGTCAAAATACCAAGAACAACGCAAAGACAGCAAAGAAACTTAACAGATTGGAAAGAAGATGGTACTCGACAGAACGTGTGTTGGCTCCATTTACTCTCAACAATCTGCCTTGAAGTTAACTGTTTTTAAATATACTCTTGATTGGTTAATCCATCACTACTGTGGTTATAATAAGTTGTACATAATATCATGAATGCTCTTTTTTTTTTCTTTCTTTCTTGTTCCGCATGTATATAATGACTTGTACTGTTAAATAAATTAAAACTTTTACAAAAATTCACCTGATAACTTGTTATAGAAAAGTTAAAGTAGCAAAACAATAGAGATTTTAACAAAACTAAATATATATAAATTAAAATCAGAATAAACTTTTATAAAATTAATAAGATATAAAAAAACTAAAATAGAAGAACAAAAAAAGTTAATACAAAATCAAGTGAAACAAATCAATTCTTACTCAAGACCAGACAACTTTCGAAGAGTTGCCAAATCATTTTTCAGTTGACAGTTTTCAACTTGATATGCTTGGTTGATTTTGAGAAGCTCCTCAACCTTGATTTCTAGTTGAGTCATTCGTTCAAGCTTACGAGCACGAGAACGACGAGCAGCTGCAGTGTTCCTTGCACGCTTAGCTTGAACAGTATCGCAGCTTTCATCAATGACAATAGGTTGTAAAGGAGCGGAACGAGGCTTACGGCTATAAGCAGTAATTCCAAGAGCATCCTTCTTATATTCACCATTACTGTCAAGACTAGATTCGCGACGTTTTCGCTTCAAGGTTTGCTTTGTGGCAGAGGAAACAGCTGTTTGAGGAGAGACCTCAGTAGGACAAGGAGATGGAGAAATGCATTCAGCCTTGACGGAAACTTCTTCCAAAATAGTATTCAGTTCATTGGAAGGTTCAGGTTTCTTCGAAGAAGAGGGAGCTTCAGCTGAAGACTCGCCAAACAAAGAAGTCCAAGAATTGGGATCACCGATATCTGCAATATCGAAAAGAGGAGAGCCACCAAAGAACAGACTATCAGGAGAGTTCTCACTTGAAATGTCAGAAAGCAAATCAGGTGCAGCAGACATAGGAGTGAGAAGACTCTCAAAGATATCAGTGGTATCTTTAGCGGGTTTTGATTGATTGCTAGACTTGCATTCAGTGATCATCAAGGAATCTTCAGATTCAGGAGTGAGCAGCATGGCCAAATCGCCATTCCAGTCATTCTTTGACTGGGGCTTGGAACCAGGGAGGATTGTGAGATCCTCATCAAAAAGAGGGAAATCATTCATTGCGGTAGTCATTATTGTTTTTGTAAAATTAATGTAAACGGATAAAATCTAATTGGACGGTTGACGGGGGAAATAAAATGAAATATGCTGGTATAACTTTTTTCTTCAGCTTGTAATAGCGAGGGCACTTATAATAAACTTTGGCTTAATTCAGTAGTAAGTTGGGGTTGCTGTTGCGAACACGGTTGTTGGAAACACATCTTTGACGACATTTTTAATAATCTTTAATTTTTAACTTCTTTAATATTTTTAATAATCTTTTAACAAACTCTTAAAAACGATTCTTTTAACAATTTCTTCGTTTTTCTTTTCTTTAACACTTAAGATAACTTCTTAAAAGGCGGACATTTTGACGACTTTCTAATATAACTAATAACTAATAATGGGGGGTTGTGGAGAGTTTTGTTTAATGAAGAAGAAGGGAAAAAAAAAAAAAAAAGAAAAAAAAAGGAAAAGAAAAAGATAAAAAAAAGTAGTGGGAATTACAGAGCTTAAAAGGAAATTCAAATCGGGCTTCGAAAAGAATTAGTCATTGGGGAAGCTTTCCAGTTTGAGAGAGGTGGAGTCACAGGGAAACCATTGTGGATTCTGTAGGGCTTTAGGGCTCTACCCCTCAACAAGGGTAAGGAAATAAATTCACAATTTATGATTGGTGGAGATAGTAAAACCCAAATCGGCCATTTGTCCTTTCAATTCTTACGTTATGTTTTTCACGTTATGTAATACATTTAAGTTTTTCTACATGTAAACTCTATAGTGAGAATAATAAAAATAGCATAACTATGTAAGGTCAAGTAAACTAGTTTTAATGAATATTCACATATTAAGTACATCTATATATATAGAAGGAATAATAATAGATGAAAAGCATGAAAGAAAGGAGTATTTAACAGGGCGGGTATGTATTCGTATAAAACTTCCAAATTTGAGTCTAGCTGTGTACGTTTTTAACCAATTTTCTAATATACACTTTTACAATATTTCAATTTATCAGATTAATTTTTAATCATTTTACTAATAAAAGATATTTAAGCGCTATAGGCTTATACCTGCATTGTCACTTCTGGATAATAGCAATCGATCACTGATAGTGCAATGATGAAAATATAAACAAATGAAAAAAAATTTGTAGACACTTGAATTAGTTTTATATGTAATTAATATTCATAGTAGTAGTGGTGGTGGTGGTGGTGGAGGTGGTGGTAGTATTAGGCTTCTTATGTATGTTTGTTTTTGAGTGTGTCTTAGTATCGCCTCGGAAACTGGTTAAAAGGGGTTTGCGCTGGTTTTTGAAACGTACAAAAAGGGCTTTTGTTTTGAATTCATGTTGAATAGTATCAAATTGTTTTTATATATTCACTGATGACAGTTTAAACGAAAGAACTGATCATAACCATTTGATATTAAACAAATTCATATATCACCAATATTCATCTATTTCAATCAAATATATATATATATCATTTATTTCAATATCAACAATGTGGTCATCTATTATGTATCATAAATTATACATGCACATCCCACTTATCGATTAACTTTTTGTTCACCGTAATCAAATGCCGAATCGAATTCTTTCTTTCCAATTTGTTCAGTCTTAAGATTTCTCTTGTGCTTTTGTATTTTACTCAATGACTTTTATTTATTCATTACATCTATTTGACCATAGTTGTTGATTTTGTTTTTGTTTTGGGCATATAGAAGGGATTCTAGACTACAGCGCAATGTTTATTTTCATTAAAATCTTTTTTTAGCCCTTATTTATACCTGAATTGCTACTTTGATTTTTTTTTTCCATGATCATTTACATCATACCAATTAGCCTATGATTTGAAAGTGTCAATCTTTGGAATAAATAAGAAATCAAGTTTACTTTGCTTTTGCAACTCTTTTTATAACCTTTATTGGAAATATACAAAATATCAATACTTTTTAAACCATAGTCCATTATATATATATATATATTCTTTTATAGGAATAATCTTTTTTTTACTATACTCGTGATTGTGTTTTTAATCATCATTACTACAATGAATACAAAATATATTTTCTTTATTTAAATCCATTTGCTTATAACCGCTTTCATCATCATCATTGTTGATATTAAAATGTTTTTTTCTTGTTTGTTCCCTTGGCGAATTGTCTTTTACTTCAATTGATATATGATTTTCATAAACTGCTTGCTTACTTTTTTATTATTCAAGTGTCTATATCCGAGACCACTCTGGACTCCAATGTGAACGATCCGACCGCAATCTTTCCATCATTCTATCCCGAATTTCATGCTATATCTTAATATCATTGACTACCATAGAATTCATGTTGTTCATATTATTCGGTGGTGAATATATACAATGCATTTAAGCGAATCTCCAAAAAAAAAAAAAAAATCAAAGCTGTGTATATTTCCTTTCTCCTTCTTTTTCATTTGTCAAAAAAAATGATTCACTTTTAAACCCTTTTTTTTAACCAGTCAAATAACATTTGTTAACAATGATTACACACACACACACACCTTACTTTTGTCTTTTCAGCTTTACCCACCCACCCATTTACTGAACCACATCCACTCCAATCTATTTACCAAGATGAGCATTAAGAATAAGAAGGTTGACAAGTAAAGTAGTAGCTTAGTTAGAAGACACTTGGCTATTATCAAACTCCGCTTGCTCTTTGTGAATGATGGAAATTTTTTTCTTCTATTCAAGGTTGACGTGTAAAAAAAAAAGTTTCTTTTTTCACTTGAATTAGTATTATTATTATTATCATCATCATTTAGACTAATTATCTTTCTTCTTTGCATTATTATTTGTGCTTTCTTAATATAATTTTTAAATAATCAATTACATTTCTTAAATCAACTATATTTTAAATATCTTGTTGTCGATATCTTGTTGATGATATCTTGTTGATGATATCTTGTTGATTTGAATATATTGTTGATGATATCTTGTTGATTTATAAATTGAAAAGCCATCATCTTGAAGCAAAAGCCCTGCTTGAACACCCACCACATCCACACACAACATAGTCCATGACATACTCTTTATCTAATCAAATTAAAGTTTTGTATACTATATACACCACAACAATGCTCAGGTTGCGCGTGTCTTTTTTAGTAGCTATGCCGAATAGAGCAAAACACCCACTTTGTTATGGAAAATGCAAAATAAGGTTGAGGCATTGTTGTACTAATACTGCTAGTACTATTGCTACAAAAAAAGAAAATATAAAGGGACTAGCCCTTTTTTTTATTTATTTTTTATTTCTAGCTTGGCTTTTATTTTTGGAATGAACAATGTGGAAGAAAGAGACGGCTTTTGCTGACAGTGTGAAAAAAAAAGAGTATATGTATATATATATATATATCTACACAACCTTCTTTATTTATTTTTTTTTAAATATATACACGACCCAAACAACCTTTACAATTTGTCAAGAGTTTTTGAAAATTCAGTAACCAGGAAACTCTTCTGTTATTTACGATTTCTTTTGTAGTAAGTGGTTGTACGCTCATTTCAAATTTAACCACCTGCATATATACCAACACGATATTTCTTAACAAAAGCCGAATCACAATAATAATAATAACAACAAAAATCTACCAATAGTTTATTGGTCAATACAACGAAAGCATGGATTTGGACCAATTCATTTGTAGAGAAAAAAACTCTACCAAACCAGGAATCGAAAAAAGACTTCATGAGCTCAAAGTCCAAGGCCGAAATCCTCAATTAGCAGAAAAAATGACTGCAAAAGGACTCGGCGCCTTGATCGATATGTTTGTTTGTACAAAGCGACATTCACTAAAGTGCAGAATCGAAGCACTCACAGTGACAGCAAACGCGCTTCTACTGAACCAACAAGCACGCTCTGACTTTGAACCGCTTCAAAATAATGTTTACTACAGAGTGTTGGAATGGTACGAGAGCGCACCATCCACAGACGACGCTTTGTGTTTGTACGGCAGATTGTTATTTCTATTCACATTCGAGGGCAGAGAATTACCATCAGACTCGGTGATTCGTAGTCTAAACGCTGTCATTGCTCGTCTACGATGCAACGACTCAGAACCAGCTCAGGTAGAGTCCCTCAAATTCATGTTCAATCTGTGGCATCACTACAGTACGCAAGTAGAGCAACAACTACAGAAGATCAGAGTCCCAGAACTCATCTCAGCATTGGCATCCCCCGCACAACTAGTTCGCAAACACGCAGTACAGGCTCTACTCTGTATCCCCGTTTACAACTGGTTTTCAGAATTCTTAGTAAGCGAGAGATCTGCTATTGATGCGCTAGAGGGAATGATGAGGGCTGTCAGCGACGAGGAAGTAGCTGATGCCGCTCCTGCTGTTCAGTGTTTACATTCACTCATGTCATTTCTTCTTTCATCATCGTCATCATCATTATCAGCATTAGCATCATCATCATTATCATCATCATCAGCATCAACATCATCATCAGCATCAATATTAGCATCTCTCCCAGTAGTCACACCAGAAGTCAGTGACAAGTGCCGGGAATTGGCCCAAAAGCATTTGCAAACACCATTGGTCGTAAACAAATTAGCAGCCGAGCAGGCCATGTCCGCTTCTGCTGCAAAGCATATTCAGGGTATATATCAACTCGCATTCCGCTATGGAAACAGCGCTCAAATCCAAGCAGATATTGGCCCGCTTGCTTTTTCATTGCTGCATCTTCCTTTGAATCCAAGCAATGGCTGCAACAGCAGTATTACCGGTTCTGGCCTTAATTTGATGGACTCTTGGAGTAGGGCACGCGACAATTCTGTAATTTCCATCTCAATGGATTATGATGACTTGTTTTCAAGAAGAGGTAGTAGCAGCACTGCTGTTTCGGACGCTGAGCCCGAAAACACGGAAGAAGCCGAAACAGAAGAAACCATCGATTCAGTTTGGCCTGTCTCTGCTCTAGACTTGGGCCGCTGTGCAAGCTTTGCCGCTATGTCATCGCGACGATCCGAAATTGTATGGGAAAGTGAGCATGAAAAAGAACTTGAAACCGAAAAACTGTTTGGAGTTTTTGAAAGAATGTCACTGTCTCGGTATCGTGGAGGAAGCTTTGACAGTGATGATGACTGTAAAGACCCTTTGGAGGTCTGATTTGTATCATATTTATTATCATTACTATTAACCATTTTTATTTTTATTTTTATTTTTTCTATTATAATCATATTTATTATTTATTAATTTCAAATCATTTGAAGCCTGCTTATATATATTTCTAGTATATGTACAAACACAATAAACTATTGTAAATTGTCTCTCATTCAAGGAGGGTCCTTTTTTCTTCTCTCTTTTTTTCTTGTCTCAGTTTTTCTTAAATTTTTTCTTGTCTCATAACTCGTCACGGAGATACTCAACAGGTACAGTTTCATTGCGTGAGGAAGATGAAGAAGTAAACGCATCATTGCGACAGTATACAATTACATCGCCAGAACGACGCCAATCATCATGGAACATGGAATTGAAGAATCTTTTACATTCTTTGTACTCAGATCCATTCAAGTAGCTTTTCATGATTGGTTCCAGCTGTTCGAAAAACATGAGATGACTAGGCCATGAATATGGTTTTTTCCCTCCAGAACTGGTTACTGCTCCTAAAGTTGGATCAGGGAAATAAGTGTCTAGAAACTCAATAGGGTCAGAGTAGAACTGATCAGCAACATCCAAATATTCGGCTTTCTGCGCTGGCGTAAGACCGAGAGGAGGTTCACAAGTTAAAAACCAATTGCTGGCCGAATCTGAAAGATCAGGTCGATGTAAATGACTTTGCCAAGGGGTGCTATGACACGGCATGAGAAAACCAATAGAAGTAACCTCTGGATTTGTACGAAGATACTCCATTACATCAATAAGCCCAGGCTGGTGTAATAGTGACAAAACTCCTGCCAGCGCAACGTTGACTACAACTGAAAGTATCACCTTGGTTTTAAGATTGGAGATATCTGGTCGTAGAATATAGTCAAGAACTAGTAGATGTAGAACTGGAGCCAAAGGATACATGAATCTGATCTCCTTGTGTCGAAGTACTGAATATATCAAAGTAACTACTGCAACGAGGCTAACTAGCAGTTTACCTACTTGGTTATTAGGCCGCTGAATTCTCACAACTTGAAAGACTGAGATAGCACAGAACGGCAGATAGCCCATGAGCAACAGTGGTAGCCCTTGGGTCAAATAGTAGTGCCAGTCAGAAACACCATAAAACTCGGATATAGACTCGCCCAAATTAAACTTGAGAAACTGGTATATAGGAAGTTTGGGCTCGGAATAATAAAAGTAGTCAAGCACAAATGTAAGTCCAAACGTAGTCGCCAGACTGAGTCCTGCTAGCACCGTAGCCTTAATACGAGCGCACGCTGATGGTGAGTTGACTAGCAAATGACCACCAAGCACAGCCCAAATCAAAAAGTTTGTTGGTCTCAAAGCGCAAGACAGGGACGCAAAAACCAATGCCTTGACCAATTCCCACCACTCAAACCTCTTTTTCAATCCCATCATTGGCCAGTAAGCCAGTGCAATCGTTGTCAGCGCTGTCTCCGTTGAGTTTGCAAACGTTCTAGGACCCAAAAACCAGTTGGCCCCAGATCCCAGCGTTACCAGTGCTGCCCGATTCCATATCCTTGACTCTTTGGTGTCACTTCTCTTTTTACTGTCATTGCTGCTGCTGTTATCGTGTCCAAATACACGCTCTGCAAGTACACAAAAGTAGAAATCAGCAATAGCAGCTACAACACCTTGAACAACTTTCGGGGCCAAAAGCACTAAACGTGCTTCGCTCTCAACTGGAACCCAACGAAACTTGCAGACCAGCTGCACTACTTTGTAAGCTGCCGCAAACACCAGTGGGTGTATAAAGCTCCTGATTCCCACGCGCCACTCCCATGTTAAGTATCCATAGCCAAAAATCCACTTGTGCGCAGGCTCAAGTGCTTGCCAGTACTCATCAGGCTGGAAGAAAGTTTTAATATTCAGCGCATTAAACAGTCGAAAGACTAGAAAGAATAGGAAAAAGGCCGACCGTTTTGTGCGCATTTTAGGTCCTGAAAGAGCATTGTTGTAAATGGAAAGTTCGTCTAAAGCTAACAAAAAAAAAAAAAAAAAAAAAAAAAACCTGGAGGTTAGCACGTATTACGTAATACTAGTCAAGCGCGACGCGAATTTTCAATTTAGTTAAAAAAAAACAAAAACAAAAACAGAAATAATACACAGATTTTCAACTACAAATTTACATCTTTATATATACATACCATTAAATCTTTTGAAGAGATTAGGATGTCATTATATTCGCAAATAGATGAAACTTCAAAATACAAGTTATTAGAGCTTGATTCTGAATTACACGATTATATCGTTAACTCAGAGAAACCAAAGTACGTGATGCCACGCATCTCTTAATATGTAAAAGCCTCTACTAACCTGATTATAGACTGATGTTAAAAGGGATCAACGGAGCATCTAAGCTCGTTTTTTGTACAGATAAAAAAACATATGCCATCAAATCTGCACACCACTCCAACTCGCTTTTTGTAGTTCAAGATTCTACTTTGAAGTCCAATATATCAAGCGTTTGGGAGCTTCTCCCACACACGCCCAACCCAGCATCTTTACGGTTGCCTGTTTATTATGGCAAGGAACATGCTCCAGTAACAATGAGCTCAAACAGTACCAAGCCAGCAGCTGCAATGACAACAAACCATGGACTGAAGCGTAAGCGCGGGCGAAGTCGCGAGGAGTGGCAGATGTGTGCTGAAATGTCAGCACGCGAGTTTGAGATAGCCTGGCGTGCCGGACCTATGGTTGAGATTTCTGGTGTAGCATACCGAATTGCCGAAGAGGTAGTTATGGAGGTAATACGCGGGCTTCAAACTACCAACAGCGTACAAGTAGATAAGTTATGGACTCAGATTCAAGAAGATGATGTGTCTGAACCGAAAGAAGTAGTGGAGGCTGTGTTGCGCAAGTTTTCAGACGAAAAGATTGAACGTGAGTATTGCCTAATCCTTTATCAGAGAGAAATACGAGTATATAGTTGATTTACTGACCAGAAAAATTTCAGCTTACACTATTTCAAAGCCTGCAGTAGTACAGTGGCTGGGACTATATACATTACAATCACAAGAAGGAGCTGAGCTTGAAGAGTCTGAGTTTCTTGCAGCCTGGGGTACCTCTGTTCCATTCGCATACACCGAGGAACTGAAGCTGGACCTTCTTGCTGGAAATTTTGTGCGGCTGCCACGTCCAGGCGCTCTTACATATGTGGCAGAAGACCGACTGGCGCATAACGCAAAGGACCGGTTTGCACAACTTCTGCGGATCAAGCCTACATGGGAACTGGCAGAGATTGCCAAATTTCTAGAGCCAGTGAGAAAGGGTGCAAAGGTAGAGGGATTGGTGATGAAGTACGGACGGAAGAAGACCATGGGGAAGAAAGTCATAGTCACTGCTAGATAAATTAAGGTACCCTTACCCGGTATATAGTGTGTATAGTATGCCAAAACTAAGCCTTTCTAAACTTAACCATCTCAATCTCATCTCAGGTTCATCCACAAAACAGTTATATATATATATCAAAGTAGCAATAAAACGAGCAATGACAAGCACAAATATGGACTCCGAGATCTCGCAAATCATGGAGATGGGGTTTACCCGCGAGGACGCCATTATTGCGCTCAACAACACTAACCACAACGTCATGAAAGCAGTAGAGTATATTTTGAACCCACCAGAATCACTTCCCGAGTATGAGCATACAGAAAAGACATTCCTTGAGCTGTCTGATAATGACAGCGATGTGATGATCACTAAGATTGAAGGTCAAGAAAGCGGTACTTTTGGTCCAGCAACTCGTGATTTCTATGACTCTCAAGAATGGGGACTGGTTACAACCACTCCGCAGCCAGAGTCTCCGGTAACGACATCACAGCAGGTGCAGCCACCGGTGCGTGTTCGTCGATCTGATGAGTTTCCGCTACTATATGGAAACAATTGGGTTGCTCCTTTGCTTGTGGTGCTTCACAAGATTCCTATTGCTCGTGAGGCGTTGATTAACTTTGGATCCAGTTTAGAAGAATCAGGGTCGGCAGGAACTGTAACAGCTGCCAGCGCAGAGACTGTGACGAATGAGTCTTCTGGAAAACTAAGTCCAGGACCAGTTACAGGAATTCAAAGAAATGAAGAAGATACTGAAACACAAGTGGTATTTGAAAACGACTGGTACAAGAGTGGTTCATTGGGTGTAGACCGTGCAATGGCATTTCTTGATGGAAAGTCGCGGCGTGCGTACGCGCAATATGATGCACCACAGGGAACAGCTGATCTTGGTGAGTTGCTAATTTCAGTTGGATCAGGGAAAGTGTTTGAGTCGCGAGTGGTTCAAGATAGTGAAGAACAGGAGAATGGGGCAGTTAAATTAGAGGAGACGGTGGTAGCACACTTTGATCTGACGAGTACTGACTCAGATGCAGATTTATACGATTTGATAGGTGGAGCTGATGAGAATGCGTATTTTGAAGATGTAGCTGAAGTACTTTGCATGTCTGTTAATACTGGTGTTAAGGCTTCAGCCGAGTTCTATCCGGATCGGTATCGCAAAGATGCGTGGAAATTGGTGCTACAGGCACGTCAGAAGGTGGAAGAAATTGAAGAGCTTATAGTCAAAAAGAACCAGGAGCGATTTGGCATTGTTGGATATCTAGGTAAGGATGTGTCTAAAATGGTGACTATATCAAGTGAGTACCTTAACGAACTTGTGTCTACTTTTAAAGAGGAAGATTCTGGGAAAAGCGATTTAGTGGCTGCTGAGCGTGCAGCCGCCGACCTTGAGCGTGTGAAAAACGAATTTTTGGCCAAAAAAACCCAATTATCAGATGAAATCAATGATTTACAAGCTCGTGCTCGTATGCTTCGACAGTTGTTTAAGGGAGAAGCTGAAAACAAAGTCTTGTTTAATAAAGAATTTCCAGGATCAAAGTATCCAAGTGTTATGCGCAAATACACACTTTGCGGAGTGATTCTTGGACCTGATGACTATTTTTTCTTGACACCTTCTTCCTCCAATAGTTCTTTTATGCCTGAATCTTTGGAACTTGATAAAAGTTTAGAAGCAGAAGAGATATCCAAGTCCACTTCTTCACTTTCATCTACAGTACAAAATCAAGGCGAGCGTAACTGGCGACGAGTAACTAATCTGACGACCTTGCCTGATAATGTTCCTGAGTCTACGGTACTTTCTTCAGTATCTACGACAACAATGCCAGTAACTTTGATATATGCATCAGCGACTGAGTCTTTTGCAGCTATTCATGAGGTAGAATTACCAGACCGGCTTAAAGTGTTTGTAGAGGAGGATTTGAAATCTGTTACAAGATCTGTGCGTGCCAGTAGTAATACCAACATGAATGTGAATATAGGTACAAATATCAATCCTACTAATGCGTCTGCAGATTCTAGTAGTATAAGTGTCACTACTGCTACAGTTCCAGGTGAATCAAGCTCAGTTTCAGTTAAACAAATTAATGAGAATGAAGATGAAGATGAAGATGTAGAAATGGAAACTGGTTTAATGAATGATCAAGATGCAAATGCAATGGAATTGGAGTTTAAAAAAGCCATTTAAATTTCATAAAAAAAAATAATTAATATATATATATATATATATATTAGTGTTATTTTGTATCATCATCATCATCATCATCATCATTACTATTATTATTATTATTTTATATTCAATTCTTTATTTCTTGAGACTAAAAGTAAGTCTAATCAAAAAATTGAATTAAATTAAAATTAAATTAAAAATTAAAATTAAAATGAGAGGAAAAGAGAAACAATAATAATAATAATAATAATAGTTGTAGTTGTAGACGTAAAATTGATTATAATATCAAAATATTCAATAGATATTTTTATTCATTATTTTATATACTTGAAAAATGAAAATAATAATAATTATAGTTGTTTATTAAAAGAAAAAAAAATCTAGCTAATCTATGTTTTTATTCATGTTATATATACTTTAAATAAAAATTGAAATAAATTCTTATCTAATCTAGATAATAATAATAATAATAATAATAATAATAATAATAATAATAATAATAATAATAATAATAATAATAATAATAATAATAATAATAATAATAATAAATAAATAAATAAATTTTCTAAATGGAAAGCAACTCAACCAACAATAGTTCAAGTAAAAAAAATCATTACCAACATCACATGAAAATATTCTGACAATATGAATATCAATACCAATAAAATAAATAAAAGCAAATTCAATAATAATAGTAAGAAAAAAAATAAACAAGCATAAAAATTGAACAGAAATAATAATAGTAATAAAAGTAAAGTCCTAATTCAGTTGTGTAGAGCCATGATCAAGAAAATATTATAGTCATTGCGCATACAAATTAATTCCAAGCAAACAAATAAAAAAAAATAGATTTAATCATCAAGTAAAACTAACACCATCCCTACCATTTCCATTACTAAATCAATTCTTTTTTGAATTATCATTTATTAAATCCATCACAGAAACCCGGTGCACTGGACTCGACGCCGAACTTCCAGGCGCACTTCTAGCCGCCAAACCAAGTCCATGAACGTTTGTAGAAGACGACGAGTTTGATGAAGCACCCGAAGAAAGTCCACTACGAACTGCATGAGTAGTCGGTGGCTGATACAAATGAGGCGAGGTAGACATTGGCGTCGTTGCTGCACTGTTGTAAGGACTTGTTGTATTTGAAGCTACAGTCGAAGCAGAAGCAGTAGCAAATGGCGATGGTAGGTGAATTGGTGTCGAGTTTCCAATTTCCATAGGCTGCAAGGGTGGGGGTATGTGTCTTCCTATTGAGAGCGATCGAATACTGGGTAATTGTATCAAGTTGTCAGCAGTCATCAGTCGTGGGGAGTGTGCAGGAGAAATAAGTGGTGTGTGATCTGGAGTTGGGGAAGTTGAAGGTGTAAATATTGGAGATGGTGGTGCTGTAGAAGAGGGAGAGTTTGGTCTAGAACGTTTGGATCGGTGTAGGTGTCCATACTCGTCGTCGTCGTGTTTATTTTTGCCGTGGATGGAGGTCAATGGTGTCATTCGCGTTAGGTTTACAAACGAATGTGCACGACTTGGGTGTTGGAATGAAGGTGATGACGACGAGGACGAGGACGACGAAGACATTGTTGAAGACGAGGATTGGTGCTGATGCTGGTGTTGCTGGGACAAATGGGAATGCGTGCTAAAGTAAGAACTGAGAGATGGTGAAGAGTGTGCAGAGTATATTGAAGTATTTTCTCTTTCCAGTTGTTGGGTAGCTGCACTTGCTAGAGTCTTGATATCGAGAGGGTTTCCTGTGGATGAAAAAGCAGTGCGATGTGGGGTAGCTCTTGAAAAATGAAATTGCTGGGATGAATCAAAGTTTTGATGATTTTGCTGCTGCTGTTGTTGTTGTTGTTGTTGTTGTTGCTGTTGTTGTTGTTGTTGTTGTTGCTGTTGTTGTTGCTGTAATTGTAATGGGGTAAGAGATGGAGGTTGTGAATTTGCGTTTGAAAGAGTAGAATAAAATGGCTTGTGGTGATGCTGATGAATGGTGGATGGTTGCTGAAAAGAAGAAGAAGAACTTGAAACGGGGGCGGTTTGTGTGATATGATTCATTGGAGTGAATCCTTGTCTATCTGGAGTATCATCATGATTGGTGATACTACTGATTGAGGTTGGTCTGTCGTTGTATGACGATGGTGGCTTGCTTTCTTCCAAGATGCCGGTAGATCCGGAGGGTCCTGAAGGGGGGACGGTTGAGCCAACCTGGGTACCGGTTGCCAAGTTATATTTCATTGCTCTGTTGTTTCTTCTTGAGTTTGGGTTTGTGTGGATTCGTGAATGTCTTGTTAATTCATCTGAACGACTGAATCTCTTGGTACAACCAGGGAAAGTGCAGGCATGAGGTTTTTCTCCTGTGTGAGTTCTGATATGTCTTGTTTGGTGTTCCAGTCTATGGAAAGCCTTATCACATAGAGGGCACTTATAAGGCCGAGGTAGCTCTGGCTTTGTAGTAGTTGTAGTAGTTGTAGCAGCAGGACCTTTCATTGTAAATGATTTTTATATACATATACATATATATATATAAAATGTTGGAATGATGATGTGTGTGGTGTTCAAAAATGTTTAATCCAGGCCAAAGCGTTTTAAAAAAAAAAAAAAAAAAAAAAAAAAAATAAAATAAAATAAAACAGCAAAAAATGAAATAAAAACACACAAAAAAAAAACAATGACGATATGAACAATACGTATAAGCTTGATGATTCTTGACTAATCTTTAGCTGAAAATCAATAAACCGGCAGAACCAAATATAAGCAGCAGTAGGTTTTTTTTTAAGAAAAGGGAAAAGGAAAGAGAAGAAAAAGAAGAAGGAAAAAAAAAGTTATTAGTCAAAAAAAAATATATATATACATATATATATATATATATATATATATAAAGAGAGAGGCATAAAACAAAATTTCAAGCCGCGCACAGATATATATATACATATAGTAATAATAAAGAAATATACACTAGCAATGAAATCGCACAGGGTTTGGGCAGGGTAATTTATTTGTGGCGTTTAAAGTTGACAGAAATGAGACATGAAAAAGAGCCGTTGGCTGGGAAAACATGAAATGGCAAAAAGGATGTTCCGTTAAAGCCATAAATTACAAATAATTATTGCCGGTAGCAAAAAAAAAAGACCATTTTAACAGTAATTAATTACAGAAATACAAAAGGCCATAATAATAATAATGATCATAGATACAGCATTAATTCAAAAGAAAATAAATCGGGTTCGTTCATCCGTCACATTCCGACCGGAAAAACTCCAACAATACCCATATGTTTCTTTCTCCATATTCTCTCTTTACTACTAATGACAATGATAATTTTAAACAAGTATCATAGACAAGTTTTGAAAATAATTTGTTGAATAAAATTATAATATATATATATATATATATATTGAGTAAGAAATAAATTTTAAAATCAAACAAAAAAAAGAATAAATATACCAAAAGATAAAAAATCATCAGTATTAACCGGCTTAATCACCCCGTTCTTTTCCACTTAGTTTTTTTGCCCCATAGTGAAACCATTTGAAACCTCCGGAAAAACTTCCACCTTCAATACGTCTTCATCTATGGGGTATCCACATGTACATTTTAACCAAGCGTTGAAATTAATAGGTGTTGCCACCTAAAATCAATGTGAAATATGAATTTACTAATCACATTGAAATGTTTGAATGAATTTGCTTTTTGTTAGTATTTTCAGTGAAATGAAAGGTCGAAACTATCTAAATAGTATTGTAGAATAATGAGTGAGATGTTGTTTTGAAGATGAAAGTATTTTATTCAAGTTTTATATTGGTTCTACATTCGTATTGTATGTTCGTATTGTATGTTCGTATTGTATGTTCGTATTGTATGCTCATGTTCATATTCATACTTATACTCATATTAATATTCACATTCATACTCATACTCATATTGATACCCATCTTGATACCCATCTTGATACTCATTAATATCCATATTACCCCTCCCACTTTTTTTCAATTTGTTGCCTTTTTTGAAAACATGCCCCTCCTGTCTTACATAATTTCACCAAGATTACATAATAAAACGATGCTGACTAATTTTCAAGTCCTCTTTCTATATTCCTAATAACTTATATATGATCTGTACATTTATTTATTTTATTTTTCAGAGTTATTTCTTGTATTGGTTTATAATATAGTTGAACATTTATCAAATTGATAGGCTTTGTACGATAAGTCTTTTGATTCGACATTTATTTTGTCCCGCTTAATTTTTGTTAGTTTCAATGATATCATGAAAAAAAACTTTCAAGTGATGGGAAACAACGCAGAAGACGACAATAAAAATTTTGAGCTTTTTCTTTGAATGAATTTTAGCAGACAATAAAAAGCACAACCATCAAAAAACTGTTATATTATAGAAACATCAAGTAGTAATGATGATGATGATAGATTAGGTTATAGTAGAATAGATAAATATATACAGATAGGTATATATATTGATTAAAAAAAATTGAAAAAAAAAAAAATACCTTTTTTATTTTAATTTTCTTTTCCATTCCGGTTTTTATTTATTTATTTTTTTGACCCACTATAAGTTTTTTTATATATATAACCAGCCCTTTTTTATTTATTTATTACTAACTAACCGGAACAACTATTAATATTAATATTAATATTAATATTATTATTATGAATATTTAAATAAAAAAAAAGTATTTTATTATAAAAGTCAACTAAATTAAATATTGGGTAAGGGTTATTATATTTACACGTGATTTGAACAAGTTTCATATCCCATGTATCATGTATCAAGTCATTTACAATAATCCCCGCAAAATGGCATCACATGACACCATATGGGAAATAATAATAATACCAGCTTTTGTTTTATTTCTATATATTTTAATACCAACTCAACTTGATGAATTAAATTGATTTCATGATCAAAATCAATAGTCTATTGAATCATTTGTTAACTCAATTCACTGTTTATCCATTGCTCATTAAATAATCTTGTTTATTTTCATATATAAACTCATTATTCTACTCACTTTTACTTCTACACACTTGTTAAAATACAAATATCATGCATCCAATTCTAACCGATATCAAACTATTCATTTCAGACTTTGATGAAACTGTAACCATGGATAATACCATGCAGGTTTTAGGAGCAGCTGCTTTTAGACACACCCCAGACTTTTCTCCTTCTTGGGATTACTTTGAATCAGCTTATTATCAAGACTATCTGGCACACATGTCTGGCCTTGAATCTACTCCTAATTCCAATGCAGATATTGACGAAATCACTAAACATGAACTAGAAATCCAAGAAAGTCTACGAAAAGTAGAATTGCAAAGCGTCAAAAGAGTCCGTGAATCACAGCTTTTTAAAAATGTACCTGAACAATACGTAAGAGATGAAGCCCGCACTGTAAAAATACGCTCAGGATGGTGGCCACTCTGCAAAAACTTGAATGATATTGGAACTCAAGTCGCTATAGTAAGTGTAAACTGGAGCGACGTGCTGATTGATGAAGTGTTTCGAATCAATGGCTGGCCTGATGTAGAAATCCACGCAAACCGAATCAACGTTGACAAAAATTCAGGTAAATTCACAAATACCTTTGAATGTAAACTAAGAACCGGCAATGACAAGGCGAATCTCATTAAACTGTTAAAGGAAAGGGAAAAAGGTCCAGTATGCTATTGCGGTGATAGTACTACAGACTTCTTGGGACTACTTGCTGCAGATATTGGCCTTATTGTTGGAAATAGCGAAAGTTTGTTGAAAAAGGCAAAACAGTGGAACATAAAAGTCATTCCTTTGAATGAGTATCCTAATACTGACGATAATACTGCCTCCAACGTGCTCTATCAAATACAAACGTTTGACGAATTGCTATAAACTTTATGAATATCACCCATATAAATAAATAATACATTTTATTTTATTTTTTTTTATTTTTTTTTCTTTTTTTTTTTTTTCCTTCATCCAATATAAAAATGAGACCCTCTCTTGTTTACATACACTTTATCTCCAACATTCATGAAATACCCACTCGAGGTATTCACCACATTCATACCAAAACATGGCTCGTATGGAGAACCTTTATCAATCCGTCGAAACTTTTGCATCGTTTTGTATGGCTCTCGATTAGGATGAAACGTACCCTTTGAAATTGAAACTGTTGGTACTTGACATCGTACATTCCGACATGCTACGTGCCAATTGTGTGCTTCTCCACTATTAGAATCAACTACAGTCATATGTTTCCAATCATCTTCATCCCAAGCTGCCTTGGTTCCAGAAAGTACCATATTTGGTCTAAAATTAAATGGTGAGAGTTTTAAATCAGGATCAGGAATTCTGGAATTCAAGTCTGCCAAAGAGGCCCGTGTAATAAAGTTCCCCGGATAGTAATCTTGGTACGAGGGTGTTGACTTGTAAAACAGAGTAAATGGACCGTTGCGCTTGCGCGATACTACTCGTCGTGTAGCAGGAGAAACAAGTGTAACTGCATAATCAAATCCTTCAAGCGCATAAAAAAAGTCAGCTACAGGTGTATCTGTCTTAACCACAGACCCAGAATCGTCACGCAGCTGGCACAATGGCTCAATATCATAAGAATACGTAGTTTGACCCCACAAAATAGTATGTAATTGGGGACAGTTTTTTGTCATAGCTGGTGTCACCGTCAATGGAACAACCAAAGTAAAGCCCGCATTGGGTCCGTATACAAGTCGAAGCTCGTTGGTAGCTTCATCAATTGATGGTCGCACAATCGCCATCTGGGGGTTATCCCGCATAGTGATAAAGTTGTGAATATCGTCGTACTCAATCTTGCTATCTGAATCAGTTTTCTTGCACACCTCACGTTTAGCAAGCATATACTGTCGGTCATATTTGAATCCTTTTTCAGTGATTTCTGCACGTTGCAATGAAAGGCCACCCATTGACTTGATGGGGAAAACCAAAATCTGGTCAACCGTTGCTGCATTGTTTGGGTCTTGTGGATAAGGCTTGAAAAAATAGTAAAGTAGTGGGATTGCTGCCAAAACAGTAAGCCCTACTATAACTGCAATAGGAGAATCAGTATAACCTGACATTGTGAATGAATATTTATACGTCAATAAACAAGAATCCTTTCAGAATTAAGAAAAAAAAATTATTATTATATTATTTATTTTGGAATGGAAATTTGATTGTAAATTTCAAAGAGAAGAGTGTTGTGTGATAGAGGTAAAAAAAAATTTAATGTGGAAGTTTTGAAAGCAATCAAGATATATATATAGTATACGGCTGATGATTCATTGGTACTTGAGATACCGTAGTATGAGAAAAATAATTAAAAGTTAAAAAGAATATATAAAAGCAGTCGAGATTGAAACAATTATTGTTTATTTATTTATTTTTGTATCTTGTTTAATTCAATGAAATAAATGTTTATTTTAATTTGCAAAAATAAAAATGAAATAAAAACAATTTACAAACTTGAGGGAAAAAAAATATTTTAATCTATATGGAAATTATAGACTGGTTTCTACATTTTTTAAACTGAAAGAAATTTCATATCACTAAGAAACCTTGAATATAAATGAATAAAAATTGTTTTTGCTCTCATATGTAAAATTATTATTGAGTAATTGTAAAATAGAAAAAAAAATGGTTTAATTACTGATTATTTTTATGAAATGATAACAATGGTTTAGATAATTAATTCAGTAGATTCATGATATTTCTTGATATTTCTTGATATTTCTTGATATTTTTTTTGTCTGTTCAATGATATAAAATCTTTTGAAACTATTAAAGAGAATTGATGAAATAAATTAATGAATAATTTATAATATCAAGTCTATCCGAATCATCCTTACAATAGATAATAAACCCAGTTCGATACCAATAAAATTTGAAAACAATATATAGTGATTTTTTTATCTTGGTTTTTACTGGTTTTTAAGACATTTTTCAAAAGTAATTAAATTCGTTATTAGTTATTATCTTTGTTTTTGTGTATATACTAAATTCATTTATCAATACTTTTATTTCATTTTGCTCCAAAAGTTCAAGTAAATTATTAAAACTATTTTAATTTTTATTTTTTTTTTTTGTATTACAATTATAGTATTATTATTATTTCCAAGAAAAAAAAATATCAAAAGACTTTCATATTCTTTATTTTTTTGTTGTATATTTTATAATTTTCAACAATAATATATGATTATAACCGTTTATAATCGTAAAATAAATCCATAAACTCGTATAAATATGATAATAAAGTAAGTATATCTAAATGATATTAAATAAACACTCCGTTAATACTCTGCAATAATAATAATAATAATAAATCAATCAATCTCTTTTTAATTTGAATACTTTACTATCAAATTATTTATAAAAAGTTTGAAAATTTCATCATCTTCATTAGTAAATATAATAAATATAGTAAATATAGTAAATGGATATATGGATTACGATGATTATTTGATTATTTCATCTGTTCAATATTCATGCGCACAGTTTTGGCATATTGATGTCGGTGCAAGTGCTATTCTTCAAACATATACCATTCCTCCCCTCCTCGCTTTGAAACTCCCACCTTTAATTTAAACTTTTGTGGGGTTAACTATAAGGAAACAATAGACTTCAAACACCGAGGAAAAACTTAATGATAAAAAGCTTTCATACATATCCAATCATCATAATATTCATTCAAACACTTATAGCCATTATATAAATCTCTTAAGCTAGCGCTACTCTTCTACGGGACTTGATTAGCCTCAACAGTAACACAATGAACAGCTCAATCTGGTCCTTAAACATAAATAACAAGCCTTGAACCAAAACACCCTTGGTGATTTGAGGTCCAAGACCTTTGAAAAGTCCACTGAGACCTTCGTACTTAACTAGATACACTAACGCATCAACAAAAGAATCAAACTTTTGTCCGGATTGTTGCATCACTTTAGCCACAATCAAAGGCTGGGTAGCAACAGTAGCCATGGCCTTGGACAAAGCACCAATCACAAAGTTTTCACGGGGTAACAGAAACTGCTTTCCAGGGAAAAGCACACTCTTCAATCTTTCGTATGAGCCATAAGTAATCGATGGATTCACAACAAGAATCAATGAAGCTTTAAGTCCTCGCCAGAATCCGCTGATACCGTCCTCATTAAGCACGTCTTGTGAAGTCTGATACAGCGATTTGTAAACACCAGCAGTCTGCTGCTTCGTAGTCACCACAGAAATAGGAATTGTGAAAAGCTGTCCCAATGCACCTCCTAAAGCACCGAGAGAAAGCTCAGCTGCAGTTGATGGTTGTGCGCCTCGGGTGCGTTTGAGATACAACGCACGAATGAGTCCGTACCAGTAAAAGTATGCAAAATTGGAAGAAGCTGTACCAATGATGGTACCAAACAGACCATGATACAAGCCTGCCAAACCGTGCTTCTTGTAAATCTTTTGCAAAACGTCAATTGTACTCGTATAGTACTCAGATCTAATTAAAAATAAAAAAAAATAAGAAAAGAAAAAAAAAAAAAAAGTTAGTTCAAATACTCATTTTTATCATCTCAACTATAATGCATACTCATCTTGTTTCTCTAGATCTTTATCAGTGCTCTTGGTCTGCACTTGGAGTTTCGTCTTTGCGCTGTTCCACCTTGTTAGTATTTCTGTATATTCCAGGAATTAATCCAACCCCAACTTACATATCGAGAGGATAGACAATGATGTTTGCAACAACAGCGCCAGTAGCACCCGCAACAGCTTTTCCCCAAGGTCCCAATACCAACTCTTTAGATTGCACAGTCATGACAACAAACTCTTTGAACACAAAACTTTTACTAATAAAGCACAGCTGCTACGATCGATACCCACAGAAGTTGATACAGCAAACAATCAATTAAAACACAAGATATATATATCCGTATCTACTTGAAAAAAGAAGAAGAAGAAGAAAAAAAAAGAGAAAAGAGAAAGAAGAAGAAAACAAAATCAAAATATGAATCAAAAGATTACAAGAGGAAAAGACCGAGAGAGGCCGGATGTGTAGATGAGTATCATGGACCTCGGTCCGCTCTCCTTTGAATCTCCGGGGCAGCTTTCTGTATGTGGGTGGGTGCGGCGGGATTGCCTTTTAGGGATAAACTCTTAAAATAACTATAGGTGTTTCATGGGGATTAAACAGTCACATGCACTGGCACTATATCTCGACTGCAATGACGAGCGGCGATATCAAACGGGTGCTCCGGAGAGACATTGGGCTGTGAGTTCGGTGCAGGTACCGACAAACAAGTCAGTTTCAATTTTACATTTACATTTATAATAACATCAAAAAGTAATAATAGAAAACTACTTTTAACAAAGTAAAGGTGATGATTATATATTCTTCAGTGCTTGATGAAATCATGAGCCAAAAGATAATGAACTCTCGGGACAACAGCTCATTATGGCAAATTTACTGATACCAATATATAATGAAAAGATAAATAGTAAACTTTTAGATCATCTAATGAATGATATAGCCGAAAAACTATGAACCAATATATTCAAATTTATTATTCAAATTTATATACAGACTTTCAATTCTCAATATCGTTACACAAAACCAGTAAACATATAGGATATGATATCGATGCTCTAACTCAAGAGTTGGAAACTTGATGACCAAAATAAAAGATGAATAAAAAAAATCAAATTTATATCATTAATAATGAAAAATAAATAATGAAAAAAAAGGGTATATAAATCACAATTAAAATGATAATAATGATAAAAATTATAAAAATTATAAAAATTATAAAAATTATAAAAATTATAAAAATTATAAAAATTATAAAAATTATAAAAATTATAAAAATTATAAAAATTATAAAAATTATAAAAATTATAAAAATTATAAAAATTATAAAAATTATAAAAATTATAAAAATTATAAAAATTATAAAAATTATAAAAATTATAAAAATTATAAAAATTATAAAAATTATAAAAATTATAAAAATTATAAAAATTATAAAAATTATAAAAATTATAAAAATTATAAAAATTATAAAAATTATAAAAATTATAAAAATTATAAAAATTATAAAAATTATAAAAATTATAAAAATTATAAAAATTATAAAAATTATAAAAATTATAAAAATTATAAAAATTATAAAAATTATAAAAATTATAAAAATTATAAAAATTATAAAAATTATAAAAATTATAAAAATTATAAAAATTATAAAAATTATAAAAATTATAAAAATTATAAAAATTATAAAAATTATAAAAATTATAAAAATTATAAAAATTATAAAAATTATAAAAATTATAAAAATTATAAAAATTATAAAAATTATAAAAATTATAAAAATTATAAAAATTATAAAAATTATAAAAATTATAAAAATTATAAAAATTATAAAAATTATAAAAATTATAAAAATTATAAAAATTATAAAAATTATAAAAATTATAAAAATAATGTTACTTATAAGTCGATAATAAAAAATAATGTTTAATAGTTAAAAAAATCAAATTGAAAATCCATTAAAATAGATTCAATCCCTATCTCTTTCAAAAACAAGAAAGAAATAAATGAAAATATAGAAAGAAAGAAAAATATTACAAAATAAAAATGAAAAGATCAAAGAAAAAAGTAATATTTTCACTTGAAAAATTAATGAAAATATGAACAATTTTAGTCAATAAATGGATAAATTTCTAAGTCGTTTACAAAACCAATTTTGAAGAGTAATAATCAATAAGATTATCCAAACGTCGTTAAAAACCTGATAATTGTTTTTTCTAGTAAACTTTTCAAATTAATTGAAAAATATATATATCATGATTGTAAACTTTTGATACAAATATTTAACCATCTTATCCAACTCATCACTTGAATCGTCAAATTTTAAATTGAATTGTTATCATATTAGACTCATTGCGTAAAGATAAAATACTTGCATTCATATATAGTTATCTCTAAAACCCTGTTAACTAAAAAAACCAAATAACAAAATATTTATTCTGATAGTAGACCAACTTTAAGCCAAATCTCTGTTTTTGTTACTTTAAACTACAAGATGATTTGCTCTATAAATCTGCAAAATACAAGGAGAAAATAATAATTTAAGATTCTCATCATTTATCAATATCAACTGAAAAAAAAAGAAAGGCATTTATAGGAGTAAACACGTTTTGAACGCAAAGCAGTCTATCTCTCCAACACAGCCTACTAAAATATCAACTACATATACAACACAGCTCAAACGCTTTCACAATTTGTTGATTGTATATATATATATATATATGAACTCACACAAAATTAGTGAGCTGTTAAAGTTTGTGTGGCTCTGATATCATTTTTTCAGAGCGATTTTAGAACAGCACATGTGTGGGCCAACACCCAGATAGGGTGCATCACCAACATGTTTGAATATCAACTCATCAGCTTTTCTTAAAAAGTCTACGCCAGCCATCGTATAATTCACGGTAGTATATTAATACTTTAAAATCCTCGCCAAATTCCAATTGCTATTTTCAACACATCTCTTCACATTTTAAAGCTATCAAATATTATTAACAAATCATCATCTTTAACAATGGGTCAGGAAATCGATACTAACAAAGAAGCATACGATATTTTGCGAAACACTTGGCTTCTGTTCTGGTCAAAGGATCACAACATGTTTTTAAACAGAAACAAATCAGAAGGCTCTTATGATGACTCTGGTAAATACACTGTATGGCCCCTTTCAGTAATGCTGCAGGCTATCGTCGACGGAACTAGAATCTACCCTAATGAAATAGGTCCTATGATACAACCTGCGTTTGCATCTCTCGAGAAATACTGGAGTGAGAAACATCATGCCTATTGTGCATCCGAGTATTTTGATGGTAATGAAGACATTTATTTTGATGATAATGCTCAGGTTGCCTCTGCTCTTATTACTGCATATGAGGTCACTGGAAACAAAGATTATCTAGACAAAGGTTACAAAAATGTAAAGTTCTTGATGACAGGTTATGACAAGTCAGGAAGCCCAGGTGGAGTTAGATGGCACTTGGGTAAAAAGGGATCAAACACTTGTACTACAGCTGAAGCTGCTCTCGCTGCTCTGAGGCTAGCAAAATTTGTAAAGCACGATGCCAAAGAACTTGTTGAATTTGCAAGCGCTTGCTGCAAGTGGATTTTTGAAAAGTTAAGAGACCCTGAAGACGGATTGATTTGCGATGGACTCGAACCTCACGATGGTGAGTACAAAAGAAACGGAACAAAGTGGACTTACAACCAAGGTACCCCAATTTCACTTTGTTGTTTGTTGTACAGCTTCACTCAAGATGAGCATTACAAAAAGTGTGCAGAGGATTTGGCAATGGCAGTTACAAACAGAGAAACTGCGATTTTTGATCGCGACACTCAAGACAGAGGTGCCCGTTACTATCGAGACTCCGTTTACTTTTATCAGCTTCTTGCTGAAGGGTTTGCAGACTTTATGTTATATTTTGCCGATAAATCGCCTCGAGAAGTAGTCGACAGAGTCCAGAATGAAACTCTACATACCTTGCAGTATGTTCACAATTTCATTCGCGATCCAGAAGATGGTCTGTCTTTTCAAACTTTCGAACTGTTTAGAATCAACAAGCGTACATATGATGCCTTCAAAAATCTCACTGGAGAAGACAAGCAATACGAACCATCTGGAGGAGAGCGCGAGAAGCGTGATGATATTCCTGTTGAAGAACGTTCTCACACAAAGTCCTTGATTAGTTGTGCTGCAACAGCAAGGATTTTTTTCCAAAGTGCAAGAATCTTCCCTAAATTTGACTCTGGAAATTAGAATCATGGCTCAAGGGAATGAAATATAGATAAAAAGAAGTTGTTTAATAATACAAATTATACATAATAAAAACCCTATAGCGATCAGAAATATTTATCGAAGACAGTAAATTCTATTAGGGAAATTACTCATCTGAAAAACATAGAAGTTGTTAAATGGAAAGTTCCTGTTATATTTTTGTGACAGAAAGTGTAGAATTTCTTGACCAAGAAAACCACCTAATACTGCTGCAACTGGTGAAATTTCATATCCAATGTGCGTTAAAAATTCTGTGATATTTTCAGGCGAAACAACACTTTCCGGCAATTCTAACTGTGCCGCAATTTCTTTTGCCTTTGTAAATAGAGCCTCCGGACTAGGATCCACGTTTTCGTTCTGTAAAGTCCAGAGAGCAACTAGCCCTGGAATGGCTACAGGAACAACTGCAGCTTGACGGGCTTTCAACTTTCTTGGAAGATTTCCAGAGCACGTTGTTGCCTTGAGTAAATCACTAATAGGTGTAAATGTATCATTCATAACAATGGCATCTTTATAGCCCTTGTCTATAGGTGTACTTTTAATTGATATAACTTTGGTAGTAACTGGCTCAAATCCAACGGGTGGTTGAAGGTTGGTTCTCACAGACTCGCTATACTATGTTAGTGTCAATTATACTGAAAAACGAAATCATCATTACACTTACAAGTTGTAGGTAAAGTCTCCAAAATCAGAAAATGCATAACCTGTGAGACCAATTAGACCCGCAGCAATGAATCCTTTATTCTTTAGTCGTGTGGCCGTGTTCAGATAGTGCTATTGTTATTGTTAGATCATACTACTATTCGCAATGGACCCCAAACATGCTTACCAAGTATGAGTACGGCAACTCTGTGGCTACAACCAAGTCAAACTCTGAGATCCATTCTTGAGATTTTTGCATCACATCAACGGTATCAGAAATCACTTCAACTCTAGGATTCAAGTCCTGAATTCTAGGTAATGCGGCTTCAGCCCTCTATAAACACAGTTAATACTATAAGAAAATTTCAATCGTACTATGCCTTTACTCACATTTTTGCCAATGTCACTCTCTTCAATAAAAAACTGTGCTCCCAGATCCTTACCAGTAACGGTATTTGTATCGACAATAGTAAGAGATCCAATACCTGCCAAAACTATATTCTTCACCATCTCGTTTGCCAGCCCACCTATGTTAACGAGAAGCACTTTCGAGTTTCTCATGCGAGTTTGAGCGTCCAGGCCCCATAATCTGATCTGGCGATCATATAAAGCAATTTCATCTATGAATAATTAGTATATGTTATCCTGAAAAATTCTATACATATCTTACCAGCAGAAATGGCTGTGGTTTGGTTTTCAGTCATGGTTGGGTGATTCTTGATGGTGGAAAAAACATGCAGTAGTAGTAGGAAAAGTGAAGATTAGAACAAATCTTGAAATTTTGGCATTTAAGTTTTCTTTTTCTCCCCAAAAAGCACACAATCCACTTTTGTCCCTTCTTTCCATTCCCTGCCTAGTTCAACCGTCTTCTTTCTTTCTATTTTATAGAACAAAAGACATCTTGTCAGATTCTACATTCACTGATATAAAAACAGAACACTATGGATATTGGTCGCATTTTAGATGGAACGCCAGAACCTCCAAGCTTTCAGCTACCTAGTTTTTCTAACCCTCGCGGAAACGAATATTTTGTACCCGTTCGGATGACAGAGTTTCAGCATACGCTTTACAATGAACTTATAGATATGCATCAGTCTGATATCCTTAAGTTTACAGCAAGAGGTAAGGTAGGTGAAAGTACAGATACTGACGATTTTATTCGAATAACAAACTCTTTGAATAAATTGTACAACAACACCAAATTACTAGGCACTCATCCTTATTTACTTGTTGATCACTATCTTCCGCCAAATTTATTACTTCGAGATATCCCAAGCAAATTGAGCAGAGCTTCAGGGAAGTTCATGGTTTTAGTGAATATTGTGAATCTTATTAGAGACAAGCGAATGCAAATAGCCTTGATATCA
This sequence comes from Geotrichum ghanense (nom. inval.), assembly GCA_022023575.1. Classification (NCBI taxonomy): domain Eukaryota; kingdom Fungi; phylum Ascomycota; class Dipodascomycetes; order Dipodascales; family Dipodascaceae; genus Geotrichum; species Geotrichum ghanense (nom. inval.). The sequence continues at coordinate 1,522,573 of JAKKCX010000006.1, read as the reverse complement.
CGCCCTGGTAAATCTTTTGACATTATTGAAGCCTTACTTTTGGGTAAAATGATAAATTACGAAAGACATTCAGGATCGCCTCTACGCCCTTTACACAAAAGCAATCCTAATACGTCTACAATTCATTTATTACCTTCTTCGCAGCTAGATTCCACCTACACGGGACACGAAAGATTTGATTTAGTCATTGCGTTGGATCAAACCTTTAACTCAAGTGATCCTCATATCATGACAATTAGGTCTCAGAGTAGAACAACCCAAGCAGATTTAAATGGAAAGGCACCGAAATTTGCTCCTATTCTCAGATTAGTCCCATACTATTCGTCAGAACATATATTTTCACAGCTTCACAATGAATTTTTGAAGAACGATATTAGTGCTGTGTCTGTGCTAAGACCTAGAGTAGGAGAAATTCCTAAAGAATTTGAGCGGTATTATTCTGAAGGGCTAAATGTTTTGCTTCCCTGGTTCGAGAATATGAACTCTCCATGGCCTCTGGCTGAAAACCTTCCAGAGATTTCAATTTACAACGCATTAGATGTTGAACATGCCATTAACGTTTATAAAGGTTCTACAGACAAAAATAATTCAAATGGAGTTCATATAAAAGAGGAACTATCATTTCCTGATAGTGATAAAGATGAAGAAGTTTTACCCATCAAACGATTGAAAACTGAGGAAGCCTCAACAGACAAGTTTATTGCCCCCATCACTGCCCTTCAACCCCTAGACGAGCGAAGAACTTTGACAGCTAGAATTTTACGGTGTATGGATAATACAACAAATAGTATTAAAGAACAGACAAAAGCTATTCAGATACTAAGGACTGAGGCTTCAGAGCGTGAGACCGAACATGAGGATCTAATTGAGTCGATGCGGCAACAGGTAGAGAAAATATATAAGCTTAACGATCAAGTAAAACAATGTCAACACCGATCAGAACGCGAAGACATGGAACTTTCAAGAATGCAAGAAGCGGTATCCAAACAAGAAGCTGAATTAGTTTCACTGCGAGGGTTAATGTCCATTAAAAAGCGACAAGAAGATGATGAGCTTACTTCTGAAGCTGCTCGTGAGTTACTCAAACTTGAAGATCAGAAAACCAAAATTGCTGGATTTGAAACAGATTTGGAAAAACTACAAACCGATCTGGCTACAAAAAATTCAGATAATGATACACTTCGTGTTGAATATCAAAAGATATCATCAGAGGCTAGTGAACTTGCAGAAAAAGTGGTAGCATTACAAAGTCAAAACAAGAACATAGACACCAAACTGGCAACTAATATTGTTGATTTGAAAACCGAAGCATTTGCATCTGAGCGTAATATGAAGGAGCGAATCATCATGGAGCTGGAAATCAAACTTCGCAATGTAGAAGAGCATCTAAAGCGGGTGAAGGAGTCTGAGAAAGTTAACCAGACGAGATCAAGATACAGCGTGAGAGTTGGTGGTATTAATAGGAGAAAGACAAAATCACCGACTAATAGTAGTAATAGTTCAAGAAGAGGTTCTCCTGCAACCAACCATGGACCTCACCCCCTACAAAACATGACAAACTCACATTGATAACTAGTACAATTATTCACGATAGAAATTTGCTGTGTCTCGCTAATTTCCAAAAAAAAAGTTTTTTTGTAACCTTTAAGTTATATATTACAAGCCTTATATTACACCTCTCACTATTATCGTTTTGTTCTTTGTCATAATCACGATATTTTTTTTCTTCTATAATGTAAGAAAATTGTCGGAATGTTTATCAGTAATTATTAAATTTTATTTTATTTTTTTTTAAAAAAAAATACAATACAGTGAGAAATTGTCAAAACTATTTAAAATTATATAGAAGTAATTGCTTTGATTTATAAACATAGGCTTTGCGAACAATATGACTCAAGTTAAAAATTACAGGAAGATATTAACGATCTAAATTTTTGCCCTTCATTTCAAAAGCCATTTGATAGGCAGCCTTGGTCCAATATCCTTCCTCTTTATCCTCCAGTTTCAAATTTTCAGCAACTGCCAGTCCACGTACAGCTTTAATAACATGTGCGTCATATTCTCCATTATTATCTCTGAAAAGAACATTATAAATGTCAAGCCATGGCTCAGTTACACCAACAGGCAGGTCTTTGATCCTCGATGGGTCAATACGAGGTCGCCCATAATTGATATAGATTACAATAAATGTAAGCCATAGAGTCTGTAGTAAAATGTATTGATTTTCAGGAGAAAACATACTGGCTGTTGAAGGATTTAATAAAATTTCGTAAACTTCATGAGAGGCCGTAAAAAGGTGTAACAGAAAGAAGTTGTATGTTGGTGTTGATGTAAGTATGTAAGCACTAGCAGTAAACAGCTCTCTAATAGTAGTTTCAGTAGGTTGATGGAGAGGTAGCTCATTGACAAAGTCACTGATAAGCTCGGGATATGTGCCAATTATATTTTCAATAGATGCATCTTTAGTCACGGCGTCAAAAGCATTATTTGTACGAATTGATTCTAAGATTGAAAGAGCTGGGCTGAAATCCTGATTATCAGGAACCGGTTCTCCAAATTTTCTCAGGGATAGCATTTCAATGTTGTTTGATTTATAGGTACTGGTAGCTAAGGTCAGTGCTTCAGAAGCAACTTCCCAGTCGTCAAGCTCTACTGCATATCCGAGATGAATGATAGGATGTAGCAGACCGCTAACCATTGCAGTCGTCATCAAACCTTTTGGGGCATCTTTACAAACCAAAAACGACTCAACAACGTCTCTCCAGTCAAAAGCTTTTGTATCGGAGATTTTTTCTTGAAAATAGTCAAAAAATCCCCGTTCGTATGCCTTGTTACCCATTAATTCATACCAATCCTCATCAGTAACTTCCGCTGGCGAATCCTCTTTCCACTTGGCAACAGAGTTATTCTGGCTTTCGTATATTTCATACAAGGTCTCCGCAGTAGCTCCAAGAAAGTATGCTGATGCTAAAATATGAACCGTATGATTGTGGAAACGTCGCTGATTGAACAACGTAGCGTTGAAAAGGTGGTTCGCGCGGAGTAGCTGATGAAGTTTAGCCTTAGACTGTGCTGTTGGAGAAGGTAGGCCATTAGGTCTAGGATGAAGATCTAGACCATCGAAAGCATGAGTTAAAGGGAACTGTGTATCGTGAGACTTGGAAAGAAAGCCGCCCATAGTGAATATATAAAATGGGATACTTTGATTTTTTAATGTTGGATATGAAAGAGATTAAGAATAAGAATTGTTGGGTTTGTTGTGTGTTTTATATATAAAAAAATACAAACCAAATTAAGTTGATCTATTGATCATATGCTTTAGGCTACAAACGAGAACAACATAGTAAACATTTATGTTTTATCGAAAGAATATTATTAGATTTTGAGTAGATATCCTTGCTGTACCAGCTGTTGAACGTCAGTTTCTCGAACATAGAACTGACTTCCTTTGGTCAGATTAAAAACTCCGTACTCTGTTTGAATTTCTCCTGCGTCTTTTAGAACTCGGACTTCAATGAATAAGTCTTTTGGAGGTTCTAAACTTCCTGTCAAATCAATATCCGACCATATTCCTTTATAATCGGCTAACATTTCAGAGTAATCTTTAAGATATTCTTGCTCAGCTGGTGCAAGATTGTATGTATTAGCTGGGTCTAAGTAGTCAAGGTCGCTCCAGGCATATCGCTCAATTTTATCATTTCGAAGCTTTTGGTATGCAAGTAGACATCTTTTATTACGCGTCATCGAAAGTCTTGACACCAGTACAGCTGCTAGCATTTGCCTATTCTCCTGAAGATCTTCTTCAGGCACCATTGTTTGCTGAGATATTTCTTGTTGCATCTCTCTATATAATTGTCCAAGCTCGCCAACATGTTTGGATATGTCGTGAGTTTCACGAACAATAGCATTTATGAGTTCATCGTGATAAGCAGGAAGGTTATCTAAATTCTGGGTTCTTCTTGCGTCTTGTATGAGTTTGGATGCTAAGTCTCCGTACATGCTTTGCTTCTTCTATAATCCTTAGTGGGTGCTTCGAGTATATCAGCGTATGAGCTTATAAAAGTGGATCAAAGAAGAATTTCTTCAATATTTATTTACACACTTTTATTTTCATATTTTTTCATCTTTCTCCACGCGTTTTGAAATTTCGACTCAACCATGAAGCAAGCGACTGTATCAGCGTACTTTACAAAGAAACGAAAGCCAGAGCAACCTGCTGATAATGAGAAAAGTTCCAAGCGCATAACATCAGATTCTGTTGTTGCTGATAAGAATACTAAAAAGAGTCGAAACCTTCTAATAGCCCAAACCCGACTAAAGTTCAACTATTCTCCTGCATCGCAATCAGAAGAAACACATTCCGATTCACCATCGCAAACACCACCGTCACTGGAAAAACCCATTCAAAAGGCATCAAACAAATCTCCAATACAAGATGAGCCGAAAAAAAAGAAACAGACTCCATTGGAACAGCAATTTGACATTTTAAAAAAACAATACCCGGACATCATACTTTTAATAGAGGTTGGATACAGGTATGTTATTCTCGGAGACGACGCGTTAAAGGCCGCACAATCTTTCCGATTCAACCTCTCTAAATCTTCTGAGCCAAGAGTAAGTTTCCCATCTCAGGTTCTCAAGTACAGAATCAAGAAACTCATTGATGATGGCCATAAGGTTGGACTAGTAGAACAAATAGAAACAAAGGCGCTAAAAGAAGGTAGTGGTCTTTTTGAAAGAAAATTGGCTAAAATCTATACTAAAGGAACATGGATGGAGGATGATGTGCGTCGCTTTGTAATGGGTATTACTGAAACCAAGACAGGTTGGGCTTTTTTAGCTGTGGAGCCTGGAGTTGGTCGAATAATTACAGATGAATTTTCTGATACCCAATTGATGAGCGAATTGGATACTAGACTTTCTCACATTCGTCCGTGTGAAATAGTCGTTCTTGGTAACGTGAACAAAACTGTTCTCAAGATGTTTAAAAGGGTCAGTAGTGAACCTCGAATTGTCAATGTAGAACCAATTCCACCTGTTGAAATTGATATTAAAATTGAAAAATATTATCTAGATTTAGGTGACGATGGACCTTTAAGGCATTTTGCAGCTTCACTTGCTCCGGGTGTAAAAAAGTGTCTAGTAGCCCTTATTGATTATTTCAGACCATTTCAACTAGATTCCGTTTTTGCTTTAACAAAAAATTTCGAGTCCTTTAAACTTAGTACAACTGTATCGCTTAATGCAAATACAATTGAAAGTTTAGAAATATTCAATAATCTAACAGATCATTCCAGCAAAGGTAGTCTTTTTTGGTGTATGGATCACACTCGAACGCCATTTGGATCTAGGCTACTTCAAAAATGGATTGCTAATCCACTACTAGAAAAACATGCTATTGAAAACAGAATGTTTGCAGTGACTGAACTATTGAAAGGCTTTGCAAAACATCCTGTAATTGAAAAAGTGACTGGCTTCATGAAAGGTTTACGAGACTTAGAAAAGGATTTGATTAATATTTACTACGGCCGTTGTTCAGCTCGAGGTTTATATGCTTTTTTAAAGAAAATGCACACATTAGGAAACATCCTTCAAAATCAAAACAGTTTTAATTTTAAATCTCCAATTCTCAATTCACTGTTTGGAAAGTTTTCAGCAGCTTATACCATTTCAACAGAATTACTTAGTGAGCTACGAGAAGAAGGTGCAAACAATAATGACAATTCGGATCTTTTCCATATTGAGAACCATCCTAGTTTGGAAGAACTGCATTTATGTATACTCATGGTACATTCACAGCTTGAGTCTGAATTGCAAAAACAAAAAACAGAAACAGGTATTAGGAATCTTAAGTATGTTACTGTTGCGAATCTTACCTATTTACTAGAGGTTTCTCAAGCCGATAATAGTAAAGTGCCAAATAATTGGATAAAATTTAGTCAATTGAGAGGAAAAGCCAGATATAGATCTCCTCAGGTAATAGAGTTAGTGAAAGAAGTGGAAAAGGCACAAGATCGTTTGAAGTTGGAATCAGATGCTACTTACCATAGATTTTTAAAGAAGGTTGCCAATAACACTGATGAATTTCGTACTGTTATTAGCTCTCTTGCTCACTTTGATTGTTTAGTATCTTTAGCAGCTATTGCAGGCACTCCAGGATATGTGAAACCCGAAATCATAAATGAGCCTGGCTTAAATATTCGAGGAGCTCGACATCCTGTGATTGAGCAACTTCTTCCCCCTGGAAGCCAATATATTCCTAATACCATTCAACTACGGGCTGGTTCTGGACGATCTCTAGTTCTTATGGGTCCCAATATGGGCGGCAAATCAAGTTATGCACGTACAGTTGCGCTTTTTGCCATTATGGCACAGGTTGGCAGTTATGTACCAGCTCAATGGGCACAAATAGGACCTCACGATGCAGTTTTTGTACGAATGGGAGCTCGTGACGATTTATTTCGTGGCCAGTCCACTTTTCATGTTGAGCTTTCTGAGGTTTCTACCATTTTAAAAGATGCTACAGACCGTTCACTTATAGTTCTTGATGAAGTTGGTAGAGGTACAAGCACTCTTGATGGTGTTGCAATTGCTGGTTCAGTACTTTCTTATTTCGAAAATACTGTTAAAGCAAATTTGGTTTTTGTTACACATTATACTGGTTTAGGAAAAGGAGAAGGAAGAAGAATGGGATGGATGAAAACTGAAGATGATCGATTCATATACAGATTTGTAGAAAGTGATGATGCACCTGGATCATATGGAATGAAAGTGGCTAGAATGGCAGGAATCCCAGAAAACATAGTCAAGCATGCCGAAGAAAAAGCTCATAATCTCGAAGTTATTATTCATAATCGACAAAACCGTAGAAAAATTGAATATCTTGGAGAGTTTGTGAACATTGTGATGGGTAATGCAGTTTCTCAAAATCAAAATCGTGCAAAGCTTGAACTTTTACTTCAAAATGTATGAAATTTGGTTGTTCTAAATTGTTTATATTGATACATACAGCCAAATACTTGTGATCAAACTTCACCAGCGAATATCTCCATCTTTTCTTAATTGCACACTCACCATGCATGACATACTTTAACAACATAGACTATATGCTTTATAATTAAAGTAAACTTTTTAGCTATAATATATATTTAGCTGATTTTACATATTATTTAAGTTACTGGCCATTTTCAGGATTTCCACCTGCTAATAAAAGCACAAGAAGTGCTGGAACTATATACCAGATATATTGTTGTAAGAACGTTTTCGGTGGCTAAAAAAACTTGTTAGAATAAATTTTTGTCAGATAGATATATATTCAACTAACCTCTTCTTGAGCAATTTTGTTATCAACGACCACAATTGGTTTTTCCAACACAGGGATTGGTCCGCTGATGGGTTTTGAAAGAATAACTTGAATTAGTTGATCATCATGAGTAGTTAGCACAGGCTTTCCTGATTGACGAATGTAGTTTATATGCTGAATGCTACCGTCATTATTTAGTTGAACTTGAAAGGTTTCGTTGCTTAATTGTGAAGGAACCTGTTGAGATAAATGTTAGATAGATGGTATCTGATTGAGTTAGGGATACTGACTTCTGCTAATGCCATGCATTGAAAATTTTCTAAGCTATCTAAAACTCCAAAACAACCACGGCCTGAAATCTCTTCTAAGCTACTTGTAAGCGACTTGAAATTTGCCGTTCCTTCTTCAATATCGTACTCAAGGACACCCTTGGTTATGAGACCAGAAGAAGCAGGTGGTAAAGGTTTAAAGAGTACTTGCACCGCTTGCAAATTCGATTGAGCAGTTGCCAAAGATCCTAGGAGTAGCAGAGCAACTATTGACATCAAATACGAAAACATTTCAGTAACCAAGTTTATATACATCCATTCTATCGCGATGTAATTTGGCTCACTGTGTTTAATTATTATCGATTTGTAGAATGTGATATTGGGGTTAGGTGATATATATCGTGATGTTCCAAGTCATAACTTTCTTTTTTTTTTTTTTTTTTCATTTTCGTTTTCCTACTACATATTTTCATTTTTCCTCTCCTTCTGTCAATTTTTCGTTTATTTCGGAAGTTTGTCACTGAATTGAATCTCGACCTTTCTCCTATCACATATACTCTTGTCAATTCATAATGTCTTCAGCACCTGTACTTAATGTAAGTTTCTGCTGTTTTATTCAATACGTCAAATATATTTTATGCACTATGTCAGCGGTGAAGTGCGGATGTACTTTTTGAGGGTATGAGATGGAATGGTGTGACTAGTTAGTAACCAAGACCCTATACCATATTGAATGGATAGTAATTCCAAAAAGTTCTTGAAGATGTTTGAAATTTAAACGGTACTAATTCATCACTTGGTATCATCATTATATCTATTGATAAAGAAGTAAATTTATCAGAAAGGGTCTTATAATCATACTCACTTGGGAAAAATTTTAAGAGGTTTCATTGGTTGATGCCAGGGCAGGTCGTACAACCAACACCACCACTTGCATTTTTCAAAATCTTCCAAATACATCTGCTCCGCAAGACTTTGAGACTTGGTTTTTCAACTGCTAACTTTTATTCGATAGGTCTTTAGATGGTCCGCTTTGGCCTCCGGTGTCGTCTATGGTTTTGTTCACAACAGATCCCTTAACTCTGCTGCTGAGGCTAAGAAGGCCCATGACGAGTTCGCTAAGAAGGAGAAGCTCATTGCTGAAGCCAAGGCAAAGTATGCTAAATTACATCCTAAGCCTGTTTCTGCTGCTTCTACCGGTACTGTTGACTTTGAGGATCCTAACTTTGACCTTGAGGCTTACATTACCAAGGCATTGGCTTAAATAGAATTTCCATTGATTTGTATATGTTACTCCAATTAATTTCCTTGTTCAACATCTGATTCATTATAAGAAGCCCTTGTAAAAGGCAAAAAAAGTTTCATTTTATTTACATTTATACAAGTATTTCGAAGGTAGATGGTGATTAGAGTATATATACAAATGAGATGAGGTTGTAGGATGTGCTTATCGGCGAACTCTAGTAAAGACACGTCCAGGTGCCAATCCGTACTTTTCTCTAAGAGCCTCAGATGTACGATCAAATTTACTTCTCCAAATATGAGCTCCAACAGCATCCAATTTTAACTCCTCTGCAAACTTTCTTATGTTGAAATTTTCTCTAGTAAGAAGAGTCTCATCAACATTCTCAACAACTCCGTTGGTTTGTCTAAAAGCCCAAACAGCATGACGATGAATACCTGAGTTCTTTTCAGGTGTGGGAGGTAAATAAGGCATAAGCTCGGTAGCCTTCTCAGTATCCACAACAGCATTGACATTTGACAAAGGAATATTTGACACTGCCCATTTTAAAGTAGTTGTGTAAGAATCAGTAGCGAGATCCGGAGTATCAGGGTCGACGATAACTAAAGTGTATAAACTGTTTTCAGAAATCTCTTTGTACTCTTGAATTTTCACTACTGGTGGTCGAGTTGCAACACCACAGGGAATAACATCGCCAGGAGTAAGCCATTTGTTAACAAAACCGGGGAACTGTATTTCGACATTGGCACGAGGTTCTAAAGTTGGCATAGTATCTGGAATGACCTTTAGTGTTTCAAGTCTTTGCATGAGAATTAAAAGATCGTAATCCTTCCATTTCTGTTCAGCTAAATGACGATAAACAGGCTCGTTAAAGTCAGCATAGCCAATCTTAAAGTTATATTTTACTTCAGGGTTATCAATTTCAGCCTTGATCGAGGCCTTTGTAATTTGTTTTTTGATGACCTTGATGTCTTTGGATTTCGTAGTAGTTTCCAACTTCTTTTGCAGCTCTTCAATCTTTTTGTATTGGTCTGCCTGGTATGCTTTAACAATTTCATGAGCCAGAGGAAAAGCTTCGTCAAGACCGATTGGAGTATTATAACGAAGTTTGGTTGTCCTACTTTTCAAAGAAGGAGGACCCCCAAACTTGGAGTAGCCTTCCAGAACAGCTTCTCTCATGGATGGATTTTTGATTTGAAATGTTGGTTTCGCAGCATTACTGATACATCTAACACCCATTCGGGCAGCCTTTGCAGAAGTTTTATGTGTGAACATTGTGTATCTGTTGTCGAAACTAGAATTACTTCCGAGATAAGTTCGCTCTGTGAAAATTTCCAGAAAGTTTTTTCTAGTTGATTTTAGTGGTGAAAAATCGTATAGTGAGCTAACCATGTTCTGAAAACTACGTATGTATCGGTATTTTACAGACTACAAAACCCCTGCCCATGATTAATATGGAGTAGATTTGGAAATCGAAATGATACAGAGTAGAATTTAAGTATGTAGGTATATTCCGTTGGAAACCTCAACGTTGATCCCATACTAGTTGACAACATCAGCAAAGACATAAATGAAATACCTAGCATCATTGACACTGCTTTTCGTGACTCACACTAGCAGTGCTTTAGCATCTTTTTCCTTTGAGCACGATATATACTCAAAACCGGAGTTCGTCGTGCTCAACAACACTTCGCATAACCTACTAGACAACCAGGTGGACACATATATTCAATCTATTAAAGCTTTAACAAACTACGAGGTAGAGTTTATGAAATTACAAAATGATACCTACGTGTGCACATTACCTATTTTGAAACAAGAGGAGATTGAGTCTGACGAGCAACAAGAGATTAAGACTTGGAGTGATATTGAGCAACAGGAGGCAAAGAATATTGCAACTGAAGCAATGAGTGTAATGTCCGATAAATGCATCTATTTTTCAAAGGACTGGTGGACATATTCATTTTGTTATGGTAAAGATGTCATGCAGTTTCATTTAGATGATTTATTCATAATATCATCAAGACCACCAGAGCCGGGACCAGGGGTGATGTCTTTTGTATTAGGACAATTTGAAACTAATTCCAATGGTACAATCACTAGTGATATTGAAGTTGTATCAGATGGCGATGTCAGTTATTTATCGTATACATTGAATCAAGGAACTGTATGTGATCTTACTAATAAAGCCAGATCCATTGAAGTCCAAGTGTACTGCAATCCCAAGCATGCTAGAGATTCAATTCTTAGAATACAAGAGGTCAAAAGTTGTAAATATAGAATGGAGGTTTCTACTAACAAGATTTGTGGTCATCCTGTATTCGCACCACCTGAAAAGATTGATCCACTTAAATTGGAATGTCGTAAGATCGTTTCGAGCCAATCTTTGCATAAGTCTAGCTCCAGGAAAAAAGCTTCAGAGGAAGCAGGCAAACCTGAATCCTTAAACATACAGAAAGAAATTAAAGCTGATCAGGAAGGTTTATATGATCTGCTATACAATGACATGGATTTTGACTCTTCAGGCCCTTTCCGAAAGCTTATTCTTGAAGAAGATGAAAAAACAGCTACATTAAACTCGTACAATGAAGACTTGGATCATACGCTTGCACTACTTTTAAAAGCAATGACAGATATGATAAGGTCTCGCCACCTCAAGAATAGCAAAGGTGAACATATCACACCTAAACATGAATTTGTTACTGTTCTTGAACTATTAGACTTAGACGGTACAAATATAATACCTATAAAGTTTGTGTTATCTAAAGGTGACCTAATGGCCGAAGTTATGTCTTCTGAATATGAAGAGTATAAAGAAAAAAATATTGCACAACTTGATGTACCCTTTAACAAAGATGACTCTAGCCAGGAAGCAACTTTAACACCCACTATTCTATTTAAAACTTCATTTGGATCTCTAACTGCCACGGATAATTTTGGCGATGATGAGGAAGATGAGGAAGATGAGGAAGATGAAGATGATGATAATGAGGAAGATGAATACGATGAGTATGATGAAGACAGTGTAAACTTGGATGAAGAAAGGGTGGGTAACAAACAAGATAATGATATTTTAAAAGTAACAGATGATTCTGATATTCCTTCAGAACACGAAGTGGGTGATCAATCTACAAAGAAAGAGGTTTACCCTGAAAATCAAGAACAACAAGTATTAATTCAACCAAATGCTGATGGTGAGATTGAAAAAGTGGAAAATCAAAATCATCAGGATCAAACTGTTTTTGCTCATGAAAATGCACAAGATGCAATTGAACTACATCAAATACAAGATGATAATAATCAACATACCACTGACAGAGCTGACAATACTCGCCTTGTGCACGACGAACTTTAATAATACTTAGTGTTGCATACGTGTTCTATGATGAAATAAATAAAAATAGGTAGTAAATCCATCAATTGTATCTAAATATACTGATTTCGTTATTATTATTTATTTTATAATTGAACCATAAATATTTGTTTTAGTAGATGATTATAATGAAGGTCAGAACTTCAGTTTAATCATAATAATAGCTAGATCTGAGAAGAATTCGATCTTGAATATTCTTAAACTTTTGGGAACAAATTTAATGGTACCAAAGATGCCAAAAAAGAACAAAAAGAAAACAAATAGGTTTCTTGATCTGCCGAGAGTTTCAGTTAATTGATACACTAGAAACTAGTCGAAGAATGCTATATATTATCAAGTTGAACAATAGTATATCGTTTTGCAGGAAAAAACTGAAGATTATGCAATAGAATTTAGAAATGCATTAATATTTCAAAACGGTATGTAGATTAGGTATCATCTGGCATTTTAATAGATTAAAACAGATGAGAATGAGCTCAGAGTTTGGAGTTTAAACCCTGAATCTTACAATGATCACAGAATAGTAATGCTTCCAAAAAAGGAAATCACATATTTCAAATAATAGTCAGAGGCCCCATCCTATAAAGTTTAGAACACTCAAAAATACTTCAAAGCTAAAGAGCATTAAATCAGAACACATAGCTTAAAGGACCTGAGATGTCTGAAAATAATAAAAAAGAAAATGGATTTCTATTCCAAAAGATCTGCCTTCCATTTCGAAATGGATGATGAATTATGAGATTCATTAGTGTGAGGTTTCAACTTTTTCTTTCTTTCTTTCTTTCTTTCTTTCTTTCTTTCTTCTTTCTCTCTTTTTTTTTCTCTTTAACTTTTTGATATAACTTTTAGAAACCTTCTACTACTTCTTCTACAGCAAAGTATTGTTGACCTTTAAGTTAACAAATTGAAGTCATCCTGCATCATCATGGGGTTTAGAATACGACCAGCCAGTGCTCTTGCAGTTCTATTAGCAATCGCTTTTGCATTTCAACTGGTTGCAATTTTGTCCGTCCCAGTTACAAGATCAATCACGCTATGTACCCATAATCACATACAGTTTGGTGTTTTAGGATACTGTGATACACGTAAAAATACTTGTTCACGAGCAGGAGTTGGATACAGTGATCAACTCAGCAGTGCCGGGTTTTCCCTTCCTTCCAAGGCTAGACATACTCTGTCAAATCTTTTGATTGTACATGTAGTAGCTGCAGCACTAACATTGGTTCTACTTGTTATGAGCATACTTGCTCATTTTCATAAACCTGCACATTCTTCAAAGTATTTGTTGGGAATGCTTATTTTAGCATTACCTACTTTTCTTGTTTCACTATTGGCATTTCTTGTCGACTTACTTCTCTTCTTACCTCACTTGAACTGGGCAGGTTGGCTAATTCTAGCTTCAACAATATTGATTGCAATATTTGCTGTTCTTCTTTGCATTATGCGGCGGACGTTATCATCGCGCAAGGCAGTAAAACAAATGCATAAAGAAAATTCAGAGCTACAAAACCTTAATTCCAACAACCTTTATGGGGAAATGGGGATGGTGTATGGGGAAGATGATAATTCAATGTATGATGGCAACAAAACAACAAGACAAAATAAGTTTGAGCCTGTAAGTGTCACTCAAAGTTCTATTACAGATCCAGATGATCCAGAGACGATGATGAAACCTTCTTCTACAAAACAACCTATAGCAGGCTATCAAACTCAAAGACCACAAAATGAATTTAACCAAATTGACTTGAATAATCCCTTACAATCTACAAACTATCATATGGAAAATAATAATTATCCTGAGTCTACGATACCTATTATTATTTCTAACAGAGAATATCAGCCAGCATTGTCACAAGCAAACCAAGAAAGAAGTCATTCATTTTTGCCAGATCAACTTAAACCTGAACAACAAGAAGAAAATCCAGTGTATATTCCTAAAGCTGGAGCTGATTTGGATTTCAATGAGCTTTCAAATCAAAATCCTTACGGAGAATACAATAATTCTAAATCCCCTGCTTCTTTACAGATTAGAAAGCCGAACACAACTACTGCTTTGAATCAAACGTCTATACCGCCCCGAAACTTTCCTAGGTTAGAGCATTCGCAAACCACTACTCCAAGACAAGAAAAGCCAATTAAAACACCTTCAAATTCCTCAGTAACTGAAAGAACTAAACGTAGGACTCGGGTTCGAAACCAAAATTTAGATAATGACGAGTTCAATTTTACTACTGATTCACAACCATCGAAAAGTCGGCATCCATATAGTACTTTTGACAACGCAGAAAGAGATTATCGTCCTCCAGCACCTAAATGGCGACAACGAGGCCATCAAAATGCACCGGGACTCTCACAGCCGTCATATTCTCCTAATAGTATTAGTAGTAATTATCCTCGACATGCACCTACATCACGAAGAGAATCACATCAAGGTTTGAGACAACATTATTTGAATAATGATGACGAGGAGGAAAATGAAAAATTAGCTTATTACAACAGAATGGCACAGCATCAGCCATTTTCACAAGATCCTATAGTTATTCCAAACGTCCCTAAATATAGTACACAAAGTCTTGAGACATCGGACTCAGCATCATCTCATTTTACCAGTATTAGCCAACGTGAACCTTATCCCCAATACAATTACCAATCGCCTTCCGCAAGAAAGAATAATGCATCTGATTTTGTGTTATCGAATAACCCAGATTTTGTTCTACCATCTAAACGAAATATGAATGGAACTCGTCATCATAAACAAAAGAAGAATCATGCGCCTTCTTTTATTCCAGAAATCGGAATGCTAGACGGGCCTTACAATTTATCTCGAGGTGCATAATATATCATAAATTTCAAAAAATTTTGATCGACATTTCCTTTGATGTACTTATGTTTTTTTTTCTTATTTGATTTTGTTTGTGATTCGTAAGTTTAGCGATATAATTGATTAAGTATAGATAAATTATTACAATACTTATTGCAAAGCCAACTTAGCCCATGTGGGAAGAACAAAAGAAGCAGAGTGAATTTCCTTGCTGTAATATTTGTTGATCTTATCGTTTTCCTCCTCTGAAAAAGATCTAAGAGGAATCTTGGGGTTCAAAGAAGTATTCTTGGAGCACACCATGAAACCAATTTGTCCAGAGGGATAAGTAGGAATGGTGGTGTAAGCATACTCAGCAACAGGGAAGACCTCTTTGCAAGCTTTCTTAAGATCAGTGATAATTTTGAGGTGGAGCCAGATGTTTTCAGCTTGAGTAGTAATTACACCATTTTCAGTAAGGGCCTCCTTAAGAAGTTCAAAGTAAGGTTTTTGGAAAAGAGAGGCTGCAGGACCTTCAGGATCCGAGGAGTCAGTGATGATGACATCAAAAGAGTTCTTATACTCTTCAAGGAATTTGAAGCCATCACCAATGTGAACAGTAACACGAGGATCTTTGAAGCCAGCAGACATCTCAGGAAGGAATTGCTTGGAGACACGGGGAACAGCTTCATCAATGTCACAAAGAACAGCCTTTTCAACAGTAGAGTGCTTGACAACTTCACGGAGAACACCACCATCACCTCCACCAATAACGAGAACCTTCTTGGGATTAGGGTGAGAGTTCATAGCTAGATGGGTAATCATTTCTTGGTAGCTGTATAATAATAAATTGTTAATTCATCACATCGTATTGAGAAGTAGTAGTTTACAATACTTACGCAAACTCATCACGTTCGGTAGCTTGAATAGCACCGTCTAAAACAAGAACATTGCCATAATCAGTACTCTCAAATACAAGAACCTAATGAAAACACTATTAGTACTTTCAGCTGTATATCTGATACAACAAAGCTACATACATCTTGGTATTTGGATTGCTCAACATGGAGAATCTTCTTGACTCTCAAAGCCATAGCTTGACCAGGCCACATGGTATCAGAGATCTCTCTGAACCAACCATCTTGAATAGTCTTGTGTGTCAATTCTTGAGCCATTTTTCTAATAATATTCATAAAAGTGAAAATTTCGTTGAACCAAACAAAATAAAATAAAAAGAAGGGAGAAAGCAGACTTTTATGCTGAATTTAAGTTGTAGATTTCTCTATCAAAATTTTTCACAGACCTATGAGTCTTATGTAATTTGGTTTGCCCAGAGATCTGAAAAGACCGGCTCGAGCTTCAAAATTCGGCCTGGCATACCAGAAATAGTTTCTAATATAAAAATGCGAGTAGCTAAGTAAAATAGTTAAAATTGCTCGTAATGTTTTTAATCTAAGAATCTAAGGACCAGCTCAGTGGCCCAAGGGCAAGTTTATCCGGGCTTCAATCTGTTTCGTTGGATGGTTGTGCTGTTTCGCTGAATCACAGATCATTGACTAGGGTTCGGGTATCTCACACGTGATATAGATCTTTATATACTTGCTTGGTGCGGCTGTGTGAAATAAAATTTTTAGAGAGCAGTTAAGCAGAAAACGATACTTCGTGATATAAATTTCTGATCATATTGATACAGTTGACAGCTAGCAATGTCATTGAAGACAAAATCAGGAGCGACTGTTGCACAGTCTCGACAGGATTTCACTGCAGAAAGAATCCAAGGCACAAATGACTACTCTATAGTCTCGAAACAGTCTGTAGAGCGGCTGTACTGGTCCAAACAGTCTCCAGGATTGCAAGCTACAACAGCTTCAAGACATATTGAATTTTTCAAGCCTTTTGTAGAAAGACCTCAAAGAAGATCTCCTGCAATTAACCGAGGCTACTGGACAAGAATGGAAGCTATCACTCGTCATATTGAGCATATCATATCAGAGACAAGCTGCACAAAAAAAGTTATCATA
Source organism: Geotrichum ghanense (nom. inval.) (assembly GCA_022023575.1). Lineage (NCBI taxonomy): Eukaryota > Fungi > Ascomycota > Dipodascomycetes > Dipodascales > Dipodascaceae > Geotrichum > Geotrichum ghanense (nom. inval.). The sequence continues at coordinate 1,505,564 of JAKKCX010000006.1, read as the reverse complement.
AATTTAGGCTGTGGCTATGATCCATATCCCTTTCAATATCTTGCAAGCCACTCTACTGACAATGTTGAAAATATAGTATTTCTAGACATTGATTATCCCGATCTCGTAAGAAAAAAAATTAACATGGTCGAAAACACTCCAGAAATATCCTCAATTATTGGAAAAAAAGTACAACTTGAAAATCATTTTAATCGGTCAAAAAATAATGAAGGTGTAATGTTTGCTTCAACATCATATATTGCAGTTGGATGTGATTTAACATTATTAAAAGAACTTTCAGAACTTTTGCGATCCCTTTTTGATGAATCAGATACGTTATTTGCATTTACAGCAGAAGTTTCCATTACATATATGCCAGGAGCAGCTGCTGATAATCTCATTGAGTGGAGTTCAAAATTTAGCCACTCAAGGTTTGTTTTACTTGAACAGATAATTCCGTCAGGCCCAGATCACCCTTTTGCAAATACAATGTTGAAGCATTTCAGCAAGCTGAACACGCCATTGAACAGTGTTTTGACTTACCAAACTTTAGCTGATCAACAACAAAGATTTTTATCTCGGGGGTGGAAGCTTGTACAAGCCGCTGACATGCACCAGTTTTTTGAAAAAAGTATCAGCATTAAAGAAAAACAATTTTTAGATACTGTCGAGGCTTTTGATGAATGGGAAGAGTTCATTGTTTATGCACAGCATTATCTTATTTTGTTTGCGTCGACTGATAATACACCATCTCCTTTGATCGACCTTAACTTACAGATATTTCCTATTTTACAAGAAACTAAAAACAAATATCTAATGAATAACAAACCTACTCCAGAGCTTTATACAAGATTTGCGGCTGGGAGTTTATTTGATGATTCTACTTTAATTCAAAATGGAGGATATACAACAATGCGGACAAACGACAGTGCTTATATTACCACATTAGATACACATAAATTTTCATTAGAAAAACCACCGTTCAGAGAAAGGATGTGCCATTCTATTGATAAATTACCAAATGGTGATTTAATTATGGTTGGAGGTAGACTGTCTCCGACCTCTTATTTAAAAGATTGCTGGACTTTTACAAGTAATAAGTGGACACAACTGTGTGATTTACCAGATTCTCGTTATCGCCACAGCTCATTTGTTTCAGATTGTGGTAGTTTTTATGTGTTTGGAGGAAATTTGACGACATCTAATTCTTGGTTACAACTTGCTTCTGACGGAACCTGGAGCCTATTAAAACAAGAAGGAGATGATATTCCGAATTTAGTGTCTGCTGCTCTAGCATTCAACAGAACCAAGAACGAAGGATTCATATTTGGTGGAATGAAAGCAGACTATTCACCGAATTTTAAAACTTTCAAGTTTTACATCAAAAATGGATTAGTTGAAGTTCGTGATGTTAGTAAAAAGATTGAGAATAAGATTCAATTATCATTGACTAGGTATGGTGCAAAAGCTCTCTATTTAGACGATGATAACATTCTCCTTTGTGGTGGGGTTTCTCAGCAAACTCTTATTCACAAAACACAAACTTTTGTAAATTTTAACACTACTGATTTTACTGCTACAAGTGACTTTTACAAATTGGATGATAACTCTTATCTTCCCTTGCTTTCTGGATTCAATGTTGACATGATTAAAAAAGACATCATTATATATGGTGGAGGTGGAGTGTGCTTTTCATTTGGTGCATTCTGGAATGATCTGACAATTTTATCTAATTCATCATCAAAAGATTTTGGCAAGTACGATCTAATAACTCCTCCCAAATTATTGGCTGAGAAGGTTGAGTCTATGGAAGCAAAGCCAAAACGAACTACTAGCGGTTACAAGAAAATTAAAATCAAACCCGTACCAAGATTTATTTTAGGCCAAATTTCAAATTTCAAAATATTTTTTGAAGAATTTTACGCAAAAACTTCCCCTATTGTATTAGAGAAGGTTCCTACTGGTCCAAGTTCAATAAAATGGAAAGATCACAATAATTTGATTCAGGATCTTGGTGTAGAAACAGAAATTGAAGCAATAATTTCAACTACACAAAAGCTTAATCTCTCTTCCAAAGATAATGAACACAAGTGTTTGTCTTTTGAAAAATTTTTCAATATTTTGGATGTGTCTAAACCCAGCAGCGAAATGAAAGTTGCATTTGAAGGAGACATGTCTACCATATTTAAAGCAGTTTCTAACGATTTTACTCTTCCTTCCCCTTTACAAAACCTTCAATCTTTCTTGACACATCCACGTCTTCAGGTATTATCATCAGGCACTACCACTTCTCTACAGATTAATCCTAGGTTCACCATGGTTTGTCAGGTAACTGGAAAATCTCGAATTCGTTTATATCCATCTTCAAACACGCCCAAATTACAAATTCCTCAAGGTGAATTGATTTCCAAATTGGAAAACGTGTTTGACACAAAAAATTCTATCCTGGGAGGAACAAAGCCCTTAGAGTCTATTATGAGCTCAGGTGAAGTTGTATTAATACCTGAGTTGTGGGTATATTCATGTCAAATTATGGCTCCATCGATTGTTGTGGAGGTACCAATAGTTAATGACTTAAATCAAGCAATTGAATAAGTAAACAATGTAATTTTTAAATCAATAGACTGATCAGCTTGAATTAGTATTATTTCACAGATTTTGGCGCTTTTAAGCTCATATCTAATAAGTAGATAATCAAACTTCAGGATGTAGAAATCATGTATTATACATCTGAAATTCTTAGTAAAATTGGTAAAATTATATTTGGAAAAAAAATAAGAAATCAATTACCTCTAAAGCTATATAAAATGTTTGTAGTGAGATAACCCTAACTAGCTTCCAAAGTCAAAAGCACTCATATCTGGTTCTTGAAACGCTACTTGTGCTGCAGGTTTAAGATTGGCAAATGGATTTACCTTAGTTTCGTTGTCTTTATCTTCTTTATCGGTATTTTCTACTTTAAATTTGTCAATAAGATTGGTAGATTTTGCTTTATCACTCAATTTATCAGTAGAAAGCCCAAACGTTGGAGTCGTTTTCTTAATAGAATTGTAATTGAAATCGTCTGGAATACCAAAAGAATTAACAGTCTGTGACGGAGCCTTGGGCAATGAAGAATAATCGAAATCATCAGTTATTCCAAAAGCATTGGGCGTAGGTTCTTTTTTAGCTTGAGGTGTAGAGTTATATACTTCAGAAATGCCAAAAGGATTAGAAGTTGGATTCCCATTTGAAATAAATTCATCAAATGCACTCTTTGTATTTTGGTCAACAAAAGACTTATTTGCTTTGACTTGAATCATATCAGCTGTTGCAAACTCCCAATTTTTAACTAGATCAAGAGCTAATAAATCACATCCCATACGGGTATAAATGGACGATGTTTTTAGGACTACTTGAAATTCATAGTCTGAACCATTGGGCGTTGTGACAAATTTTGGATATTTCTTTTTCAGCTGTTTATAAAGAACAATCAACACTGGATCATCTGAAAGGAACGATTTGCTATCGGCTTTTTCAAAGTTTTCGCATCGAATCTGAACTTCATTGTAATGACTGACTACATCTTTTGGTGCATTTATCAATGCTTGCATCGAAAGATCCTTACGATCTAACTTCCAAAATGCCCAACTTGTCATCCACCTATCTCCAATTTCAATTGCATTTGGTAAAATTACATTTTGGAGTAGATCTGTAAAGGCCGGATGTTCGTCACCTCCATACACACGTGCAACAGCAATGGCCAAGCTGACATCTTTCACATTCCTAACAAGAACGTTTAAAGCATCCTTTAATGAATCTCCAAGAAGAAAAAAAGCGGCAGCATATTCGTATCGATGTTTTCCTAGAAGTGCAAATGCATTCTTACAAGCTGTGGTTTTAAATTTTGGTTGTTCGAAATCGTTACTTAGCAGCTTCATTGTTTTGGCCTGCTCACGGTTTGATGCAGCTGTTTTCCAAAGCCCAAGAAGAACCTGTTTCTTTCTAAGAGCAAGATAATATAAAGAACAACCTACAGGATCACGGTTTCCATGAATAAAATGGTTTCGCCCTAGAGTTTCAAAGATCGTCCGCAGTTTATCTGTTCTAGTCCAGTATGGTAAACCTGTATCTTTTGCAGCTTGCCACAGCAAAGGCGCTGATGGATTTTGTACCAACCCAAGCAATATTTCTTGAGACTCACTATGAAACGCCCAGTTAAAATCTCTTATATTCATTGATTCTTGAATACCCCGATGAATTTTAAATAAACGGTAACCAAGTAAAAATTTAATACCATTCAAATCCAAAGATCGTGAATTATCTTCAACTTGAATTAAAGCTTCCACCACACTTGCTAAAGTTATCTGTTGATGCTGCGTCATATAAGGCAAAGAAACCTTTTGAAACCAATCAAGTAATTCATTACACACTTCAGTGTTAAATTCGTCAAGAACATCATCAATAGACATATGGCTTGTATCAAATAAAATTTTCTTACTCGATAAGGTATCCTTGTCTTCAAACCTAGCAACATCTTCAGGAGTTAATCCTATGAAACTCTCGATATCAGCAACTTTAGAATCTAAAACAACACTGTATTTCAACGCCTTTAATAGTACCACTAAAATTTTTTTAACTGTTAATATGTTACCAGAAAAAATATTTTGAATGAGAAATTGAGGGTGATAAAATGGTAAAGGCCCATTCATGATGGACGATGCGTAAAATAATGTGTACGAGTTGTCTACACTATCACTATAATTGTAATTGTGCTTTCCAACAATATGTTTTGTGTAGTCGTTGCGTTCATCAATTGTACCGTCATGAACAAACAGTTGATTACCAGCCCCAATGGCTAAACAGCCTCCACTTAACCATATCGAATCACCGATAGTGTGTGTAGTATAAGCAGAAATGTCAATAGATTCAATAGGTGCCCAAGCTGGTGTTTTATTGGTATAATCAAATCGTAACTGTGAATAAAAAACCACTACACTAGCTGATCCTACAGCCAGAATACTTTGAGACCCAGGAGTGGTCGTCCAATCCAAATCAGATAAAGGACTCTCAGGATCAAAATTTCTTTGAAACTCTAGAATACCATTACTAACGTCCCAAATCGACAGTTCAGTAGCATCTTGATTTGCAATAGCAATTTTGTTGACTGATGAGACTTCAAGTCTAGATATACTTTTCTTATCAGTTTCCAGTTTAGCGATTTGTAACCAAGATATTTCACCAGTTTTAGATAATGATGCTGTCCAACTTCTGAAACAACCCTCAGGAGAAATTGTAGCAATTACAGGTCTTTGAAAAGTATCAATATGATCAGCATCAATTGTAGCTTGCCATCCTACTGGATCTACTCTTGTAACAATGTGAACTTCATCATCAGTAGGTAGTTCGCTATTACAAATATGTGTTACAATATCGTAACCAGATGTATTTCCTTCAACTGGCAATGATATTCTCCACAAAATACCTTGTTTATTTTCACGTATTGCAAATATATGATAACCATGAATGGTTTGCTCAGCTTCAGGTAGTAAAAATAAGCATTTTGGAGATTCAGGAAACAGAAGCTTTTTATAAGCTATAGGAACTCCAACTGTTTCCCTGCAGTCCCAGACTATGAGTTTTTCATGAGTAAGAGTAACAAGAAATTCACCATTTCGGAGAATTAGTGCATTTCTGATCACTTCATTCTCTTCATTTATAGAGCTTTGTCTGCGCAAAATGGTAGAGTCATCCAATTTATGTGTTTTCCACAGATAATTCTCTGAGAATCTACTCATAGATAGTACAGCACTTCCATCAGCAGTTCTGATAAGGCGTTGAATGGATTTATTATGACCAGTGAGAACAGATTTTAATACCATGTGTTTTTTATGCGTATTTTGATCAATTAATTTATCAAAATAAGCACAATAATGCAAAAGAACTCCTCTAAAATCGTGAACTAGTATTGAGAGATCTTTAGCTTTGTTTGAAAGGCTTTGCTTATTAGTAAATATCATGAACGATAGAAAAGGTGAGTCTAAGGGAAATCGTTTGGGAAGAACCAAGTTCTCAGCAATTTTCGTTAAACGAATCAATGTTTTTGTCTTTTGACCAACATTTTCAATACTGTATACAGTCATGGTATGATCTTCTTTTAAAACTACACATAGCTCCGGAGATTTTTGAGCAATTGAAATGGCGTTTTGTACTGATTTGTTAAATGATTTTTCATCCGAACGCAGGAGTGTTGATTCAATTGACTTTGATACATCACAGTTATCAATTATGAAAGCAAATCTTTTACCTGATTTTAATGGTCCAGGATTGTCACGATATAAATCTAGGTTTAGCCATAATTGAAAATTGCAGTGATCTAATGCATCAAAAGGTGCCCATATTCGCAGTACACCATCTGTGGATGTTGTATATAATACGTTTTCTGTTGTTTGCTCTTTATGAAAAGGCTTTCTCCAACGAATGCTAGTAACAATTCCAGGATGTGGGATGTAAGAAAAATCAAAATCAATATTGTCCATATCGTAAGAAAGCCGATTCCAAATTTTTACCACTTGATCATACTTTCCAACTGTAGCTATAAGCTCATTATCATAAGAAAATTTAGCTATATCAACTGGTGATGCCAATCTATAGATTTTGTTAGCGATAGAAGTTTTGAAAATTCACTATACTCACTCTCGAAACCAAATTTCTTTAGCTGTTTTAGAGGTTTCATCAATAGACCATAGCGCAAGAACTTTTGAACCTGTAAGTAATTCAGTGGCAGCACCCCATGATAATGTTGAAATACTTCCGTGAGCTTTAGTTGTTTCAAAAAAAAGTAGTTCAGACCATATTGGTGGTTTGTCAAATTGTAATGTAGGAGCATATACAGTCACTTTACATCCATTTGAAACAGCAATATAACCGGTAGACTCATCAATCTCTACACTTGAACCATCTGATTCTAGGTACAATGTTTGTATTAAATGTGTTGAATCTTCAAGAATGATCAAATTGTTTCCTGAACAATATGCCTACATAAATCAAAATCAGCAAGGGTCTTGTTCAAAATACGAGTGCGAATAACTTACCAATATTTGTCTGCCGTCGAACGTACATGTGCAAACAGCGTTACAACTAGAATTTGGTTTTCCAGGCAGGAAGTTAATCGTCATGAGTCAGTATAAGGCAAACGGTTAGTAGATGTAGCGGATAAAAAAGAGAGTGCGTAGAAAAGGTGAACGAAACATAGGTATAGCTTCCTAGGCACATGGAGATCCATAAGGTTAGGGCGTAGCGGAAAATCTGGAGATTTACTTTTCAACTGGAATCTCTGGGTTCCTTTTTCATTACCTCTCACTACAATATAACCATCATGCCTTCTAGGTAAGAGAATTATGTGTTAACTTCGTTTAACTATATTAACAAACTTCATCTAAAGTTGTAAAGATTTGAGGAATCAAGTTGCTATATGCCTTCAAAGGTCACCTTGTGTTCTTATCGATAGAAACACTCCTAAAAAGTGTATTGAAGATGAAGAGTTACGAAAGGAGCTTCCTGAAAAGTGTAGATTACAATTAGCTTCTTTCTATAAATGCAAGTAAGTATTTTATTTACATTTTATGGGTGACATGAGTTAACATTCGGTGATTAGGCATGGTTTAGTTGATATGACGTGAGTGCTTTTTGTGAACCAAGGTTTATGGTGCAATATTAATTTTTTTTATAGGAAACGTTTTAGAGGAAACGCACCACTGTCCACCGGTAGATTTGATCAAGAATTAGCCAGACTTTCTAATGGAGATTATAATGCGGAAGATGAAATGTCTAAACTCGCAGTCGTTTCGGCAGACAAGAAATAGCCAGTCAATGTCTATTTTTAAAAATATATAACGGTTATCAGTAATATCTGATCCATACCACACAATGTAAATAGAATTATGAATAAAATCCCAGCATCCAAATATTAACAAAAATAGTTTATTTTGAATTTCATGATGGTGTGTTTAGAGTCTCTACGATGGATGGTATAAGAGTTTCTGCGCTGAAATTGTATGTTAGTAGAAAAATCCTAACCCTGGAACATTTGTAATATCAAACATAGTAATTTCTAACGATTAAGCATTTCTCCACAAATTTCTTTCTTTACGTCAAATTATATCGTTGATAATGTTAGCTGGTGGACTATTAAGAAAGCAGTCGCTTAAATGTTTATCACTCGCTTCTGTCAGTAGGAGATGTGCATCACATCGTTTGAGTGTACTTTTTTGTCAAGAAAATGTAAATCAGTATGAAAATCGAGCTGTTGTCTCAACTGGATCATTCTTATTTGAACGAAGACAGTATTCTACTGAGTATGAAACAAATCTTGGACAGCCTAAACAGCCTCAACCTTTGGCCCCTTTGCCGAGTCCACCTCCGCCGAGAGGATTTACATGTCTTTCTAATAGAGCACTTATAGCTATTGGAGGACCTGGTTCTGCCCAGTTTCTAAACGGAATTGTAACCAGCAAAATTGTTGGAGGTGATGAAGAAGACTTTAATGATATGAACGCTATATTTACCTCTTTTCTGAATTCCAAAGGTCGAATGATTGCTGATGGATTTTTATATCCTATACACAATAACACCTATTTACAAGATGTTATTAATCCTTTGCTGCCAACGATTAAACAACACAAAATTGCCGTCGATGGCGTAACCGCAGAATATTTAGTCGATATCGATTCTGAAATGGCAGCTAGTTTACTTCAAGCTTTCAAACTTTACAAACTTCGGTCTCCAGTATCTATTGTGCAAGTACCTAAAGAAAAATTATCAATGTGGGCTGTTTGGGACGACACTGCAGTTGCAGAAGTATACCCATTAGATGATCATTCAAATTCAGAATTATATGTTCTTGACAAATATAATTTTGGTTCATACGCTGATAATAGAAGTCCTGGTATGGGTCTACGAATGATTTTGCCTTCTGGTCAAACTCCATTAGATTGTTTGTCTACTGGTTTTATCAACGCTTTTCCAAAGCTTGAAGAAGCTTCGCTCGAATCCTATCATGTTAGAAGAATCCTATATGGTATACCAGAAGGTCCTGAAGAGCTTCCTTCAACAAAAGCACTACCATTGGAATCATGCATTGATTACATGGGTGGAATCAATTTTAATAAAGGCTGTTATGTTGGTCAAGAATTGACAATCCGATCTCATCATCATGGAATTGTGAGAAAGCGCATTATTCCTGTCGTCTTTTATCCAAGTTCTACCCAGATAGATGATACCGAAATTGAACTTAGCTATGATCCCCTTTCTCCAGTAGCTACCAACATTGATACCAAGACTTGTTTAGTAGGATCTTCAATTGTAGACTTAACGCAAAGAGAATCGTCTGCTGAATCACCATTTGCCTCATCACCATTTGCATCCAAAGCGTCATCAAGACCTAGCAAATCACGCCCTATTGGTTCTATAATTTCGGCTGTTGGTAATATTGGATTGGCATTAGTTAGACTGGAAGAATTTGCAGCTCCAGACGCTCGTCCAGCGGTTAATATCCCTAATTCTCAGAATAATGAGCAGCATTATATTTGTGTGAGAGGATTCCAACCTTTCTGGTGGCCACAGCCTGAAGAGTAAATCAAGTTAGTTTAATCAAGATGTATAAAGATATCAGCGTACTAGCATTTTAAAAATTTTGTATATATAGTCATTTCAATGAATAATTATCTAGTGTATTATCGTGTAGCGAGTGAATTCAAACTTAGTATATTTAAATATGAATATGAAACTTAACGATCTAAATCTTGTAAAAACAGGAGAAATTGTGAGAAAGAGTTCTATTATAAATAATAATAAAAAGATTTGAATGGTGGTTGAACCAACTAAAGTTCAAAATGATGTATAATATCAAATGAAATTGAAACTTCTAGAAAGAAAAAAAAACTAATGTGACGATGGCTTTCATAGATTCTACATTTTATAGATGAATTTAATATGAGATATGCTCATATTATGTTTATATCTAATCCTGATTTTAGGTTGAATCTATTTGTACCTCTATTATGCTTTAATATGCCAACTTGGAGTTGGAATATTATTATTATTATTTTGAAAAAAAAAAGTAAACTAATTCAGAAAAATTAATCTCTTTGCTATAGTTTTTTTCTTTCTCATATTCAACTAATGATGATTCATTCAAGAGCCTAGATACATAAGTTGTTATAAGTACTTCTATGTTAAGCGTTGATAATAGAAGAATGATTGCACAAAAATTAAATGAGTAGTTGTGGGAGCCATGGTAAGAGATGAGTCACTAAATTTTATATTCAAGTTTAAATTTTAGTCTTCGACCTAAATTCTTCTCTACACATAAACACGCACCCAAAACAGCTTTTAAACCCTTCAACTATGTCTAAAGTCGCCTACGTGGTAGATGTTGAGAGTGGAAATCTCCAATCATTACAAAATTCTATTGAAAAAATTGGCTATGAAGTGATTTTGATCAAAACTGCAGACCAACTTAGATCTGCTATCTCTGGAGATTCGTGTCAAAGGCTATTTCTTCCTGGAGTTGGACACTATGGCCACTTCATGAAGATGCTGAATTCAAGAAATCTCAGAGAGCCTATTTTAGAGTATATTGCATCTGGCAAGCCACTTATGGGTATTTGCGTCGGTCTTCAAGCTTTATTTGATAGCTCTGAAGAGGATACCAATTCTTATGTTGCTAATAGCTTAGAAAGTGGCCTCGGGATGATCTCAAGATCGCTGAAAAAATTTGATGCATCTGATAAAGCTGTGCCAGAAATCGGATGGAATTCTGCTGTTCCTGCCCCTGGGTCGAAATGCTTGCAGGAGGGTAAAGATCTTTATGCCATTAGTGAATTTGCAAAATACTATTTTGTCAACTCCTTTGCCGCAATCGTTACAAATGAAGAACTCGAAAAAATTCAACAAGGTCGTGTCGATGAAGTTACTGGTCTTAAAGGATGTGAAGTCACTTTGACTACTTATGGTACTGAGACTTTTGTCTCAGCCATTTCAAAAGATAATGTTTTCATAACTCAGTTTCATCCCGAAAAGAGTGGAGAGGCTGGTTTGAAAATTATCAAATCATTCCTCACTGGAACCAAATACTCTGATCATCAATCAATTCCTGCTGGTTTAGTTGTCAACCCGGGGTTTACTAGACGGATTATTGCGTGTTTGGATGTTCGTGGTAACGATAATGGTGACTTGGTTGTCACAAAGGGTGATCAATACGATGTACGTGAAAGACAAGTCGATGGCTCGGGTAACCCAGTACGTAATTTAGGAAAACCAGTTGAAATGGCCAAAAAATATTATGAACAAGGAGCTGACGAAGTAACATTTCTTAACATTACATCTTTCCGAAACTCGCCTATCAAAGATCTGCCAATGCTGGAGGTGTTACGCCAAACATCCAAAACTGTATTCGTTCCTTTAACTGTCGGTGGTGGTATTAGAGATACAGTTGATCCTTCTACAGGTAAACTTGTTTCTGCATTAGAAGTTGCAACGTTATATTTCCGCTCCGGCGCAGATAAAGTCTCGATAGGCTCTGATGCTGTTACCGCTGCAGAGGCTTACTATGCTCGCGGTGGCAAGGGTGATGGAACATCGCCTTTAGAAACAATTTCCAAAGCATATGGTATTCAAGCGGTAGTTGTTTCTGTCGACCCCAAGAGAGTTTATGTGGAATCGCCTGAGGCTGCACCTGCTAATATCAAAGTTATTCCTACAAAGTTTCCAGGTCCTAACGGTGAGAAATTTGTGTGGTATCAGTGCACAATTAAAGGAGGTCGTGAATCTCGTCCAATCGGTGTTTATGAACTCGTCAAGGCTTGTGAAGCACTTGGTGCTGGAGAGCTTTTGTTAAATTGTATTGACAAGGATGGATCCAATTCTGGTTATGATTTTGAATTAATCAACTTGGCTAAATCTGCTGTCTCAATTCCTGTCATTGCTTCATCTGGAGCAGGTGTTCCTCAACACTTTGTAGATGTTTTTGAGAAAACTACTGTGGATGCTGCATTAGGAGCTGGCATGTTTCATAGAGGTGAGTACTCTGTGAGTGATGTAAAAAATGAATTGATGAAAAATGGTATTTCAACAAGATTGGAAATCAATTCTGGAATTTAAACAAATGTATATATATTTATAAAATCTTGACACTTACAGATATTATATAGAAAAAGATCTAATTGGTTTTCGTACTATTCAGTTTCACTACTAAAAAATAAAAGAAAGATATAATACAGTAAACAGTTCTTTTATTGCTAAACTTTCAAGTGATGCTAATAAGATCTAACAAATAATATGTTTAATGATTTTCGAGGATTATAGAATAAAGTAGCTGTATTTAAGTAGTTGTTATATACTAATGGAAAATACGCATCTTTAAAACTATAATTGGAAAATACACCTTACACGGCTTTATCTCCCAATTTTTACACGCTCACTAAAATTTTCATTACACAATACTACAACGATACTAATACTTAATCATCACCACTTAAAACTACGATACACTTTTACAATGAGTCCACGCAGCAAAGCACAAGAAGTTATAGAAGAAGAAGAAGAAAGCTTGTTTGTCGAATCAAATAATGATGTTATGGAAGTAGACGAAACAGCCAATGTAACTGTAAAAAAAGAGAAGTTTGACGAGCCGGAGCTTAGGTCGAAAGAACTTTCTGAAAGTCCGATAGAAGAATCAGCTATTGAAGGTATAGATGAAGATGATGAAATTGTTCAGGAGTTTCCAGTATATTTCTCAACTGGTTTGTTGAATAAACTATATCTTTTACAATATCCAAATAGATCGGCAGCAAGACCTCTTGTTGATGCAAACAACACTGGAATCATAGAATCACGAATTAAAGTAGAATCAAAGATGGTTGAAGTTGATATTCCAATAGAGACAAGCAAATTTTACGACTCTGAAAAGGGTGAGCATTGGGACAAGTTGGATAAACAAACCTTTGGAGGTGTAGCAAAGCCTGTTGACGGTGAATATATGATTGGTGTTTTTAAAGACAATGAATTACATCTGAATTCCATTTCAGCTGTTGCTCAAATGCGTCCTCAATTTCAGCATATTACGCATAGGCAGATTGAAAAGGACTTGGTAGAAAAGGACGAAGATAGCTCTAGCAAGAAGAAGCAGCCAAGGGCAGTTCAAATGACTGCTCTTGCAAGTGGAGAAAATGCGCCAAACTTCAGTGGTGCAATTACTGCACGTAAAAAAATGGAAGATGAAAACTTTGTCAGCATGGAATGGTACGATCGTGATTCTGATGAATCTTGGAATATATCTGACAAGCTTATTGCAGTCCAAAAATCTCCACTGGAGTCTACTACCACTATTGAAGGCTATTTAGAAGATATTAGTGCTCCCTACATAGACCCTACAGCCAAAACTATTTAAGGGTAAAGTATTAAATATAACAATAAAGCATGAAGTATATATTTATATATAGGATCTTATATCAGTTATATAATATTTTGTACTAGTATTTTAATCAAACCAAATCTTGATCAGCTCTTCACTAACACCACTGGTTGTCAAAACCCCAATATCTGTAATTAAAGCAGTAATATATTGATGAGGAGTAAAGTCTACCGCTGGAAGTTCTTTGAGCTCGTCTTCTTTATTTATTACTGTAAATTCCAGACTGTGTTCATTAGGAATATCACTTGGTGAGACTGGATACAGTCTAACGAACTTATGACTTTCTGTAACTACATAAAATGGTATATTAGCAACACTTGCTAACACTCCAATTTGATAAGTTCCAGATTCATTTATGACACCACCAGACTCTGCTACACCTTCTGCACCAACGAAAATCTTGTCGACTTTAGACATGACGTAACCAACCGTAGCATCTGCAATAAGAGATGTTGGAATACCGCGTGCTCTCAAAAGCTGAGCCATTTCAATACCATCACCAGAAGTTCTGGATTCAGTTACATAAACACGAAAACGTATCTTTTTATCTGCCGCACCAAGAAGCAAAGCACTAACAGCTCTTGATTTAGAGTGAACAAGAATGACCTATAATTCTTAGTTAGCATAAACGTGACAAATAAAACAAAGTAAAACGACATCCCTACTTACATCGTCATCTCTAATGAAAGGTAAGCCATTCTGTGCGATTTTTTCTCTAGATAATTTAGCACGTTCCACAAACAATTTAGCATTTTTGACAAGATGAGATTTGCAAGTTTCCCATTCCTATAACTTATGTTAGTTATCAGCCTGAATGAATAAAATAGAATACACTTACTCCATATTCATTAATGTTTCTCAGAACAAACCTAGTAAACAAATCACATCCTGCAGACAAACTGATTGAGTTGCTAACACTGCTTTTCAATTTTGATGTTGATTCCCGTAAGACCTTCATAAGTTCAGAAGATGTTGAAGCTTTTAGAGATTGTTAGAATCCTGATTCGTTCTAATTCCATTTATACATCTTTACTTACTCTTGATAGTAGCTAGTAGCGCAACCAGACTTTCGATTGCCGCAACAGGCATCGTCATTTCAGGATCTTCTTCTAAAAATTTGTCATATGTTGCTTTGATGTCAAATTCGCCAGCTGCATTGAAGACTGGCTCAATTTCTTTATATTCTGTCATTTTGATGTCTGTGACAATGAATGTGCTGCGAAAATTTCAGTTCCAACTTATTAAATCTCATTTTGGGAGTATTGAATCCCAACTTTTACCACAAATATTAAACCCATATTTAATATGAATCAACCAATTGTATATTTATAGGCATATCAAGATTATTAAAAATATTATTAATAAGAACTTGTTTTTATGATATTCAATGAACTACTATATTCATAAACATATAGCCATTATTAAAAGTACTTATAGAAACAAAGTAATAATTGATGACTGATAAATTAGCTAATATCTAACTTCATAAAGATGTTTTTACAAAAAAACTATTGTGATTTGATTCTTGATTCGATCTTCTTGCATTGATCTATAACACTAAACATGCTTCGGTGTTGTAATTCCTACGTATCGCGGTGTGTATCAACGGCAAGATTCATTTCGAACTATTGCGAAGTTCAAAATGATTTTGTAAAAAAAACAGGGCGATTTTTATCATCTACTAGAGTTTATTCCACTACAAAAGTCAATGATGATAAAAGTATTAGAAACATAGGAATTATTGCACATATTGATGCTGTACGTACAACTTGATATTTGATATATAGTTCATTATACTGACTGTCAGTAGGGTAAAACAACAACTACAGAACGAATGCTTTACTACAGCGGACTAATCAATAGGATTGGAAGTAAGTTATAGTTCCAGAAATTTACTGACACATATTAACCAAAATGATTAGATGTGGATCAAGGAGATACGGTTATGGATTACCTACCAGCTGAAAGAGATAGAGGAATTACTATCACATCAGCAGCTATTACCTTTAACTGGGCTAGCCATAAAATTAATTTAATTGATACCCCAGGTCATGCTGATTTTACATTTGAAGTTATAAGATCTATTCGAGTTCTGGATGGTGCAATCACCATTTTAGACGGAGTGGCTGGTGTGGAAGCACAAACTGAGAAGGTTTGGAAGCAAGCAAGCGAAATGAATATTCCCAAGATTATATTTGTGAATAAAATGGATCGTGAAGGAGCAGGCTTTAGTCGAACTGTGCGTGAAGTAGTTTCCAAGCTCAACAGCAAGGTTGCAATCATAAACTATCCATTTTTTGAAGATGGAAAAATTGATACACCATTCAGAGGCGTAGTAGATGTGTTGGAAAAGAAGATTATTCAATGGGATGAAGGAAGTGATGGTAAAAATGTCAAGGTTATGGACATTTCGGAGATTGAAGGTGTAGCAGAAGAGTGCGAAAAAGCACGTACTGCGTTAATTGAAACACTATCAGAGATGGATGACGATCTTGTCGAACATTATTTGGAGGTTGGTGATTACATGGAAGTTTCTAGTCAGAAAATTAAAAGTGCATTAAAAAAAGCTACTTTAGAACGCAAAATAGTACCAGTACTATGTGGAGCTAGTTTTAGAAACATTGGAGTTCAGCCTTTACTTGAAAGTGTAGTCAACTATTTGCCTAGCCCAGAAGAACGACCTCCACCTAGCGCAACAGCAAAAGGTATGACTATTAAAAAAGGAAATAAACAAGTTGCAGTACCTGATAAGGATGTTGATATTGATCCAAAAAGTAAAAATCTTACTACTGCTTTGGCTTTCAAAGTTCACAATGACCCTAGACGAGGAATGATGGTTTATGTAAGGGTCTACTCAGGTACGCTTAATGGTAACTCTACTGTGCTTAATACAAACACTGGCAAAAAGGAAAGAGTTATGAAGCTATTTCAGATGCATGCCGATGAAGCTATTGAAGTACCTTCAATTAAAGTGGGTAATATTGGGGTTATTATGGGTGCAAAAGATATCAAAACTGGTGATACTATAGTTTCTCATGGGTGGAAAAAAGATGGTATCAAATCATTAACACCAATTGAATCCAAGCTTCATCTTAACTCTATCCATGTTCCACCTCCTGTATTTTTTTCTAGTATCGATCCTTTGACTCTTTCTGATGCTAAAGGAATGAAAGAAGCCTTGGATATTTTACTTAAAGAAGATCCTTCGCTACACTTATCATATGATGAAGAATCGGGTCAAACTTTACTATCTGGAATGGGTGAATTACATCTAGAAGTGGCCAGAGACAGACTTATCAATGATCTTAAGGCAAAGGTTGAAGTTGGTAAAATTATGGTTTCATACAAAGAAACCATTCAAAAAGCCTCTATACCTGTAACTCATGAAACTACGGTTCCAACAGCTGATGGTACTCCATCCTCCGCTACTGTTACTATTTCAGTAGAACCTATATTTTCTTTAGAGGAAATTCCTGAAGGTGCAGTAAAATTGAATCATGATAACATTTATGTGTCATTACTTGATGAAAAAGAACATCTTCTAATTCCACAGCACGAAATTGAGCATGCCATTAAACTAGGTGTCATTCCTGCTGTAGCAAAAGGTGGGCTTAAAGCAAGATTCCCTCTAAACTCCATTCATGTGAAGGTTGAAAAGGTCGAAATTCCTCCTGATGTGGTGTCTCCTGCTGCAGTTACAATCGCAGTTAGACTGGCTATAGAAAAAGCTTTAGATACTATTCCTCAAGATATGTACAGTGTGATGGAACCAATCATGAATGTCAATGTGGTAGTCAGTGAAGAAGATATAGGTACTGTTGTCAATGACCTTTCAAGTAATCGTCATGGAAGTATTATCTCGCTCCAAGATGATCAAAGTAATGAAAATGATCAGAATGACACTTTTAACTTCAAGTCAGAAGCAGAAAATATCTATACTCCTCCTGATCTTACTATGCATATGTCAAAACATGGTGATAGAACTAGGTCTACTGAAAGTATCATTAAGGCACATGTACCCTTACAGCAAATGATTGGATATTTGAACTTTCTTCGAAGTATGACAAAGGGAAGAGGTACATTTCTTATGGATTTTAGTAACTACTCATCAGTTCCTTCTGATAGAGAGAATGAGATTTTGTCCTCTGAAGACTATTAATAACTTCACTTTTTTCCAATCACAGTCATAATGTGCTAATTTTATATTGTTATCATAATTCTTTTGTACATATTCTCTTTTTTTATAAAAAAAACATTCTTGAGTTTCCACACGCAATTATTCATTAGAACTTCTTATATATATTGATAGCTCTAGATCATCATGGCACAATCTAACGGTTCAGAATCAACTTTATTCCGAGTTAGCTCAACTGAAACAAGCAACTCTATTAGATTTCGTGTCAATGTACAAAATCAGCTTCAATTGCCTGACTCTTCTTCGTCAAATCCAAGTATAAGCACTGGAATACCAGTTAGTTTAGGAACCGTTAAACACTATAAAGCTTTTGTCAACGGCGGTAATCTTGGCATCAGCCTTGAGGAAGAAGGAAACTTCACAAAGATCACGCATGTTGTAAGTTTGCATCACTATTATGACGATGAAGAAGATGAAGACATCAAACAAGATGGATTTACACCACAAACTCTCTTTCAAAATGGGCTTTGGCTTAACACATCTCGAGGCGAAACTGTTTACTATGATCACGAAGTAGGATATAGGCATAGAAGCGTGGATAGTGTAGAAGAACACGTAAGTAAAACAAATGTGATTCAAGTTGATAATACAGTGGCTTTGAATTGTGCAGAACAGGAAACAACGGCTATCAAAAATAGAATGGTTCTTTGTGGATTAACTCTTACTATCCCACTTTTTTTGTACCTTAGATTCACTATTTGGAGTCAGTGAGCTTATTTTTTTGTGTGAAATCTATTTAAATCATTGTGGATTAAACATTTTTTTCCATCTTGTTACGTGGGTGCAGAAGGACCGAGCGCTGGATCATGTATCTGTGCATTATAAGACATTTACTTAAGCTTGGATTAATAGAAGACATTACTTGAAATGATCAGTTACTTAGAAAATGATACAGCTAGGTGTTCTTGCAACTTTACAATATTTCTAAAGTAGATTCTTTGATTTATTAATAGTGCTCCGCGTGAGTTTTCAATTTCAAAAACGAGTTTGGGTTAAAGTGCTTCAAAATATAATAATTTTATACAACAGATGAAGTCGAAAAACTCGCTGAACCATCATAATCTTCTTTGCTTCTTCGTACTGTTTCATATCGGGGACGGTTCCTGTTTAATGTTTTCAACTTGTACCTAATGAGTGAATAAATTAAAACCAAGTCTTGACAAATGGATAGTAAATATACTGATAAGGCGTCCATGATAGAAAACTCTACTACCAAATCAATTTTTGCCGAAGGAACAGTCTTAAACAAAAGGAATATAGATCCACCAAAGGTGAGCAAACATAAAAAATATGCAATAATTGATAAAGACCGAAACGTATTTGATTGCGAGTATGCAGACTTTGACAAAGCTGTTGGGGAAAACTTTTGAATTACAAGTGACTTAGGAGTTTCTTTCACCAAAGCGTAATAGTTATTACCTGCTTCAAACTCAAACTCATCAAAGTTAACAAACGGTCCTTCTATTAGTAGCCATCTTCTTGATAAAAATTGATGTCGTCTCTCGCATTTTATTTCGCCTGACCTTAACTCTTTGATACAGATTAAACTTGAGTGCTCTGGGACTAATAAAAATGGCAAAAGCATAGTAAATAGTAACAGATGCATGAGGGCCACAGGCATAGCCCATGGTGAGTTTAATCTTGAAGACAATGAACTAATTTTAGATGTGTCTGAAGCTACTAATGAAAAAAACGGCATGGAAAAAGATCTAGCTAAATTATTCAGTGCTGCAAGGTACCCGTCTGAAAAGGAAATAGGGCATTGACAAGTAAGTTCTATTTTCCAGGGCTCAATTGTAGGTTTTTGAGAAATCAGTGAAAAATGATTTTTTGAATGTGAAGGGATGGCATGTACAACTGGAGTATCTGTTGTCATGTCTAGAATATTTAAGTGGATGGCTCTGATTTGTGTCATATGGTTTGAATCTCTATACTGAATTAATAACACTAAAGAGCCCTTTGAGGTGCTTGTAAGAATATTGTTCGTCGAAAATAGTGATACATCTAGAGATGTTTCCAATGCAAAATGATACAGTTTGTGATTTGACTTACTTTTTGATCTGGTATCAACTAGTATTATTATTGATTTTTTAGAATTGTTTTTAGTTTTCCCTTGAATTACCATTGCAATAAACCATTTCTTTACAGTTAGGCATATTCTCTCTGACTTGACAATTTTATAATGGGTTTTAATGATTGGAAATAAATCAATGGCAGATATTTCGGTTGGAGGGTGTGACATGTCGTTAAATAGTGTGTATATCAAAGTATTTTCAATGGTACCAAATGCTAGCATGCTTGTTGATAAAGCTAGATCACAAACTTGAACTCTAGGAGAATGAACCCAGCGGGGAGGAAACTTCCTTCCACAAGCTTCAATCAAGTTCCACTGATATGTGAGCGTGAACACATTTTTTTCAGAAGCAAAAGATACAACAGAAATCTGTGTCACATATGCTTTTGGTTGAACAATTAGGTGCCTATAAAATGAACACAAGTGCTCTGAAAATCTTACAGAGACTAATCCGTTATCTGGTATTGACTCGGAAGGAATTGTATATTGAGCAGAAGGACGTAATAAAAACCTATTCTTTAAAGCTTCTAGAGTGCACGGGGAATTTTTCAAAGCCATTTCTAAAACTGATTCTTTTAAATTTTAGAAGCAAAGCTTGTTTCAATTTTTTTTTCTTCTTTTTCTTCTTCTTCTTTAACTGGAATATACCAGTAAAGAAAACATTTTATAGTTGAAACGGCCTCAGTATTTAGAACTAATCTTATATTTCTCAAGATAGTAAAACATTATGAATGATGCGAATTTTGACACGCGTAATAAACTACTCTATTAATGTAAATGTGATATTTCAATCTGAGAAATACGATAATAATAATAATAATAATAATAATAATAATAATAATAATAATAGTATACAATATTAGTATTAATTTATTTTGGATAAAATATCTCTACACCTTATAAAATCGGTTCAGCTTTGGTCATACTTGAACATTATTCTCTACTTTGAACCACCAAGATTGCTTGAAACTGATTTTAAAAACATTGTGTTGTAGTTATAATTACAATTGTTATTGCTTCTGCTGCACTGGTCAAAATGAGTTTGAATCTCAGATCAGCTTTTACTTGCATGAGAAGATATGTTAACTCAAGTCTTGACTATTCGATACCATTAAAAGATGTGTCCTTCCAGGAGTTTATTTAGACTTTATGAGAATATATGAAACTCACTTATGAACACGCTTTAATGTAGTACTTCAATAATATTTACATGACGTGTAAAAATTCAAAAAATGAGATTCCAAACATCCCTTTTGAGATTGTTTGTTACTCAATATACATTTTGTAAGATACCAGATTGATTGAGTAAATTTGCTAGTAAAGTTTGTCTTTTTATCTCATTCACACTCAAATCCAACATAGTAAAGAGTTGTTTAACGAAACCACGTACAATGTTTGAATACTGTATTAAATTATAATCAACAATTGTTTTGTTCATAATGTTTGTTAATGAAAGGTCAAATATATAAGTATTAGTTGATATTAAATCGCGACATCAAATATAAAAAAATAATTTACAAAACACAGATACACACACACACACACTATTACCATAAAACTTGATAGAAACATATTGTCACGATCAAGTATATGGAATAAGGAGTATTTGCCAAGTTTAGTAGACATTCCAAGATGAATTTTAAACAGGTATTATTTGTGAACTGCTTTGTCATTCAATATTCAGGCACCCAAGATATGTTTGTTTATTATTTACAAAAGTTAGTTTAAACCTTAACTTGAAACCATGAGAATCTCACATCTAGGGTCTTTCAATAAATTATTAGTTTATGACGAAATAGTGTATAACACAGTATCGGGCATGAACCGAAAGGTTTGAAAAGAAAAATAAAATAAAATAAAATAAAATAGAGTAAAATGAAAATCAACGGGTTGCAGAGCCTACATCATTATTCAAGTAGCGTACCTATTCCATCAGTTTAGTGCAAATTGAATGGTGTGCATAGCATTGCGGATGCAGAAGTATCATAGTTTTTTTTGGTCTTCTATAAGGATAACTGTATGCAGGGTTCCATGAAAGCTAGAGAGCCGATTTGTATTAATTCCCTGGGCTCCGAGTACCGAAGTACTTTTCTTACAAAATCTGATACACGCCATATATTTTTTAAACCCGAGCGGCACCGAGTGAATGGTTTAAAAATAGAAGATCTTCATCAGCTTCAATTTGCGTATTATCCCAGGCTATTTGATTCGTAATATGCATATGCTGTAGAAGCTCAAAGTTTAAGTCAAAAGGGTTAGGTTAAGACACTAGAAAGAAAGAAAGAAACGTTTATTTTTCCAGTACAAATCGCAACTTTTATTTCAATTTTCGACTTTCTTCTCTTTTTTTTTCTTCACACCCTATCCACTCTCTCCATTGTTTTTTTTTTTTTTTTTTTTAAAAAATACTCTTCGAAAATGGCTAGAAGTGGTGTCAGAGTGTTGCGATTTGCAATTGTCGCAACTTTGCTTGTATTTGTCATCTACCGTCTCTCGACTCAGAGCGTCGACATCTCGAGCTACGTGTCCAAGACGCAATCCGCCTTTGGGGGTATTAGTGGTAACGATGCTGCAAAACATGAGAATCATGAAGACCACAAAGAAGCTACTGCTGAAGGTGATCAAGCCACCGTTGAACAACAATCTCCAGCTATCAACAAAGAGATTGCTGCTCCTTACGAACGTGCTAACGCCACCTTTGTGTCGTTAGCCAGAAACAGTGACCTTTACTCGTTGGTCAAGTCAATCATTGAAGTTGAAGATAGATTTAATCACAAGTATGGATACGACTGGGTATTCTTTAACGATGAACCATTTGACGATGAGTTCAAGAAGATCACAACAAATTTGATTACTGGTAAAACTCATTATGAACTTATTCCTAAGGAGCACTGGTCTTTCCCAGAGTGGATTGATCAAGACAAAGCTGCCCTTGTTCGTGAGCAGATGAGAGAAAAGAAGATTATCTACGGTGATTCCGTTTCTTACCGTCACATGTGTAGATTTGAGTCTGGTTTCTTCTGGCAGCAAAAGATCTTGGATAACTACCAGTACTACTGGCGTGTTGAGCCTGATATCCAGCTTTACTGTGATATTGATTATGATTTGTTCAAGCACATGGAAACTAATAAACTTAAGTATGGCTTTACCATTTCTCTTTACGAATACATTGAAACTATTCCTACTTTGTGGGATGAAACTAGAAAGTTCATTAAGGCCCACCCCGAATATGTTGCTGCTGACTCGATGCAAGAATTTGTTTCTGATGATGATGGAGAAACTTACAACAGATGTCACTTCTGGAGTAACTTTGAAATTGCTGATTTGGATCTCTGGAGATCCAAGGCATATCGTGAATATTTTGAACATCTGGACAAAGCAGGTGGATTTTTCTATGAACGTTGGGGTGATGCACCTGTTCACTCGATTGCAGCAGCTCTTTTCTTGAACAAATCAGAGATTCACTACTTTGAGGACGTTGGATACTATCATGTTCCTTTCCATAACTGTCCTACTTCGGAAGAAACTAGATTGAAAAATAAGTGCAGATGTAATCCTTCTGACAACTTTACCTGGAAGGGATATAGTTGTACTCCTAGATATTACAATGCCAAGGGTCTTGAAAGACCTCAGGGCTGGTCTCAACAATCTTAAGCAGTAGGTTTTCATAACGTAGTATATAAATGGTGTATTATCCTAAGCAATATAAAAAAAAATACTGGTAATTTATTTTGAGTAGATGAATTTCATTGATGTATTTAGCTTGAAAATGTACATACAACAGACTCGATTAAGTTAGACTTTTTGATTTTAGTCCCCTGGAGGAAATTTCGAAAACTGTGAGGTGTCAGGGTTGGGGAGATGACAAGTCACCAAAATGAAAACTGAAAATGGTACAGCGTCTCTTCCCCTAACAATTACACACAAACACAAAAAGTCTCACATCAGCACGTAACACGGCAGATACTAATAATGGCGATAAGATATCTACTATTACTGTCAAGACAGGGAAAGGTTCGTCTTGCAAAGTGGTTTGAGACGCTGGCGTCGAAGGAAAAGACCAAGATCGTGAAGGAAGTCACTACATTGGTACTTGGAAGACGGGCTAAGATGTGCAATTTCATTGAATATAAAGGTATGCCTTTTTATGAAAGCTTGATTGATAATAATTCAAATTTGTGCTGCAAACTAATAAACACGTTTTCGTAGACTCTAAGGTTGTGTACCGTCGTTATGCCTCGCTTTTTTTTATTGCTGGAATCGAATCAGACGATAATGAATTGGCCACTTTGGAGATCATCCACCGCTACGTCGAATTAATGGACAAGTATTATGGCAATGTGTGTGAGTTAGATATCATTTTCAACTTTCAGAAGGCTTACTATATATTGGATGAGCTTTTGATTGCTGGAGAAATTCAAGAAAGTGCAAAACGAGAACCGCTACGGAGGATGGCTCAACAAGACGCATTGGAGTCAGCAGAAATCAACGATTAGTTAAATGTTTGGGTTATGTGTGTAAACGTTATGATTAAACTGGTTCGACTATACATTTAAAGTCTTCTAATTTTCAATTGATACATTTTTTTTATTATTGTTAAAAGTTACTATGAATCGAGTAGTTCTTTTAAAAAAAAAAAAAAAAAAAAAAACCTGTCGAAGAGATAGTTTGAAATGTTTTTTAAAAATATTATTAGGTGAAATGCCGTTAATCAATAAGTCAAAGGTTGTTGGACGATTAATTAAAACAGCATTTCACTTTTGGTTTTGTTTCTTAATTCTTTTAACATTTGAATATTAAATATATTGTTAAATACATGGGTCACATTTGCTCCCGTAGTTTACTAGACAAATTTATCACTTGTTTTCAAGTTCAATTAAATTTAATAATTGGTGATGAATACAAATTTTAGAGATATTGGTGTCGATTAGATGGTGGGTTTAGATTTTTTATGTGATACAATGACTGAACTGGTGTCATTGAATTGTTACAAAATTAGGATGAAGATGTTGAGCAAACTACTACAAGTGAAATCTCGTATACATAATTGTAAATTTAGGATATAATTTGTATTTTGAATCAGTATTCAAAATCTAGTAAAATTCACCTTGATCAATCTTTTGATTCCATTCAATAATTCAAGGTGTTTCAATTGATAAAATGTAAGATCAAATATTATATTTGTATACAGAACTTATTTTGTTAAAAAATATATATATATATATATATATATATTAGAAGCTTGGGTTTTTTGATGATGGATATTTAATTATAATTTATAATAGTTACATCTCAATTTGTAGATTTCTATTCAATCAATTAATGGTATAAAATAGAATGAGAAAGAAAGAGCGAAAAATTTACTGAACATGAAACGTACTTAATATACCAAAATGGTTGAAAATAAGAATTTTTTTTTTATTATTCTCAATCTTTTATTTATAAATATACAGAATAAGATTTAAAAAAAAACTAATAATAATAAAGACACATTTATGTTTTTATAAAATTGTAAATTAGGTATTTGTTAATCATTGTAGTATTAAGAGTAATATTTTTTTTGTTAAAATCAACATTTGTTTCCATTTTACTTGAGATTTTTAAAAAAAAAAAAAAATTAAAATGTATGAATATATGTGCTGATGTAAAAAAAATTAGTTTGTACTATTTACCATTTCATCATGATGAATCTTCGATAAAAAAAAAACTTTTTATATTGATATTGATATTGAAATTCTTGTTGTTTTTTAAACATGCATCCAGCAAAAATCCGACTATTTTACAGATTGAAAATCAATCATTTTGTGTGTTTGTGCGTTTTCGTTTATCGAATTTTCGTATATGGAATATCTAAATGAAGTCACAAATCAGTACTATTACTATTACTACTACTACTACTACTACTACTACTACTACTACTACTACTACTACTACTACTACTACTACTACTACTACTACTACCACCACTACTACAAGAAAATCATTTTAAATTGAATACACCAATTTGCGTAAATTTCGATATTCAATAATATAAAGTAATTAATAATATAATAGTTTTTTTCAGATATTATAAATATAACCACATATAGACAAATAACTTATTTTGTAACAGTGAAGTATATGTATTTTTTTTTTATTTCTATTTATTATTTCTTTAGTATTTGCAAAATAAAACTTCTAAAATCAAATTTAAAAATACATTTGCTATTTAAATATTTGAATTTTCATGATTAGGGTGTATTCTTAAAACCAATTCAATTAATCATTTTAAACCCAATATTCACTTGAATATTATCACAATATAATTTTATAAAAATCTGTATTAAATATTCTCAAAATTAGCTTGAAAATTATATAAAAAAATGTTGAAAACCAAAAACTGTAACATTTTGTAAAAATTTAAATAAAAATTAATTAAATAATTAAATAAATAATAGTTTCAATCTAAATATTCATGAATGACTTACTTGATTGAAAGCAATTTCTTGGTTTGCAATGTTTGTAATAACATCAATCAATTTTTGAGCTTGATTTAAATTTCTTAATATTTATTTCTAAAGATATTGAAATAATTTACTTATAAGTTTGATTTTGAATAATTAAAAAAAAAAAAAATAACAATAAAATTAACAATAAAATTAATAAAAGTTACAAAGTTTCGAACTCTTCCCAACTTGGCAAGTAATCAACCAAATTTAATCGAGACCCTGCATCTGCTCCATTCAAACTCATCAAAGTTCTCTCGACTGAAATATTAAAATCAATTAAAAGAAATCTAATTTTTTGTTATGAAAGTATTGAGTTCATTTTTCGAGATCAAAATATCTCTATATTTTATCAATCATCATTATATGTTGTCGTTTTTCTTTTTTTTTAAAAAAAAAAAAAATAAATAAAAATATAGTCTTTGTTTATATTTTGACAAAAACACTGCTTTTTTTTTTTGTAGACTCTATGAATTATCTATTCCATAGGGAAACCTCCCAAATAGGC
The DNA here is from genome assembly GCA_022023575.1 of Geotrichum ghanense (nom. inval.). Lineage (NCBI taxonomy): Eukaryota > Fungi > Ascomycota > Dipodascomycetes > Dipodascales > Dipodascaceae > Geotrichum > Geotrichum ghanense (nom. inval.). The sequence goes on along the minus strand of JAKKCX010000006.1, from coordinate 1,478,870 downwards.
AAAAGCATTCTAGCTAACCAATGACAAATTCTATATTAGTCTGGGTCTTTTAGCATGACTAAGATCTCTTTGTAAGTGTGTCCAATTCATGTAAATCGTCTTTAAAAAAAGCAGTGGCCACAGGATTCCATAGCAAAGAATTATATGTCAATAGGTTACATAGATATATTGAATGTTGAAAGATACATGTATATACGAAAAAGTGAAAACTATACTTCCTTGCTTAAGAAGCTTCTTCAGCGGCAGTATCATCAAGCTTGACCTTCTTGACAATAGGTTCAGCAGCTTCATCAGCAACAGGCTTAAAAGCAGGGGTATCTACAGCAGCATGAAATTCTCTGATGATAGAATCAACATCGTCAATGTTTAATGAACGTACATCACCAAGCTTCTTAATCTTAGCGGTGACTTCCTTACACTGGTCATCAGAAAGATGCAAGTTCAATTGGTCAACACGCGATTTGATTGCGTTCCAGCCAGTAAGACGATTAGCAAAATGAATGTATCGGGTAAGGCCAAAATCAGAGGGATTAAGAATTTCATATGTAGATGGGTTGGCAAGAATAGCCTTAGCGTGGATACCTGCCTTGTGGGTAAAGGCACAGAAACCAGTGATAGGGTTATTAAAAGGAATGTTAATTTGAACAGCATCGGCAACCAAGTTCTCGAGATCTCTCAACTTGTGAAGCTTGTACTTGGAAAGAACGTAGTCACGATCAGCGGCGATCATACGAGCCATCAGACCTCCAAGAGGAGTGATACCATTACGCTCACCAATACCAAGAACAGAGACATCAATCAGACGAGCACCACCTTCAAGGGCAGTATATGCGTTAGCAATAGCGCATCCAGTATCGTCATGGAAGTGACACTCAATGTCGCAAGAAACGACAGATCTCAGAGTCTTGACAAGTTCGAAAACTTGTCTGGGGTTGGCACAGCCAACGGTATCGGCGATACCAACACGGTTAACACCAATCTTGTCGACTGTTCTGTAAATATTAAGCAAATCGACAATATCTGATCTAAATGAGTCTTCAGAAGAAAATCTGATTTCGATGCCATGAGACTTGACAAATTCAATGACTTCAATAGCTGACTTGGCAATGTAGTTCATATCCTTACCGTGAGAGTATTGTCTTAGAAATTGGGAAGTACCAATAACAACGTCGACACCATCGACACCGGTGGAGACAGCCAATCTTGCGTCGTCCATATGGCATCTAATGTGGGTGAGAATTTTAGCCTTGAGGCCCAACTTGCAAATAGCCTCACAGTCCTTAAGAGATTGCTCCGAAGCGGCTGGGGAAGTCAGCTCGATGTAGTCGACACCAAAGTCATCTAATGCCTTTGCAATTTCAATCTTCTTTTCGGTATCAAAGAATGCATTTGCAAACTGTTCACCTTCTCTCAGAGTAGATTCAATAAGCTGAAAGTTAGAGACATTGGAGAGGTAGTCTCCAGGGTGAGGCCCGTAAGGATTACGAGCATGAACAGCGGGGGCAACAGGAACCTTATCTTCAATGGTGTTAGATGCTGCTGAAGCAGTTTCGTTGGTTTCAGGAGGACACATTGTAATCTTGTGTATATATTTTAAATGTTTAAATGTGAAGAGTAAGAAAGAAAAGAAGAAGAGAAGAAATGTAGCAAAGATTAAGTTTCATATATTGAAAAAAAAAAAAAAAAAAAAAAAAAAAAAAAAAAAAAAAAAGAGAGAGATTATAAAAAACAGTCATTCTTCCGCTGGGGTTTTATCAATTACTAAAAACGGTATTACTGTTTTTGAACTATCAAACTTATAGCTTATATTTTACACTTTGATTCAAAATACCAAGTACAATGTCTGAAACTATATTTCTGTGCGGCTGACATTAGTTGCCACGCTAAGTTAATTCTAGGGTGGCGAAAGCATCCAATCAAAACGCGTCATTTCTCCTACCCTGTTGGCTGGGCTCTCACGATGTGCTGCCATCATCGTCTTTATATACATTACCAAAGAAAAAAAAAAACACGTTTATACAATATATTTTCAAGAGATTCATTGACCATATAGCAAATTAATATACTTTGTAGAAATACAGCATATAATAACATTCAAGAGATTAATGCTTTATATATATATACATATAAAAAGAAAAAAAAAATCTGTTCACAAACTATATACCAATAGCTTGTTTTTACCAACAAAAGAAAGAAAAAGATGTATATAAATGTTTATATATAAACAGTTCACCAATATCGTAATAATTAACACATAAGAAACATCTTATTAGATTATCTAGAAGTCCTTTCATTCATACAAATTTCTATTCATTTTCTCACTCAGTCTATTGGAAAAGCCACCATCATCTTCCTTTTTTTCGTATTGTGTTGTTGTTTGGCTCTGTCAGGTTCGTTTTCCATTCCTGAAAATTCAAAATTTCCAGTTGGCGCGCAACAAAGTTTTCTGCATGGCTGTAGGCCCTAACCGCGAAGCCATTTTTCAAAGGTGTATATATATGGCCCTACAGTCGCCCAAATTTTTTGATTTTCTCCGGGTCGAAACCGTAGATAGCCTTACTTGACTACTACTTCTTGATTTACAGCTCTGCTCTAACCACTGTTTTAACACTAATAGACATCGCGTGTCGCGTCATGTACTCGCACCAAATCTGATCTGGCCTAATATTCGCATAATAATACTACTAAGATTTTGTCAATCATCAACTAACTTACACACAACTTTCATCACCCAAACCAAATAATATACCCATCTGCCCACGCAGTAATAATCATGAACCATGTCAAGGTATGTTTGCTGTTCTTATTGTTGTTTTTTTACTTGTGCATATGTTTATGCTTATGCTTATTCTTATCCTTATTTTTATTCTTTCTACTTTTTTTTGTAATTGATCATTTTAACTAACCTTTATTTCACCTATAGACTCGATAGATTAGTATTGTAAGTACTTTTTTTTTTCCGCTTTTTGTCACACCCAAAATATCTTTCATCACTTTTACTCCTAAAATTGAATAATATCAACTAACCTATTGCTTTAGACTACTTGACACCGGATCTTCGGCTTTTGTCAGAAACACAGCCGCAGATCAACTTGCAGATGTACAAAAAACACATCCAGAAGACTTACTTAACTTGCTGGGACGCGTTTTTCCTTATTTAAAGTCTAAAAAATGGGATACGCGAATAGCTGCTGCTAGAGCTATTGGTGGGATCGTGGCAAATACTCAAAAGTGGGAGCCAAACGTGATAGAAGAACTAGATGAAGAGCCGAAACTTGAACCAGGAGTAAAGCCAGATCCTGATGCAATCAAGAATGAAGAAGATGACGAAGACAATAGTCAAGTTAAAACAGAAGAAGAATGCGATACCGAAGGTACTTTGCTTTCATTCAAAAACTTTGATTTAAAAAACGTCTTAAAATATGGTGGAAAATTAGTAGGATCAGCAGGGAAAGAATATGATGATCCCTTACAAGATATGGATCCACTTACCAGGTTGAAGCATCAAAAACAGAATCTCAAAAATAAGTTGGGAATGGCTGGCGAGTATCTAGATGATGATGATATTCTCAACGATAATGACTTGGCAATGATCAAGCAGCCAGAGCCTGTCAAAGTCACTGCTCCCGTCCAAAGACGATCGTCGAAGCAAAAATCTTCTGCATCTCCCGGTCCTGTAAAATCTGGGCGTTCAACTCCAGACGCTGCTTTAACTCTTTCATCCTCAGTCACAATTGACCCTGTGTCGGCATCCAACGCCCGTCTTAGGGCTATGGCGCGGCGGAAAGCTAAGCACGATGCGAAAGCAAACAATAATAAAGTTCGGGTTGTGGATCTATCTGTCTCTTCTGCTGCCAGACGGGCAGAACAGTCAAATCCTGCTGCCATCAAGTTAGAAGCCGAAGAGGTTACTACGCAGTGGAAGGCAACCACCCAAGAACACAATGATAAAGTGGTGGTGGAACACCAAGCTCCAAAAATTTCACCCGTTATCCAGATGCAGGGTGTTGCCGGAGCCGATAAAGTATGGCCTTTTGAGGGTCTCTGTGAGCTTCTTATGGTTGACCTGTTTGATCCAGCATGGGAAGTCCGTCATGGAGCTGTGCTTGGATTGCGAGAGGTCATCAAGGTCCACGGTGCGGGTGCTGGTCGCGTAGTAGGTAAATCTAAAGAGGCCAACGACAAAAGAAATCGCGACTGGTTGGAGGATCTATCCTGCCGCTTATGTTGCATTTTCGCTCTAGATAGATTTGGTGACTACGTGGCAGATCAAGTTGTTGCACCTGTCAGAGAATCAGCTGCTCAGACTTTGGGTGCTCTTCTTTTACATCTTCCAGAACCCGTCATTAAAGACACATTTAACGTTCTATGTAGCTTGGTGCTACAAAAAGACCTTGGAATTTCATATCCTTTATGGGAAGCATGTCATGGTGGAATGCTCGGCCTCAGATATTTGGTCTCTGTGAGAACTGACATTCTGTTCAATGACAAAACCTACTTGGATGGGTTAATCACTTGTGTACTTCATGGTCTTCAAGAATCCGATGACGATGTACAAGCTATGAGTGCAGCAACCCTTATTCCTATTGCATCTGAGCTGGTCACACTAAAACCAGAAACAATCCCTCATCTTTTAGAAGTCATATGGAACTGCCTTGGGGATCTGAAAGATGACCTAAGTGCTAGTATTGGCAACGTCATGGACTTGCTAGCTAAATTATGTGCATTTCCTCCAGTTCTTGAAATCATTAAAACGAGCGCTGAGTCTGATCCGTCAAAGTCTTTCACAATGCTCGTTCCTCGTCTATGTCCATTTTTACGTCATTCCATCACTAATGTAAGAACAGCAGTGTTAAGAGCTCTGCAAACGTTTTTAGCAATTGAAGGACAAGGTACAAAGGACTGGATTGACGCTAAGATACTCAGACTTGTATTTCAGAATCTTTTGGTAGAGCAAAATGAACAAGTTTTGAATCTGTCTTTAGATCTTTGGAACAAGTTGTTGGATCAATCAATTGGACCTGATGCATCATTCAATCTAACAACAATGTTTGGTGATCAAAACTCTTTGCATGTATTAACTCTTTTAATGACACCAATTGGTGCTGCGCGTCATTCTTACAAGATGGACACTTCAATTTTCATCAAACCTTCAGGAGCCCCTATGTCAACTTCTAGCGTTGATCACAATAATCCTCAAGGGAATTGTAATGGCACTAAGCCTGGTGCTACTGGGAAACCAGGAACGAAAAGGAAGCGGAAAGGTGCTGTTGTTAATGATGTTCCGTCTATTCCTGTTTCTTTTGAGGTCAATATAGACTCTCCAATTTTGACAGGCGATGTTACTTTAATTGGATTTCCTGTATTTTTGCGTACCAAAATTGCTGCATCTAAGGGTTTTGGGCGGTTACTAGCATTATGGGATCCTTCTAAGCTCTCGAATTTTGCTACACCTTTATTACACTATATTTCCTCGTCTTTTTCCACTCAGAGATTAGTTTCTGGTTTAATTTTAGAGGAATACGGTAATTTTATGAAAACGGATAAAGAATTTATCTCTAATATTGAAAGTCATGAGCCTTTCAAAGAGGAGTTTTTGAAAGTATTTACACAGGTTTTGAATAATGACTTACCCATTCCTATGTTCCGCGATCTTACACCTTATATCAAAGCAGTTAGAACACAGTGTTGGTCAATGTTTAGTGTTTTTACTGACTCTGCAAAACTTCCTAGGCACAAAATACCCCAAATAGCTGTTGTTGTGCAGGGAGAGCCAGAAGCAGGACCTGATGCGTTTTCTATTGAAAATGCTGAGAACATTGCTGGGCCTGTTTTTGAAAAACTAAAGAAAAGTTTATCATCTAGTTATAGGATTACGTTTGCAAAGGCTATTGAAGATGCACACAGAGGATTGGAACATGCTATTGCTGAGGCTAAGGAGGCAAAAAGTTCTAGAGAAATCAGTATTATGGCTGCTACTTCAGCAGCTTATATTAGCATTTGCAACAGTTTACCGCAAAAGATCAACTTTTTAATTAGAGGTCTAATGTCTGGTATCAAATACGAAAGTCTGGTTCCCTTGCAAGATCGATACGCAGCTTCAATAGCTAAGCTTATTGCAATGTTTTTAGAGGCTAGCAAGACGGGTCCTGCTGATAAGGTTATAAAAAATTTGTGTTCGTTTTTGTGTGTCGATACATCTGAAGTTCCTGAATTTCATCCTAACCAGCAATTTTTGGATAAAATTTTGTCGCTGCGTAAAGAAGAAGCTAAAACTGATCCTGCAGATATTATATCACATCAAAAGGCAGTAAAGGCGGCAAGAATCAAGCGTTTGGGTGCCAAAACTGCTTTGGAAACATTATCAAAAATGTTTGGCTCAGAGCTGTTTGTTAAACTTCCAAAGCTAAAAGAATGCATGTTTGGGCCTTTACCATCACCCTCCTCAGACATTTCGGATAACAACATTCCCGATTCAATCTGTGATCCAGATTCTACTCTTGGACAAGACATTATAGATGCTCTATCTGTTATAAGGGCACTACTTCCAAGTTTAGATACTTCTCTACACAATGAATTTTTAACAATATTTGATTTGGTCTTGAAAATTTCAAAACTCAAGTTTTCTGTTTTAAGATATTCAGCAGCTAAATGTTTTGCTACCATGTGCAGTGTAATGCCTGTGCATGGTATCACCTTTTTAGTTGAAAATATCATTCCAGTTGTTCCAAATGCCTTAGATTTGTATGTTCGTCAGGGAGCTATCGAATGTATTTACCACTTAACAGCAACTATGGGATCGGATATATTGCCCTATGTGGTGTTTTTAATTGTTCCTGTTCTTGGTAGAATGAGTGATCCTGATCAAGATATTCGTCTTATTGCTACTACTACTTTTGCCTCCATTATCAAACTTGTACCTCTTGAGTCAGGTATTCCTGATCCTCCAGGTATGTCTGCAAAATTACTTGAGGGTAGAGACAGAGAACGTGAGTTTATTTCTCAAATGCTAGATGTGAGTAAAATCAAAAATTTTCCTTTGCCTGTCGCTATTAAAGCATCACTTCGTTCTTATCAGCAAGAAGGTGTAAACTGGCTTGCTTTCCTTAATAAATATCATCTTCACGGAATCCTTTGTGACGATATGGGTCTTGGTAAAACCTTGCAAGCCATCTGTATTGTTGCTAGTGACCACCATTTGAGGGCTGAAGAACATGCTAAAACCGGTTCTTCTGAGACTCGCAAACTACCTACTCTAATTGTTTGCCCTCCTACTTTAACTGGACATTGGATGCACGAACTCAACACTTATGCTCCTTTCCTGAAGGTATTGTGCTATGTTGGTGTTCCGAGTCTTAGAATGGATCTGGCCAATACTTTCAATGACTATGATGTGGTAGTTACATCTTATGATATAACTAGAAACGATATTAGATTAATTTCTCCTCAAAGCTGGAATTATTGTGTTCTAGATGAAGGTCATATCATTAAAAACGCTGCTTCAAAACTTACTCAAGCTGTTATGAAGATTAACGCAACACACAGACTAATTCTTTCCGGTACTCCTATTCAAAACCATGTTTTAGAACTTTGGTCTCTGTTCAATTTCCTCATGCCAGGTTATCTTGGAACTGAAAAGGTTTTCAATGATCGTTTTGCTAAGCCTATCGCAGCTAGTAGAAATAGCAAGTCATCATCAAAGGAGCAAGAAGCTGGTGCTTTGGCTCTTGAAGCTCTTCATAAACAGGTGTTACCATTCCTTTTACGTCGTCTTAAGGAAGATGTGTTATCAGATTTACCTCCAAAGATTATTCAGGATTACTACTGTGATTTGAGTGATTTGCAAAAGCAACTTTACGAAACATTTGCTAAGACTCAGAAATCATCTGTTTCTAACGAATTGGAGCCGTCGAATAAGGAGGGGAAACATCATATTTTCCAAGCATTACAATATTTGAGAAAGCTTTGTAACCATCCGGCTTTGGTTTTAAATCCTAAGCATCCCCAATATGAGCGTGTAATGAAGCAGCTCCAAGCAAAAAATGACACTATTAGAAATATTCATCATGCCCCCAAACTCATGGCACTTCAGGAGCTATTGAAAGACTGTGGAATAGGTGCAGTTTATAATAGTTCTGATTCCAAAGAAGCTCAAGAACTTTCTACAGGAGTTACAAGTCAACATAGAGCTCTAATTTTCTGTCAACTCAAGGATATGTTGGATATGGTTGAAAACGATTTACTCAAGAAATGCATGCCTTCAGTAACATATATGAGATTAGATGGTAGTACTGATGTGCGCCACCGTCATGACATTGTTCAAAAATTCAACGGTGATCCTTCCATTGATGTTTTGCTTTTGACTACACATGTTGGTGGTCTCGGTCTCAACTTGACAGGTGCTGACACTGTTATTTTTGTTGAGCATGATTGGAATCCTATGAACGATTTGCAAGCCATGGATCGAGCTCATAGAATTGGACAGAAGAAGGTCGTCAATGTTTACAGGTTGATCACCCGAAATACACTAGAAGAAAAGATCATGGGTCTTCAAAAATTCAAGCTGAATATTGCATCCACAGTTATCAATCAACAAAACTCTGGTCTCAGTAGTATGGATACTGATCAGCTATTAGATTTGTTTGATGTTAAGGAAGTTCCTACATCTGCTATTACTAATGGAGGTTCAGGTGAAGAAGAGGCTCTTGATGAAACAGGTCAAATTAAAGGCAAACAGCCTAATCCTATTGCAGAACTAGGCGAACTTTGGGATGAAAAAGAGTACGAAGAGGAATACAATTTGGACTCATTTATTCAAAGTTTGCAAATGTAATGAGCTCAAGATGGATACCGTTCGCAGTGGTGAATTGTGTGATGTAAATGATAAATTTTTGTTTTCCCGTGTTGTTTTTATGTTTTAATTAGATAGATGAAATGAATGATCAAGTTACAAGTTATATTAAGCTGTAATGTATAATATAAACAAATTCTTCAAAAAAAAAAAATGAAAATGAAAATAAGAATAAAAAAGAAGTATTTTTGGTTTATCATATATAGATGTTAATCGTAGTAATATGTTATATATTTTTGATATATGGGTTTGTTATTTGTGGTACAAATAATGGAATTCTGTTAGTAACTATCAATTGGGTTTTTGTAATTGCATTGGAAGCACTTAGAAACAAAAATAGACAGGAATCAATTTTCTATTTTACAATGAGAAAATATTGTTTTTATGATATTTATTAGTACTGAATTCACACCTTGGGCGGTCCTTAATACTGGCCGACATCAATGCACCTCCAGTCGGGGCCACGGCACTTTATTAAAAGCCCGGTGAGAAAATCGGTCAGACAAACTCTAGAAAGTATCTGCTTATATAAGTCGTCTACGGGATACTTAATCATCTATCCCGCACTGAAGACCGAATCTTTCAAGGGTACCCCGCAACACATGTGACTTCCCCAGATTCAAATACAATGAGGGACAGTCTGTATAAATATTGAAGGACCTCCTACTGTTCTTGATATTTAGCTACCAAATTCACAAAACTCACTATCCAAATAGCACATTATCTCTTTAATTCTTTGCAACTCAAAGTGATTGTTTATATCAGGTCTTTAAAATGTCGAAGAATATTGTTGCAAAGCCGTTGAAATCGTTGTTCATTGCGAACCGTGGTGAAATTGTTCACCGTATTTCCTCAACTGCCAGCAAAATGGGTATTGACACTACTACTGTGTACACTCAACCAGACGCCAAGCTTCCCTCTGCCACCTCAGCGTTCCGCAATTTATCTCTTGGAGAAGCAACAAATGGTTATATTGATATTGAAAAAGTTGTTAAAACAGCAAAAAACGCGGGATGCGATTCGATACATCCTGGTTATGGATTTCTTTCAGAGAATGCGCATTTCGCTAAGCGAGTAAGAGAAGAGGGACTTGTATTTGTAGGTCCTCCTCAAGAGGCAATTGAGGCTATGGGTGCCAAATCAAGATCTAAAGATATCATGTTGGCTGCAAACGTTCCATGTGTTCCTGGCTATCATGGCACCAACCAAGATCCTGCATTTCTTGCTGAAGAAGCTCAAAAGATCGGATATCCAGTACTGATTAAAGCTGTTTTAGGCGGTGGTGGTAAAGGTATGAGAATTGTTAACAGCGCAGCTGAATTCCCTGCTCAGCTACAATCAGCCAAGTCAGAGGCTAGAAGTTCTTTTGGTGATGAAAACGTTTTGGTTGAGAAATATATCAAGACACCTAGACATATTGAGGTCCAGGTATTCGCCGATAGATATGGTAATGTGGTTGCTTTAGGTGAAAGAGATTGCTCGGTACAAAGAAGACATCAAAAAGTTTTGGAAGAATCACCAGCTCCTGGCCTGGATAGTGCTACAAGAGAAAACCTCTGGGAAAAGGCCAGATTGGCAGCAAGAGCAGTTGGATATGAAGGTGCAGGTACTGTTGAGTTTATTTTCGACAACGATTCTGGTGATTTCTATTTCATGGAAATGAATACAAGACTGCAAGTTGAACATCCAGTTACTGAGGAGGTTACAAATACTGATTTAGTTGAATGGCAATTACTTGTAGCGGCTGGATTTCCACTACCTAAGACACAGGAAGATATCAATATTGAAGGACATGCATTTGAAGCCCGTATATACTGTGAAGATGCATTCAAAGACTTTCTTCCCTCGTCTGGTGAAATCATTCACATGAGTACTCCTACGACTGGTAACCCACGTCTTGATCTTTCATTTAAAGAAAAGTCTACAGTGTCGTCATTATATGATCCCATGATTGGTAAATTAATTGTCAAAGGTAGAAATCGTGACGAAGCACTACGAAAGCTTCGTATTGCCCTTCGTGAATTCGAAATTGTCGGCCCCGTTACCAATATCGAATTCATCAAACGCATTATTGAGACTGAAGAGTTTGGAGGAGAAGAGCCAAAAGGATTAGAAACTGGTTTCATTCCTAAAAACAAAGAGGAGCTTATCAAGCCTTTTGAAGTCTCTGATCAAGTTTATGCACAAGCTGCACTAGCTCAAGTCGCAGGACCTTTAAATGCCGTTGATAGTTTCGGAAAATTCAGTGGTGGAACAGGCTGGTCATATTCTCAAGTACGAGTTATTGAATTTAAAGATCCTGCTGATGAGAAGAAAGTAGTCAAGGTTACAACGGTTCAAACAGGACCCTTGTCTTATGATGTTTCTGTCGAAGGCCGACCAGCAGTAAAAGTCAATCAAGTTTACTATCAACCAAGCATTAACGGTTCGCCTACCAAAAAACTTTACACACAATTTGAGACGGGTCAATTTGTGAATACAGTTATTCCTACTTCTGAGGCAGTACATGTATTCCATGACGGGATTCATTACACTCTTGATCAGCCACAACCTAAGTGGTTAACCCAAGCATTAGGTATCAAGGAAACCAAGAATTCAGTTGTTGCCCCTATGCCTTGTAAGATTATGAGACTTGAAGATGGTATTACTGTAGGTAAACAAGTTGAAAAAGACGATGTTTTGTTGGTTATTGAATCCATGAAAATGGAAACCACCATTCGAGCCCCACAATCGGGTGTTATCAAAAAGATTGCGCACGAGGCTGGGGAAATTGTGAAGCAAGGAACTGTTTTGGTTGAATTTGAGAGTCAAGATGAAACTGAGAATTAAATATAATATTGCTACTTAAAATTTATTGCAAGTGTAAAGAAAAAAGATTATATTGATAATAATCACTTAGAAAGAGGATGTTGATATATAATGCCTAATTTTTTATTTTTTTTTCATTTTTTTTTTTTTTTTTTGAAATTTAAATAGTGCGACATTAGTGATAATAGAATACAACAGATTATAAATATTGATTTGAATCTAGAAAGTTGGTTATCATATTAACTCCCTTCTAATTGAATTAATATACTTATTCACTACCAAACAGTTATGTCTTCTTTTCAATTGTTATTGTAATTGTCGTTGTATTTGGTACATTTGCCTAAGCAATTAAAAACAGAATGGCACTAGTTATATACTGGCATCAAACCTAACTAGGATTAAAATAACTGGATTATATATTATAAAAATTCGTTTGTTTGGTTTCTAAAAATGCAGTAATAATTGAATCTTAATTTCTCTTTGGCGTAAGAAATAATAAGGAGAAATATTTGTTACTTCTTCAAATGTAGTTTGTGTTATTTCCATTTTGGGTTGAGTGCTAAAGCTTGATGGAATTTGATATTCATCATGGTTCATGCAAATTTACCCTACTTTTTCAACCCTAATTCCAAAATGAAAAATTTTAGCCTTTATAAGAAACCTCTCCCAACTATCTCACTTAGATTCTTGAATAATCTTCTAATAGAATTATCTATTCTCAAGATCTTCAAACACCTTAAAAGATGAGAACCATGGAGTCATTAATTTGTAAGTACAATATTTTTAATATTTGCAAGCAATGTTTGCCCTCATTCAAGGAAGACGTTAATGATGATCCAACCTTCATTTCAAACTAGAGTTTGTGAAGCTATTTGTGATCTTAATTTCGGATACTGAAAATATCGTCTCATTGAACTGATTGTTGCATTGTCAATACGTTTCCAATTTTTAGACTATATTCTAACTTATTTTTAGGATCCTCTATGCATTCTTTTTAATCGTCACACAATGTTATTTTATCAATGGAAGGTAAGATTTTCAGTTACTTGAATTTTAAAAATTGAAAGCATTAAATGATATGAGTTCTTTTATGATGAATTAAAAGGAAAAAATGGAATTACCGGCAGATCAATTCATGTTGAGAAAACTTGCTGCACTACTCACTGATTAAGTCTCATATCTTATTATTTTCATTTTTTGGTCATTTCAATCAAAGAAAATATAATATTAACATACAGCATTTTAGCTTCAGCTCTTGATTTTTGAACAGTGTGCGATAAATGATTATTGACCTTTTATACAAGTTGTAAGTGAATACAAAATTTATTATTTGTTACTGATTTCAGTTTTTTTTTTTTCTTTTGAGATTTTAAAGTGATGATTCCTTGATGACGAGTCCAATTCAGGTTTCCTGATGACGAAAAAAAACATTTTTATACCATTCATGCCTTTCTGATACTAAAGATCTTGAAGAAAAAAATTATTTTTTTTAATTAATTGAACATTTGTTAACTTAAGATATAGTTGCTCTTTTTAAAAAAAAAATAAAGACAATCTTTGTGAGCGTTAATATCTGGAACAAATTATTTTGGTATGTTAAAATTACATTTGTATACAATACCGTTTCAAGCTTTTTTTTTTGCATTTCATGTTTTTTCGTTTCAATGATGATTTCCACTACTCACGACGGTCTCCTGTGCCCACTATATGTGGCGTTGATGATATTCCGCCTTTGACCAGGCGTGGACCTGATACGAATAGAAAACTAATGATTATGTGTAATTTTGAATGCTTGTTCTCTGGTTTTTTATCTTTTTAGGTCACTTTTTGCTAACTGTTGTGAGTTGTAGATCCTAAAATAAAATTGATTCCTTGAATATTTATTTATTTGAATTTTTAATTATGAAATAATAAATCCTACAAATTTTTTACTAAATGAACCTTTCGTGTTATTCACTTCATTAATAGAATGTTTATTCGAAATAACTGGTTTTAAGTGTAGATGTGTTATACTGTGCAACATCTAAGTATATTTTAGTTTTCAAATCATAATGTTAACAAATCGTACTTTAAATGCATTTTTGTTTTCAAGTAAATAAACAAGTATATCTGTACAAACATAGAAACTGGAGGTAAAATATCTATAAAGTTAATGATTGCTTTAATCATCGCTTCTAGGATCACCATATTCCCAAACTCCGATTCTGTCATCCATAGCATCTTGCTCTAACTCTTGCAAATTTTTGAGAGTCTTTTTGAAAACATCAATTTTTTCCCAAGGTGAAAGGTTCTTGTTTGTTTTGACAAATGCATATCCATCTCTAATGACAGCAGTGTTTACCGAGTCATCTGCACCTTTAGAATCGGCAGTAAATAGTGTCACAGAAGGTGGTTCAGTGCCAGCAGGCGAGTCAACATTTGCAACAACCTGCTTACCAACGAGAATGTCTTTCAGGTAATCAACATACTCAATCAAGTAGTCAGTAGGTTTAGAAGGAGGAAGGTCAACAAAAGTTAGATTGGCAGTTTTAGCAAATGGTGCGGCATTGTGAAATTGGAATTGTTGAGGTAAGGGACGCAAAGAAGAGTAAGGCACTGTGACAATACGGCCAGAATCTACTAAGAGTGCAGTGTACTTATTTGAGGATTTTTCAAAGTTAAGGAGTTTACCACGAGCATAAGACCCCTTCTTTTCGGAAACCACAACATGCTCATTCTTTTTAGGTGTTTTGGTGAAAGTAAATTGAGCACTGTTCGCAGCTGCAGAGTTGAAACTGAGCAAATCGTTAGCAAGTTTGTTATACTTTGGACCAGATTTGACATCACGGAATGAAACCTCACCATCATCCGAGATGTCTGTGATAGTAATATCAATATAAGATTTCTGACCGGCAGTAGGAGTGGCAGTGGTAACAGGAGTGGAGGCTACAACAGGCTCTGGCGCAGATTCTCCCTTGTAGTTTTCCCAAATACCCTTTTTAGCAGACTGTGCCTTCTCTTGAGCGTCAAATAATTCATCTGCAAATCCACTGTGTTGGGCAGAATATTCGTGGACTTCTGCAAGACCTTCTCTTACAAGAAGAATAGCAAGAGAATCCTTTGAGTTTGGAACAGATGCGGTACCAATGAATCCACCAGTTTTGTCAACATTACTAACAGTGAACTGAGTCTCACGTTGGTAAAGTCGCTTGGAAACAAAATCTAATGCTTCATTTCCATGCGGCTCTTGAGGTCGTGGAACACGAACACCTGAAAGAACCAATGTCAGAATCAAATTATCTCTAGCAGAGTGAATACGAAGACGTCCACCAGATGAAATGTGTTCAACTACACCAGTAATTGAACCTTGCCTTTGTAGAGACGAAAGGAAGGTTTTTGCCTTTGCTAGAGATTCAGAAGCATCTACTGTTCTATCAGGTGGGGGTGGCTTTTTGGAGTGGATACCCTTATGAGCAGCAATTGAAGCATTTTCCTTTTCCAACAGTTCATCCCAATAAGGAGACCTATCAGTATCGTCCTTTCGATGACGAATCACAGTAGCATATCCGTTCTCAATAAGCGTAGCTGCAATGTTTTTGTCAAGAAGAGTAATGGTTACCAAAGGGCGCTCTTCAAACTGAGCTGATGCAGGACGTATAGCGTCAACCTTGACATGAACCTTTTTACCAATAAATCTCTTTCTTGCAAATTCTTTTGCAACAGGTGCATAATCACCACCAGAAATGTCGGATTTTCTTGGAGCACGAACAGAAGTTAACTGAACGGTCTCTTCTTTATCGTTACTGAGACGAAGAACAAAAGTGTCTGATGAAATTACACGAGCAATAGTGGCATCATAACTTGAGCCACTAACTTCTGATTTTGGAGTGACCAAGTTTTTCCACAAATAAAGGTGAAGATCTTTAGCCTTTTTTTCGGCTTGACGCAAAATAGTCATATTTTGAGCACCAACCATTTGACTCTGCCAATCAGCGACAGAAGCTAAACCGGCTTGAAGTAAGAAAACTGCAATGTTTCCCACAGGATGGATGACCTCAACGATAGGAAGACCATTGGAAGAAGCAGCAATGTACTTTGCAGTGACGCCTCTTTGGAGCAATCTCGTCTCAGTGAAGTTTTTTGCGGCATCTCCAAAAGGTTCAGCTGGGGTATCAGGTGAAGCGGATCTAGGTGTCTTGATACCTGCAATTAACGCATTGGTAAGGATATGTTCACCTTTTTTGACAATTGTTCTCAATTGAACTCTATCACCACCAATAACTTTTTCAACAATAGCAGTATAGGTTTTTCCATTACCGTAAAGTTTTTCAGGAACTGATGTTTGAACGTTGACGGCCTGATTGCTAGTATTCCAAACACCAAGAGACTGTGCTTTAGCTTCGGCTTCAGCTTCTTTTAATTTTTCGATCTGTCCTTCTAAGGCTTCCTTAGAATTGGCATCATCCCTCAATTTGACGTTACCTTCCTTCAAGCTTTTTTCAACTAAAGACTTGAAAACAGGAGCTTCGAAATCGCCATAGTCTCTGTTATTGATACTGTAAAGTACATGGACTCTAACCTGCTTTCCTACTAATAGGGCTCTTAGGTTTTCCCTAGCTTCAAAGCCATATGGTTCATTTGCATTCAATCTTGGAGCTGACACATAAGCCAAAGAGACAGATCTACCAGTATCAAGAATAATTGTGTCACCGGAAAGAATCGACTTTACCTTAGCTAAAAAATGCGTAGCAGACATTATATATAAAGATGAAGTGGGATGTGGAAGTGAGGGTGGGGGGAAAAGAAGGAAGGAAAGATAATGGAAAGGTTATGGAACGGAGTAGAAAAAATAAGAGGGAGATCAAGAGTTTGATGATGTGTATTTAACTTGATTCATACTTTTTTTTTTCATCAGCCCAGCAGTTGTGGGGCATAGTGAAATGTTTCACGTGATATTTATAAATTTCATGATATATATATGACCTTACTATAATCGCAGAATAACTGATTCACTAATTAACATTTTCAATTCAAAAAAAAGTGTATATTCAAATTTTCAAACTAATATTAATATAATATTAATATAATATTGAATGAAAAAATAATATATATATATATAATAATACTAATAAATAAGATATAAACAGGATTTTAAGCTGATAAAGTGAGGTCAAAATAAATAAATTTGGGTTTTCATAACATAATATGACAATGAAAGCAATATTAAGAAACATATAAGATTGTTTATAATATATATATTTTCAAATGTTATTATTAAAATATATTCATTATACATTAAAAACAATCTTTTATAAATAATAAGCTAATTATATATATATTTTCAAAATTTCGTTTAACGATGTTTGATATATAAAAGTATACTCATTTTCAAACAAGAAACATTAAAGTTAAAGTGTAAAAGGGTCTAGGAAGTAAAATACTGCTTGAAAAGTTATATAAGATATATCTTAATACTTAAATTTTTTGAGACCAAGTATGAATGTGACGCAATAGTACAAACTCATCTTTTGGTATCAGCATAACATACGATTGAGTACATCAGTTATAACTATTATGTTTTCATTTTGAAATTAGCATCCCTAAATATCAGCGTTTCTCCGACCAGCAAGCAACTTTGTACAGCGCATTTCCGGTGATGATAGAAGACGTACAAGTTACCCTACCCTATGAACCGAATTCGAAATTATCAAATTGCAAGCAGCGCTACAAATGCGTGGTAGGCGACATATTTACAAAACAGCCAATCACAACCAAGAATGCCCTTTTTCCCTCAGTTCTGGCACTGTATTTACACATACAGGGTTGGGGTATAGCATACAATTTTTTTTTTTTCGTCTGGATATTTTTCCTACAGGTGTTAGCTACTTTTTTCCTTCTTTTTTCTTCTCTTCTTCCCCGTTTTTTTCACAACACTCTGTGGATCTATTTCTCATAATGGTCGTTCAACGTTTAATTCCTTCCGCCTCGCGCTCGGCATACCATGTCGCTCGTCGTTCCATGGCTTCTGCTGCTGCCGCTACCGGTACCATCAGGTATGTTCAATCTACACTTTTTTTTCGAAAACAAGCAACTTTTCAGAACTTCAAAACGTGTCGCCAGCTTTCCGCATTGTTACAGCATACTACTTAACATCAATTACTCGATATGAATATGCCATTGTATTTGTTGCTTGTTTGTTTTCGGTTTTTGTTGGATCTCAATGCTTTTCTATTTCATTTCTATGTTTTTATTCGTTGAATTTTTGGAAATTGCAAGAGTTTCCAACATAGCCCTCTGATTGGCCAGTCCCAACTCACAACTAGTAACAGCATGGAAAATAATATATCGAGGAATTAGGGCGACCGTAAATTGCTTCGTAGCTACTCATTGAATATTTTTACTGACTTAATAATACTAGATCTGTCATTGGTGCTGTCGTCGATGTTCAATTCCCCCAAGATAACCTTCCCGCTATTCTTAACGCTCTTGAGCTCAAGAGAGACAACGGTGAGAAGCTTGTTCTTGAAGTCGCCCAACATTTGGGTGAGAACACTGTCCGTACTATTGCTATGGACGGTACTGAGGGTCTTGTCCGTGGTCAACCCGTTGTTGACACCGGTGCCCCTATCACTATCCCTGTCGGTCGTGGTACTCTTGGTAGAATTATCAACGTCATTGGTGAGCCCATTGATGAGCGTGGAGAGATTAAGGCTACTAAGTACCTTCCTATCCACACTGAGCCTCCTACCTTTGCTGAGCAATCTACTTCTGCTGAGGTTCTTGAGACTGGTATCAAGGTTGTCGACTTGCTCGCTCCCTACGCCCGTGGTGGTAAGATTGGTCTCTTCGGTGGTGCCGGTGTCGGTAAGACCGTTTTCATCCAAGAGTTGATTAACAACATTGCCAAAGCACATGGTGGTTTCTCTGTTTTCACCGGTGTCGGTGAGAGAACTCGTGAGGGTAACGATTTGTACCGTGAAATGAAGGAGACTGGTGTCATCAACCTCGAAGGTGAATCTAAGGTCGCATTGGTCTTCGGTCAAATGAACGAGCCCCCTGGAGCTCGTGCCCGTGTCGCTTTGACCGGTCTTACCATTGCCGAATACTTCCGTGATGAGGAAGGACAAGATGTGTTGCTTTTCGTCGACAACATTTTCCGTTTCACCCAAGCTGGTTCTGAGGTGTCCGCTCTTTTGGGTCGTATCCCCTCTGCTGTCGGTTACCAACCTACCCTTGCTACCGATATGGGTGCTCTTCAAGAGCGTATTACTACCACTCAAAAGGGTTCCGTCACCTCTGTCCAAGCCGTCTACGTCCCCGCCGATGATTTGACCGATCCTGCTCCTGCTACCACTTTCGCACATTTGGATGCTACCACCGTCTTGTCTCGTTCTATTTCCGAGTTGGGTATCTACCCTGCTGTCGATCCCCTTGATTCCAAGTCTCGTCTTTTGGATATTACTGTTGTTGGACAAGAGCACTACGATGTTGCTACCCAAGTTCAACAAACTCTTCAATCTTACAAGTCTCTTCAAGATATCATTGCCATTTTGGGTATGGATGAGTTGTCTGAGGCTGATAAGCTGACTGTCGAGCGTGCCCGTAAGATTCAAAGATTCCTTTCTCAACCTTTCACTGTCGCTGAAGTTTTCACCGGTATTGAGGGACGTCTCGTTTCTTTGAAGGATACCGTTCGTTCTTTCAAGGAGATTCTTGAGGGTAAGTACGATCACCTTCCCGAAGCTGCCTTCTACATGGTTGGTGGTATTGAGGAGGTTATCTCCAAGGCTGAGAAGCTTGCTTCTGAGTAAATCAATTGATCAAGTTTCAGTTCAATCGATTTTTTAAAAAGGTTATGTTTATATAAAATATAATTTTGTGCACATGCTCTTTAATGAAGAAACAAATACATTTTTCATTTCTTGTTGGCGAAGTTAATGCTTAATTAATACTTGTAGTTGAATTCAGTTAGTGTTTACTAGTTTGTATTTAGAGAAAATGACCAATTTTGCTGAACCAATTTATATTTATATATTGTTTTAAAACTATTGAATTACAAAGTCTTTTAATACCAAAGCTGGAAAAACAAACATAGTAGAAGCTTTGAATAGAATACTAATAGTCAGCGAAAACCATTAGAATCCTATAAGGAAAAATAATATAAATATATATATATATATATATATATATATATATATATAAAAGGGAAAAAAAAAGATTCTTTTCAAATTTTTTTAAATTTGATATTTGAAAATATGAATAATTTTGAATCAAGTTTTATATTATGAAAATGTTATTTAACAGTATAATGATAATGTATTAATAATAATAATATTATTATTATTAGTATTATTGTTATTATTATTATTGTTGTTGTTGGCCATATAGTATAATAGTTTATAATTTAATTGATAATGATCTTTCTGATATAGACTTTTTCTGGGGAGTACTTGATTATTTTAAATTATCGGGTAATTAATATAATAACAATATTGATACTCCAATTATATTCACAATTCAATAAAATAAAATAAAATAAAAATAATAATAAAAATAAAAATAAAAATAAAAAAAAAATAAAAAAATAATAATAAAAATAAATAAAAATAAAAAAAAAATAAAAATAAAAAAATAATAATAATACCATAAATATATATTAAAAAAAAATTAAAATGAAAATGATGATAATAAATTAAAAAAAACTAAAAACAAAGATTCATAATTAAAAATGTCCTTTAGTTCGTGCGTGCAAAGATTTTTTTTTTTTTTTTTTTTTTTTTTTTTTTGTCTAAAAAATTAAATATAATGAAAATTTAAATTTTATAAACACAATGTGCCTATCAGAGATTTGCAAAGCAGGATTTAGCACTGGTATCTTTTTTTTCCATATGTAAGATTTGATTTTATAGATGTAAACCCTGCCGGTCCAAAAACTTCATCAAGTGGATCAGGATCTGGCGTTGGTTCTGCTGTTGATTTTGCAAATTGTCGTCTTCCATTGCTATTTGGAAAATGTCGCATATCTGTAGACGATGGAGCTAATGTTGGTGCTGATTGTGAAAGAGGAATTTCAGATAAAACTTTAGGAAGCTGAAAAGCTGAGTTGTCAAGACCTGGTGTTTGATATGAAACGGGAAGAGAAAGAGGAATCTGATGAGGTGGCGGGAGTGTAGATGCAAATATAGCCTCAAGAGAATTAGTGCTCATCTGTGATTGAAATCTAGACATTGAACTGGTGACAGAAGAGTATAAGTTATCTATACCAGAGTATTGAGAAGCAGCTATAGGCGTTGAACTTGGATTCATATTAATTGAGTAAGAACCCTCGCTTAGAGCAGCTGGAATTCTATTTATTATCTCATTTCTTGATATTTTTAACCCACTACTATTAGTTCCTGAGACTATTGAATTAGGCTCGTGTTGCAGGCCCAAGCTGAATCCTAGTAGGTTTTGGGACCTGGAACTATATTCTTGTATATTTTCAATTTGAATATTGGTTCCAAGTCTTGAATCCTGTTTTTGTATTGTTAAATTAATTTTTTCTTTGTCCTCTTCACCTTCAACCTCGGGGACATATTCAGGATCCTCATTTTCTTCAGCTTCTTCATCATCGTCATCATAATCCTCATCATCGTCATCATCGTCATCATTATCGTTATCATCATCCTCATCTTCTTCTTGAGCTTTATTTTTACCTGTACTAACTTCTGCGACCTTTTTCATGCCGGTAGCTGTTCGTCTTATTTTCGACGCAGTACCTTTTGAAACTATTACAGCTTCAGTTTTTAACGTTGCTGTATTTGGTGTAACAATAGTCTCGTCTTCAGGAGACTCTGACCTTAGTAAAGGCTTTGATTTATGTCGTCGGTGAAGTGATCTCGATTTTTTTAAGAAACTTGAGTCTTCCTCCGTATCTAGTTCAGGAACGTTTGAAGTACTACCTTCTGGTAATATGCTTGAGCCGTTTGAAATATTAACGATATCTTGTTCCTCTTGCTTTGTTGGTGCTGTTGATATTGTGTTATTATCTACAGGAACTTCAGGAACTGGTGGCCACCAGACAAGACGATGCGCATTCAGTTGAACATGTCCTTTGGCATTCCATTTTCCAAGTACCGATTTCATCTTTGAATAATCAATCTGAATTCCGTAATTCCCACTATTTGTTATCACCAAAAACTCCAATCTTTCCAATGCATAAACTACATCTGCTGAAGTCATTCCAGTATACCTGCTAATTTGGTCTATACTCAAAGATGAACTATCGTTGTTTAAAAAATATTGTAATGCAAAACAAGTCGCAGCACGCCAATAGCTGCGATAAGATAGCAGTCCTAGTTCTGAAAGTGGTTTTTCAGGTGTACCAGGAATGTTTTCTTGCCGTGAGAGAAGATAGGAAAAGTCGATTAATAATTGACCATAGCCCTTGCGTTGCTGAGTCGGCAAACACATTATACAGCTCAGATTATACTGAGTTTGTTTCTTTTCTTTGCTGAAATATCCAACAAACGTTCTTACAATACCGTTACCATTTGCTAGAGTGATGTTTTCGTAAAGAGTGTAAAAGTAAAATGACTGCACGTCATGATAGACTGTTTTAGAGTTGAGAAACATTTTTGCAAGTAGACACAGATTTTGACAATATATACTTGCTACTGCCCCGTCTACTTCAAAAATGCTCCATTTGCCTGATTCTTCTTCTCTATATATTTCCTTTCCAGGCGGGTTTTGCTTATATTTACATTTCTGACGATGTCGCTGAAGCTCAAAATCAGTTGAAGTGTACAAAAGGCAGTGTTCACACAAAAATATTTTCTCCAACATTGCACTGTATTCTAAAGGATACGGAGCAGTATACCAAACATCAACTTCGAACTGACCGATTTGAACGCGTTTTATTTTACTCAACATGCTTTGTGAACTGCTTCCAGGAAGCATCTGCTTCGGAGGCGGTGGTTTTTTCGTTCGTAGTCGTTTTGGCGTGTTTGGCATGGCTGATACCACTCGCTTCGCTTGCCTTAGTGATTCATTAAATAATTTCACATCGTCTACCATTGGTATTCGATTTTCAGTAGCTGCATCCTGCCCTTTAAGTACGTTTCGATAAGGTATAACATCCTGAACATCGCAGTATGGTGTTTCATACGGCATGCCTATGTCCGGATCGTTAGGGTCAACAAAGCAATCTAGCAGTTTTACTACAGGCTCTGCTTTTTTTTTATTCCAATGTCGTTTACTTTGATAAACTGATGCTTTATTAACACCGAGTTTGATGGAGACCAAGAATCTGGACTTTGAAATGTGGACTTTGACCCTCTGTTGCTGCTGCGAGTCATCCTGACGCTGTTTCATCACGGCAGCAAGTATCCAAAATAATGAGCAATATGAAAATGAAAATTGTTTATTCGACTGTCTGCAGTTCCAGATTCTCAAGTAAGAGTGATGGTGACGATGTAATCATAGCAAAGGGAAGAAAGGAGGAAAGATTATTGCCTGTGTAGGATAGGCTGGAGTACTAGGTGTGAAAATTAAAAAAAAAAAAAAAAAAAAAAAAAAAAAAGAGATAGTAGAGTGACATTTCTTTATTCTCCCAACCTACCCTTTTTACCTTTTAATAATCATTATAATTTACTTTCCATTGAGTAAGAGAAAAAGATATTGGAACTATAACAACAAAGAATAAATTTAAAGCTTGTCATTTTGATATATTTATATGTATATAAAAGATAATAAAAAAAAAATTGTATAACATTCCGGGATTCATTCAATCATTTTTGAGCGTGGCCTCATTAGAATCATTAAAATTATTATTCGTGTTCACATCAGAACTACCGACTTTCGAGCCAATAACACCTGCGTTGGCTCCTGCAGAGATGTTGAGCTTGCCAGAAGTAGTTCCGTCAAATCCAGTATGAATGCTAGAAATGCTGCCAGTGGGACTGTTACTGCCAACACTTCCAGGTGCAGTGTTATAACTGCTTCTAATATTACTTACTGAAGGAACCCTACTAAGCGAGTTCCCTCCAATGTTCAATAAACTGGAAAATGAGTCTGTCAATCCAGAAACACCGGCTGTATTTCCATACCCGGTGCTGAATGACGAGGCTCCAAATTGTTGTGAAGAAAATGCGTGGTCATTGCTATTAGAGTTGCCAAAAGAAGACGAGCCTGTAGCTGAAGACTGTTGCTGAAACTGACCAAAGCCTTGAGAGCTCTGTTGTTGGCTTGGTGGAGGATTAAAGTACTGTTGGTATCCACTGCGCTGTTGTTGCAAGGTAAGGGATAAAGGAGGCAAGTTCGTCTGTTGATGCTGAGAAGGAGGAGGTGTTTGCGAAGGAAAAAACGGGGAGCCTGTAGGAGTTCCCGGAGTAGAGCTGGAGTATGGCGCTCTAATGTCCGCATAAGACTTTGTGCCTCTCAAAACATTATGAGGCATTCCATCAGAGCCAGGAAACTGAGTGCTTTGGGGAGTTTGCGAAACCTGAGGTCCTTGAGACCTTTGAGGGTAAAGCAAACTAAGAGAAGGAGATTGCGTATGAAACGAAGGATGCAAAGATGGGTGTGGTTGAGGGTGTTGCAATCCAATCGGAGACTGTGTCAAAAAACTACTCAAATTGGTTGAACTTGAGCTGTTGTGACCATGAAGGCCAGTAGCAGTATGGGCAGTGTCAAAAAGACCTGGAGGAGGCTGTTGACCTTGCTGCTGCTGCTGCTGCTGCTGCTGCTGCTGGGAAGGAATTGACTGGTAAGATTGTTGCAAAGGGCTAGGAGGTGGTTGCTTAGAAATCAAAATTGTTCCTTTATCTTGAACAGAGAAGTAAACATTAAATTGTTGGCAAAGAGTCATGAGAGCTCTTCTCTGATGTCCAGAAACAGAGGCAGGGAATGTCAATTCAGTGCGAGTTTTGTCATCAGAAAAGAGCAAAATTTTGGAGTAGAAATCCAAAGTCGTAGGGTCATTAAGGTCAACTTTAGGCGACATTGCCTTGTTAGGTTGACTAGGAGTAGTAGAAAGAGGAAAGACCTGAGGCGCAGAAAAGCCAGGAGATCTAGAAGCGTTATTTCCAGAACCATTAATCATGAGAGAAGGTGTACTAGACCCAGAAGGAGAGGGCCCAACAGAAGACATACCAAATTGGGCCTTATTTTGGCCATGTTGCTGGTGTTGAACCTGCGGAGATGACTGTCTCAAATTTTTGTTTGGTGCAGGGCCACGGTGTTGTTCTTCAAGTTGACCTCTACGCTCACGCTTTTCCCGTTCAATACGTTCACGCTCGGCCAAAGGGAGCATTTTTTTATACTCAACACGTAACTTTCTTCCTCCAATTTCTCTGCCATTTAGGTTATTAATGACAGCACTGGTTTCTTCTGGAGTAGTGAAATTAGCAAATGCCAAACCTCTAAAGACGCCATTATCAAAATGGTAGTTAAAAGCATAAGGAATAGGAAGACCCAAGTTGGTTAAAACTTCAAGAAGCTGTTCCTTTTTAATTGCAAATGGAATGTTCTTAATAACAATTGCGGTTGGAATAAGTTCCTCCTCAATAGAAGTAGCAGATTGAGCAGGAGAAGCAGAGTCAGCAGGGTTGTTAGAAAGAACTGACTGCATATTTTGAGAAGACAGATGATTCTGAGGTTGAACAAATTGCGAGTTAAATACCTGCTGTTGCTGTTGCTGATGCTGATGCTGCTGGTGCTGCTGGTGCTGCTGGTGCTGCTGCTGATGCTGGTGCTGGTGCTGGTGCTGTTGTTGTTGCTGGTGCTGCTGGTGCTGGTGCTGGTGCTGCTGGTGCTGGTGCTGGTGCTGCTGGTGCTGTTGTTGTTGCTGCTGCTGTTGTGAGGAAGGCTGAGATTGAGACTGTTGGGAGAGTTTGGCCACGTTGTTGCTGGGAGCCATAGAAAAGGTTCTCATTTGAGACTGAGATTGATAAACAGGCTGCACCTGGTGTTGTTGAAGATGCTGGGAAGCATTACCTTGTTGAGGGATATGTGATTGGCCTTGAGCACCATTCTGGCCTTGATGAAGGTAATTTTGTTGCTGGTTTTGAGAAGAAAAGTCGTTCCATTGAGAAGAAATGTAAGATTTTTGGTTCCCCCAAGGAGATGAAGGGTTTGAAGCCATACCAGATGTATCTTGTATAGAATTGGAAAAAGCAGGAGAGTCGATAGAAGAAGAGTTAGTCTTTATAGTTGCGTCTAATGGCTGGCCAGGGGCATTAGTTGTCGCAAAGGTGTCGAAATATCTAGATTGAGCTCTTCCAATAATAGAGCGCTGGGTGTTTAGAGACTGGAAATGGACGGGATGTGGAGTAGATTGAGAAATCGATGACGATGACAGCGATGATTCAGAAAAAGTCGGAGAGGGAGAAGATGGATAGGCCAATGAAATAGAAGATGAAGCAGAAGAAGTTTGGTTTGTGGTGAGGTAGGAATTGGGAAGCGTCGAATCAGCAGTCGGGGGTGAGGCAGCAGTATCGGAATTTACAGAGCGGCCTACTATGGACATGAATAGAAGGAGCTGTGGGACGATCAAAGCTGGGTTTAAGGAGACAATGGGGGATGAAAGGGGATGGCGATTTGATGACGGGTTGTGAAGAAGGAAGAAAAAAATTTTCTGGTAGAGAGGACAGAAAAAGAGGTTTTGATTAGCTGGGTCTGAGCAACGAAAGTATATGGGTAATCTTATGTGGGCAACCTTTTTATTATTATTATTATTATTATTATTATTATTATTATATTTATTTTAATATATAATTATTTATTTTTCTTGAGAGCCATAAGAGAACTACTAAACACCAAAGAACAAAAACGAAACCTGATTTTTTTATTACACTTATTAAAACTTTTGGTATAGGAGTAAACAGACGTGTTTAAACCAAACAATATGATATATTTACAAATATATTTAACAATCATATTTTTTTTTTTTTTTTTTTTTTTTTTTTTTTTTTTTTGACTAGATAGTTTTTAATTTAGTTTTTAATTTATTAATTTATTAATTTATTAATCTATTTATTAACATCAGCGGCTATAATACTTTCTAATGGTACCTAAATTGTCACCCACTGCACCACGTAAACGCACCCAATTCGCCCAATTATTTTACTGATTTTACCTAGGCCTCGCTACTACGTGTTTAAATATTAAATATTAAATATTATTAATTTTGGTTCGCTCAGTTTGGGTCTATAGCCTACTATGACAAGAAGTCTAACCCATACTCCCACTAAAAATTGTGTATAAGAAGAAGAATCATTGATTTAAACACAATTTCATACTAAAGGCATCAATTCTTCATCACATTCAATTCATTATATTTAAACTAAACGTTCAGCGCCTCCTCCTCCCCTGAAATGGGCTTACTGCCATTGGCTGGTCGCTTTTTTTTTTTTTTTAATTTTTTTTCTATTATTATTATTTTTGCCTCTTAGGTAATGCATGACACAATTGGTTCTTTTAAATCTTGTGTTTAATGAAAATGTCTATATTCAAGATATTAATCAACTGTTTCATTTTAACAATATTATATATATATATATACATATATATAATAATAATAATAATAATAATAATAATAATGAATAGTAAATAAAATATCAATTCATTATATTCTTGAAAAAAAATAGTTAATTTTTTACGTGATAAATCCTTTAGTTACTAACTCTTAAATTAAATATAATACAAAACAATACATTATTCAATCTACCAAATATTATCTTGAATACATTATTCTTAGATTCTATAATGTAACTATATATTCATAAAAATATGAATATGATTCTGCCATTGATTTTAAATAATTACCAACCTTAAACCTTGAATTAAATATCAATACAAACACCTTTAATATAACAAGAAAAATCCCTCTGGACACTTGTAGGTATGATTATTTCAGTTTATTATTACTATAACTAAACGTTTTGTATCGTATCAATCAAAGTTATAGCTTATATTTGAATTTCCACCTTCTGATTCCAACTACAACCCTTTTCTATATATATATATATATATAAAGTTTTACTTTTCTAAATGTTTTAACTAACAGTAATGCTTGAAAATCGGAATATAGAAATTCCATTTCTGTTGTTTCAACATAGTCTATAAATCTTTTAAAAAAAATACCCACAGACTGTAAAAACACAATGTAGCCTTATATATTTATTTGTTTAAATCATAATAATAATTTTCAGCATACTAAAAGTAGTAATTAAATTATATTCTTAAATTATCATCATTATATTAGTAAAATCATATCTTCTGCCCTAAATTACACTGTCTTTCGTAGAGTGCACTGTGAAATTTGATTTCTACTGCAAGATCTTGACGTAAATTATTTGAATCATTAAATTATATTTTCATAGTAGAATATAAAACAAATTGTTTAAATATTTCTTAAAGAACTTAAAAATGTTGATAATAATAATAATAATAATAAAAAGTAAATGAAAACCCTTTTTCAACAGTTTATAAGTTGAAAAGATTATAAACAACTTCTGTTACTTGGAAAAGCTTGCAAATGACAATTCAATAAAAATCAATTGTAGAACCTTATAAATGTAAAATAGTATTGATTCAAATCCCATATTTTGACTGAAATAAAATCAGTTATAATTTACTTGCACAATTATCAATCAATAATAGTTACCGCTAATTCATCTAACAGTAAAATTTTTTCAATATCAAGTTCATCAATATTTTATAACTAATGTTTTTTTTTCTCTCTCCTTCTTTTTATAAGTTTATGCAAGTATCAATTATTTTATACTTTCAGACAAGAGGACTTGCTCTTTTGTATCCCTTATTTTCTCTCTCTCTCTCTTTCTTTCACAGAAAAACATTATAAACATGATAAAAAATTTGTTGATAACTTTAACAATCCAATGATATTTAATTTGAAATTTGCTTATAGCACTTGGGTTAGATGGTAACGATATATATAAATCGTATTTAGTAAATGAATGTTAATAGTCAAATCATCCAGTTCTGAATGTCGATGACAAAACATCCCAAATTTTTTTCAAGCTAAAAAAATATTTTTTTTTGATTTTATTTTTTTTTCAATCCATATTACACAAAAGTCTTATAATTTGCCTTCGTTAATCACCAAACTCCAGATATGACAGAAGTGGCACCTAGACGGCGTTTTGTAGGACGCAAAAATCCAGATAATAATGTTGTGCAACCTTTGACTGTGCAGGAAGAAGGAAGCCAGAATCTGGTTCACAAAAAGAGTATGTATATAGTCATGAAATCATTTTTAAAAAGAATAAAAATCTAACACTGAACTATAGAACCCACCAGACCTCATAGAATTGTAAACCAGATACCTGATGATATTCTGAATGACGAAGATCTCAACAGAGCGATTGCAATCTTACCTTCGAACTACAACTTTGAAATTCACAAGTCGGTATGGCACATTCGCAAATCCAACGCAAAGAGAGTTGCCCTTCAACTCCCTGAGGGACTATTGATCTACGCATGCATTATTTCAGACATTATTAGTGAATTCTGTCAAGCTGACACAGTAGTTATGGGCGATGTAACATATGGCGCTTGCTGCGTTGACGATTACACCGCAGTGGCACTGGGATGTGATTTTTTGATTCATTATGCACATTCCTGCTTAGTGCCGGTAGATGTGACCAAGATCAAAGTCTTGTATGTGTTTGTTACAATATCCATCGATACGGAGCATCTCATCAATACACTCACTCATAATTTCAAATCTGGATCCAAGCTGGCACTCGTATCCACTATTCAGTTTAACCCTACGATCCATGAGATTGCAGACCCATTACGCCTAAATGGAATTGAAACTATCACTCCTCAGATTAAACCACTGTCTAAGGGTGAAGTTCTCGGATGCACTTCAGCTAAGCTTCCTGTTGTATCATCTGAAACTCCCGACGGTTACGATGCTATTGTTTATGTAGGTGATGGTCGATTTCATTTGGAATCATCCATGATTCACAATCCGTCACTCCCAGCGTACAAGTATGATCCTTATAACCGCAAGTTTACCATTGAGACATATGCACACTCCGAGCTTTACAGCTCACGGTCAGATGCTATTGCTACTGC
Source organism: Geotrichum ghanense (nom. inval.) (assembly GCA_022023575.1). Classification (NCBI taxonomy): domain Eukaryota; kingdom Fungi; phylum Ascomycota; class Dipodascomycetes; order Dipodascales; family Dipodascaceae; genus Geotrichum; species Geotrichum ghanense (nom. inval.). Next base: position 1,449,148 of record JAKKCX010000006.1, on the reverse strand, counting down.
CCGTGGTGCACGCACTGTTGGCCTTATTCTTGGTGCTCTAGGTAGACAGGGAAACCCGGTGACTCTTGATATGTTGAAAGCCAGATATGAAGAACATGGAATTAAAGTAGTTCAGGTAGTGCTATCAGAGATTTTCCCCGATAAACTGGCCGGCTTTCATGATGTAGACTGTTGGGTTCAGGTAGCTTGTCCGAGACTTTCTATTGATTGGGGATACGCATTTCCTAAACCTTTGCTAACCCCATACGAAGCTATGGTTGCATTAGAAGAAGATAAAACATGGGATGAGATTGGATACTATCCCATGGATTACTATGGTGCCCAAGGATATGGAAGAGGTAAAAAACCTGAACGAGATTAGTTTTGTTGTGTTATAAATATACAATTTCTCGATAATTTTTTCTTACATTTATATGCATCGGTCAATCAAAAATATTTACTATTTTTTTTAATTTATTTTAATTTTTTTTTATTTTTTTTTTTTTGATTCAATCAACATTTACATCCTTTGTTTGTTTTGCACATTAGTATTTACTTAGATCCTGGATTTATTCTATTGATATAAATTTTTAGGACAAGCAACAAAAAATATAATTAATTGAATTTTTTATTTTGTTACAAATAATCAAAACTTTCTTGATTCCAGTTTTGGATGAATCAAAAAATTTCCTAGATATAGTGTGAGTAACAAAATATTTAATAAAAAGGTACACCATCTTTAATTAGTTGGAATAGATCATCATCATTAATTTAAGCTTTAAAATTCTTCAAGAGTAGTTCCTTAAGCTGAGGGTAGATAATATCTGAAGTTTCACCTTGAATAGTATGAGTGATTCCACGAGATTTATAATACTCCAGTAATGGAAGTGTGACTTGCTTGTAGTTATCTATTCTCGATTTGAAAGTCACCTAATTGAAAAAAAAAAAAAAAAAAAAAAAATCATTGTTAGTTGTAACCAATATTTGATTTCAAACATCAAAACTGCAACTTACTGGGTTATCATCAGGACGCTTAGAGAGTGGTTCACCTGTAACATCATCTTTTCCAGAAACTTTTGGAGGATTAAATGTAAGATTGTATACTCTTCCAGAGGGTACATGCTATAGTTTGAAAGAAGAAGAAATATTAGTATTCAAAGTGCTGTTTTGATTGATCTGTGGTGAAATGATGGAAATACTTACTACCCATCTATTCTCAATTCTATCTAAGATAACTTTTTCTGGAACATCCAACTCAACAACAAGATTCAATTTAGCATCGCTCTTGTCTAATGTAGCGTCAAGCTCTTTAGCTTGACCCTCAGTACGAGGAAATCCATCTAAAAGAAAACTACTTTGAGGATTGAGCCAATTACGAACAGTAAGCTCAGATTCGATCAACGAAACCATAGTTGTGTCTGGAAGCAGGCCACCAGACTTGATAATAGTTTCAGCCTGCTTGCCTAAGTAAACGAGTCTTCTTGTTAAAAAAAAAAAATAAAAAGATCAATATATAAGTTTGATGTTTTCAAACTTACCGATTGGAGTTCCTTCCTTGATATTTTGACGAAGTAGATCACCGGAGGATATTGAGCTAATTTGTGGGAAATCCTTCAAAAGCCTCGAGGTTTGTGTACCTTTCCCTGATCCTGGTGCACCAAGCAGTAATACCCTAATTGGTCTCAGTAAATTTTTGGATGCCATATGGTGGGTTTTTAATTCTTCTTCCTGTTTTATATAATATTTTTAGAAACTTAGTACTAAACAAACAATGAGTATGAAATTGAAAGAAAGGAAAATGATGTGATATAAATATGAATCAAGATTTGGTAGTGTGAATGAAATATTGATTAGACGCCATATTTCACGGGCTGAAAAGCGGACGGTGAGAAATTCGCCGAAAGCGGGGAGTCTTATTTGACTTAAATTTTAATTCACAAAATATAAGTAACAAAACACAAAACACAAAACACAAGGTACAAAACGTAAGGCACAAGACACAAGATTCAAAACTCAAAACTCAAAACTCAAAAAATGAACCATAAACCATAAACCATATATAATTAATTACCAATTACATAATGATACAAATTCTTGGTAGTAGCAAGTTTGGTCCCGATACCAACTGCGACATGATTGCCACCAAGTGGAACAGTAGTAACGAAAACAAAACAATTTAGTATATTGTAATTTTATATTTGGATTTATCCAGTGGCTAGAATCCTTTCGAAGCTTCTAAAATGTTCCTAAGTATGCTCATATAGGTTTAGAATAGTGGTACTTTGCTATGGTTAGATCATACCTATAGCAAGAGTGCGGCTTAGTCAATAACCTTAAGTCATAAGTATCAACCGTAGGATGATCTAGAAAACCTAGTTGCACCTGAAATTGTAAAATAAAGCTTCTTTTCAGTTTCTATTTCTAGTTTTCTTTCTCCTTTTCACTTTTTACATGAAACTATTTTTTTTATTTCTTTGCTAACATCTTTTCTTTACCTTCTATACCCACGTCTCGACGATTTACACACACAAATTACTCACCATCGTGTTTTTGCGGGTTTGAGCTTTACAACAAGAAATTTTATTAGCTTTCTAAGACTACTATTCAAATTTAATAAGCTTCGAATCACACACCAACCCAACTTCATAAAAAAAAAATTTTTTTTATTTTTTTTCTTTCATCTGTGTTAAAATACAACAGCATCCTCTTACTTCTTTTCATCAACATAACTTTACTAAAACGTTATTGAACTTTATTTCGCCAATTTTTTGTTTCTACATTTACTGATGTAAGTATATTGTTTAGCAGCTTTCATTATTTTTCTGATTCTGCTTTAATTAAGCATATAATTGAATTGTTGGATTAACCATGCTCCGAGCTTATAAAGCCGAGTTGGCTTTCTCTCCTCAATGTTATAAAATGTCGGACAACACTTCAACAATAAAATCTTTTAAGAAGAAGCCACCAAGTCCTACCCCTTCTTCGAAGAGGACTTCTACGCAGAGCACGCCTGCTCCAACAACAACAACAACAACAACAGCTGCGTCATCAGTTTCTGCTCCTTCCAAAGTTGAAAGTCTTAATTCAACACCAGGACCTATTATGACATCGTCGACTCATTCTAGAGCTACTTCACAATCTGACAGCGATGCGATACAACGTAAGGCTTATAAGGATCAAGAACGAGAAGAAAAAATTAGCTTAGCATTATCGCGTGTTAATGAAGGGCTTTCATATCGTCAAGCGGCTAAGGAAATTGGTATTTCATTTGGTACTGTTTACGGTCGTTTTAGAGGCCGAAAAAGTCGCATAAGAGCTCAAGAAGTTCGGATGAAGCTTTCATTTTTGGAGGAGACCATTATCGAGAAAGTTCTTCTCTCTACCATTTTTATTGGCAAACCAGCAACCCAACCATTTTTTGTCCACACTGTAAATATAATTTTGCAAGCTCAAGGTGAGATTGGTGTTGAAAGAGTTTCTCGACAATGGTACAGGCATTTTAGGAGACGCCACCCTTCTATTGACGCTCGAGATTTCAGCAGTCTTTACAAGCCACTAGCAAAAGACCCGACGAACGAGCTAGCTATCGCTTGGTTTTCATATTTTGAAAGATTATGTCGAAACTTTCGTGTTTCTCCGGAAAATATTTATTGTTTAGACGAGCTTGGATTCTCATTTTTAGGTGGGAATGCAGGCTACAATTCTCCAGGTTCAGCCTCAGGAACGTGGCAACCTTCATCTACTTCGGAAGGATATACTGCTGATGTTAGTAATAATTCTACTAGCACAAGTACAAATAATTCTTCTTCCAGAGATACTGGCAGTGTTAGCAGCAATAGTAGCAATAACTCTCGAGACGATTCCAACTCTAATGGATTTGCTAATAATAATAATAATCCATTATGGAAGAGCGAAACACCTCCTGCAATTTCAATGGGTGCACCTCCACCTGACTTTTTTTTAGCTCTCGAGACAGTATGCGGTGATGGAACAGTACTTCCTCCATACATTTCGCTTCATACGGATTTAGCAGAAAAAACTAATGCGACATTTCCAGAATCTTGGACTACTAGAACAGCGAAATCTGGATGGCCAAATGAGCAAATGCTATTACACTGGATTGAGCATCACTTCAATCCGCTGACAGCTGAAAAGGCTAATGGTAATCAACGTATATTAATTCTTGATACTCATGTTGGTCATTTTTCCCTTCCATTTTTACAGTATGGAATGAACAATAACATTACGTTTTTGTTTGTCCCTCCACATTCGCAAGGGTTGATGCCTTTTGATGTTCCTCCTTTAGTAGACTTCCGTCAAGATATAATGGCCAATTCTCCAGATTTTCAAACTGCTGTTGATCGATTTGTTTTAGCCCATAATCAGGTATTCAACAATGCCAATATTAAGAAATCTTGGCGTGAAACTGGTTTAATTCCTTTTGATCCTTCTACTGCTCGTCCAAGTCCAAAACGCTTCCACTCTAGCTCTAACTCCCAATATAACCAATCACAGCTAACGCCTATTAGTGACGAGTATGAGTCAAGCTCTTCATCTCAGTACGTAAACAATTCGTACATGCCCTCGAAGTATGCCCCTCTCTGGCCTAATGACAGATCGATGCTTCGATACGTCAAGATTTTGGATTTCAACTATGATACTTTCACAGCACCTACAAGTGAACGGCAGATATCACCCAGTTCTAACCTTCCACTGTTCCCGGAAAAGGAAGAAGAAGAAGAGGCTACTGCCACTGAACAACCCTTATCACTTCCCGACGATGAAATTGTAAATGCATTTTCAGCGTTTGATCTGAATACATATGCACCAAATCCATCTCAAATTGTTACTGTTGATAGCAGTGATTCTGATAATTCACTAAGTAATAACTTGTTAGGAAGTGAGCTAACAAAATCTGTGGGCAAGGCTTGTAGCGTTCTGTTGAAAAACAAGCAACTGGCAGAGCATTCGTTGGAGTATCATACATTTTTGTCAGGGTTTTTCGAAAGACTTAAATCTTCGTTCAAGCAATTAGGAGAACATGCGACCACTAACACTAGCAACAAAAATGCAACTGGAAGCCTTGATATTGAGCATCTTCGACTACTGGAAAGTGAGTTGAAGGTAGTCGAATCTTACAATCAACATCTCAGCTCTCAAATCTCGGCTTCTGCTAAAGTAAATGATATTATTGCTAACATGCTTAAAGCACATTTAGATGAACAAAAATCAAACTCATCAACTTCAGACACGCATATGGCTATTCCAGCCGATAAATCCAAAGAATCATCGCATAAAAGAAATATTGAATCCGTGGAAACTCGAAGCTCTGATGAAGAACTAACAGTTCCTCATCAACGTCGTAAGGGTAGTGCTACTGAAAACCCAATGGATGTAGCAAACATCAACAATGAGCAAGAGTACGACAACCTTGTTCATAGGTTTATCGAATCTAATCCGCCGTTTGCCCGCGATTCTCTTCAAAAGCTATCTCAACGCTCTCCATTGCCGCATGTAAAGGTTCCGAATTCAACCTCCGTAGGGGTTTCATCCCACAAAAAGCAAGAATCGTTACCTACAGTCGACGTGGAAATGAAAGAAGAATCTCCATATTCATCAACTAGCAATACTGCAGTAAATGCAGCTGGTGATTATGAGGATGAAAAATTAACACTTCCTAAACTTGCGAACAATGTGCTAACCTCTCCTCATAGTGCACTCCTTCCGCCTCTAAACTTTGAGTCTGGGCCAGTTCGGGGTGCGAATAATATCAGCATGACCACCAATGGACAAGGAGTTTCGTCTTCGCAACCGAGCTCTCTCCAGGGACAAGTCTCGCCTTCGCCAACTGCCAGTAACCCGACAAGCTTTCGAAGGTATTCGCAATCCTGGTATCGCGATAAGTATAGAGACTCTTGACTGTAATGGTAATTTTTCTTTTGCTATAGATTGAAATCAAAATGTTTAAAAAGCCTATTGTTGAAACTATTTTTTGTTGACATATAGTTAAAAGAATAGGTTTATATTGCTCATTTTGTAACTTATCAGCAATGTGGATTTTTATCTATAGCTTCTCAAGTTTCTCACCTTTGATTATTATTGTTACGTTTTTATGGTTTCTACTACTCTTTTATCATTTGCATTTTATGTGGTGATAGACTCTCATATTCTTTTTAATTAATCTTTGTTTTTTTTTTCTTTATTGAAATACATGGGGAAAATTAAAAAGATTAGAGAGTATGGAAAAGTTTGATATCACAATACGTTAGTTTCGTTCTATTATTATTTGTTCAGGAAGCACATCTATGGAATTGAATAATTTTAATTAGACTAAACAAGAATGCACGGATATTTATGTTAACCAGGTTTTTTTTAATTTAGTGATTTTGATAGATGCTATTGTCAATTCTTGCGAAGGGCTCAGGTGGACTTGAAACGAAGATGGGAGTGCCCCCTGGCACTGCTATGTATGATCATGTACGCTCTCTATTTGCAACCAGGTCCCTTCTTTTGGTTCAGGCACCGACTTTTGCTGCGTATTTGTAAATATTTCCAACGCCATCGAGGGAAAACTTATATTCGGCTTGTACATATTTAAATTTATATTTATTATCAAATGATTTCATGTTAAAACCCATTTTACTACTTGATCTATTTATACATATTAACCAAAATAACTGTAAAAATGCATTATACGATGTTTTAATTCTTGATCTTTATTAAGTAGTAATAATAATCATGTCTATATATATATATATATATATATAATAGATGTACTTAAATATTCAACTTTGCTATAATCCTTAATATGTTTGCATGGTACCCAATTTTCTTTCGTTCTTTCTCTAAATACATATATATATATATATATATATATATATTATCAATTTGATATCTTTCATCAATCTAATAATTATACAATTAATTGTTTGATTCTACTAATATATTGAAATAACAATATTATATAACCTTTTTTTTTTGATTTTTTTTATAATTATTATTTTCATTTCATCATCAATTATATCATCAATTATTTTCATTATATTTATTTCATGTATTTTGAAATCACATAGGGTTAGGTCTAGAGATAACATTGATATCTATTCCAATCCTCTTGTCTCTTTCTATATAATTTCTTAATGTTCTTCTAGCATATTCTTATTCATTTTGCTCTTCATATTTATTCTCTTTTTTTTTTTTTATTTGGTTTGGTTTTATATCATTTTTGGGTACCTTCAAAGATTATTCTCATGTAAAACACTCGGCTGGTTCAAGTATATATACAAACTTTTAAAGTATATATATATATATATATATATATAAAGGGGGTGTCGGCACTATCCTTTATTTGTGCTGCCGGGTCCTACATCACTTAGTGCTTACGTACATTCTGACGAATGTAATGTACTATAAGCGGCCTTTTTGTTTGTTTTTTTTCTTTCCTTGCTATTCTTCGTCAACGCCACTTATCTTAACCTGCAGTCATTGGCGAGTAGCTCACACGTGTGTCCCATGCCTTTCTTTAACCATAAATCCCTTGTCTCTTCAAACAAGCGAGCGAGCTTTCCCACCACTCGCTGTTTCCGACAAGATAACTTAAACAACGAAAATTAAACAAACATTTATAGTAAACAAATATCAACATCTAATAAATAAAACACCATATACTTTTGTACCGCTATATATATATATATCAAATAATAATAATAATTCCAAAAGGCCTTTTTTTTTTTTCTTTATCTTCAAAAAGCCAAATTCTCTTCTTCATTATAGAATAAAAAAGTAGAAAGGGGGAAAGGGAGAAAGGGTAGTGGATGTCATGAAAATCGTCACATCAAGATAAACATCACCATACACACACAACCAAATAAACTCAAATTTTAAAAATTTTTCAAAACATCCAGAGAAAAGCAACCTCACAATACAAAAACTCCGAAAAAAAATATCTAACCATTGTCAAAAGCCGGCACCAGCCAGTCGCTGCCCTATATTGGCGCGCCATTTGCCTTGCCTGGCTATTCTTCACATCATAGACATTAATTTCATCTTCTTATACTGTATTGAAGCATTAAACTTCATCTCATTGCTTCTTCTTTCATTTCGTCCAATTTCCTAATCTAGAGTTAATTGGATGCTCTCAAGGGTTCAAAACCTCAAAAGTATCCAGGCTGTCGAGTGAAATGAAATCACTTGAAATGTTATAAGGGTCATTAAAAAAGTCGAGAGAATCCATCGTAGCCAGATTGTTGAAAACAACTGAGTGCGACTTTTCCTTTGTTGAATTGGCAAGTAAAATGTCCGACGCTGCAGATCGTATCAAGTTTACTTTCGAATACGCATCACCTCTGCTGGATGATGCGACGGGTAATCCATTAAACCGCCAAACAAAGGAAAGTTAGCACCCATTTCGTCGTCTCCAGCCAATGAAATGGCTACAGAATCATCTTCGTCTTCAGACTTAATCATGATATCAAGGGAAGATGAATTGGGTGAGTTTGCTCCAGAAGAAGTCAAACTAGGTAAAGAACCTGAATCAGAAAGATGGCCTTCATCAAAGCTATTGTGTCGTGGAGTAGAAAAAATAGAGCTGGAAGTAGTGTAATTACTACCAGATGCAGTAGAGGTTGATGATGAATGGGCTTTTGAAGAACTATTTGAATTAGATCTCGTAGGTGAAGATGTTGTGACACTTGAAATTGTGGCATCACTAGATGGCGAACTGGTCAGTTGATCCAACTGTGAATCTTGACGCTCTATAGGTTTGCTTGAAATGGCTTGCTCAAATTTAAAAGGAGCCTTTGAAATACTTTCAAGTGATTGATCTAATTTCTTCATAAATGCAGCGGCATCAAAGTTTTGAACTTTTTCTTTAGTGAAAATGCTCAATAATTTATTAATGTTTTCAGAAAGCAACACTGCTTTTGATTCGGAGCGTTGTTTAAGTTCATCATAAGCACCACGAAGCTGCTCATTTTCGCTTTCAAGAAAAACGCACTTGTTTTCAAGATCTTCGACATGTCTTCTCTTCTTCTCACGAGATGCATGAGCAGCTTGACGATTTCTCATAATTCGTTCAATTCTTCGTTGTTCCTTTTCGTCCTTTGTCTTTGCACGCTTGCGAGGAGGAAGTGCTCCAGGAGGCAAGGGAAGCGTCATAACTTCTTTCCTTTTATTGGGTCCAGATCCAACTGTAGTCGTGATTGTGATAGGAGGAGAAGAAGGGCTTTGTTCAGGCGAGCTCACATTGCTTTCGGAAGGCACAACGTCCTTTGTGTCGATACCCTCAGCGAGTAAAGGGTTAAACGAAGATGTCATGGGAGAAATAGACATTGTAAACAAGAAGAAAGAACTATAAAGTAAAAGTAATGATAGTAATGGTAATAGAATGGATATGAAAGATGATAAAACAATGATAATAATAAGAATAATAATAAAAATCAAGAACAACCGATGAATGAATAGATAGAGAAACACAGATGTTATATATGAGAAAAGTTTAAAAGGGGGAGAAGAAGAGTGGAAATGAGGACATTCCGATTAGTATTTATAATTTTTCAGTGAGGAACCCACATTGCGAGAGTAGTGGATGAATTTCTAGGGGTGTGAAGCGATGGTGTTAGGAGGGTAATTTCTTTTTTCTCTCGTTTTAATCAATATCACCACATGAAATTCTCTTGTTTCTTTTTATAGTGTGTATTGTAATATTTTTCTGCTTATAGTGATATTCTAATTATGTTCTTCCACCACCACCCTTACCTGGGTAACCCAAAATGCAACAAGAGCGAGGTAGGGGAAGGGGGGCTTGTAACAACACCTGCAACGAGCAACATCTTAGGAGTCTTCAATTTTTCTTCACTTATTCACCAATTTATATGTCCCTTTAAATCTGTTTTCATCATATAAGCTTTGTGATTGAATAATAAATATTTAATTTTATTATTTTTTTTATTTATTATTTTTTTTATTATTTATTTCTTATTTTTTTTTCAAAACTTTTCAGAATCTTAATTCGGGTGGTTCAAAAGCATCATTATCCGGAGTAATTCTGTTTAAGAAATAACAAGCACAAACCATAACTAAAACAAAATGAAAATAAGATATATGAAATACTACTACTAATAATAATAATAATAATAATAATAATAATGAAGATTCAAGGTCCCGCAATAATTCGAAAATCCGCCCCATTTGTAGTTGTTTTGTTTGTTTGTTTGGCTGGAAACCTTATACAAAAGAGCTTTTATTCTATTAACCTTCATTACTCCATCAAGGTACTATCACTAGTATTAAAGGCGAGAAAAAAAAAAATCTCCCCATAAATAAATCAATAAATAAATAAAAGCAAAAGAATTAATAGAATAAGTTTTCATGTATAACAAGAGGAGCAGAATATTTTCATGCACTTCAATATGTTGATAGCTTTATTCAAAGTATATCAGCATATATACAAACGTAAAGAACCGTTTTGGTGATTTAGTTTAAAAAAAGGAGGTCTATACTAGATAGATATCCCTCAGTTAAAAGAGATGTAAGATCTACCACGCTGCCGACTTGAATTTCGCCCTACTCTTTGTTTAAAAGATCTTGCTTATACTGGGAAAGCTAGTGAACTGTAGGTATCCCACATGTCAGCCCTCAAGCTCGATTCGTTGATCATTGTTTAAACATCAATAATAATAATTATAATAATAATAATAATCAGCCCAGTCCTAATCATTTACATATATAAATTCCATCCTATCGCCAGAAATAATCTATACAATAAAGAGCAGTCTCGTTTTTTAGATGATATAATGAAGAAATCTCACTGTATTCATATAATGGATGCGCATAAATAGTGAATTTTAAGGAAATTTATCATTCATTCAACTAATGGAGCCAATCAGATCTTAGTATCTGCTCAATTGGTCAAGATTCCCAGATGAATTATCAGATCTTGATGCGCACTGTGATTGGACAATTCTTGTCATGTATTATATATTTTCACATTGAGTGCCATCATTATGTATAATGATTTTTGTTAATATATTAATTAATCTTTATATTTTTATTTATTAATTTATATATTTCTTATTTATCCATTTGGATATTTATTACTATTTTTGTTTATATGTTTATTTATTTATTTATTTATTCATTTATTATTAGTATAGTTTTTTCTTCTACAAGAAAAGGAAAAATAAAAATTCTTGGTTAACACCTTAAAGTTAATATAGTAAATAGTAGTAATGATGCCTGTCTGTTGCAACTTGTCTTACATTTATGTTTCAATGAAAAGTAGCAGCGCACGGATGTTTATAAAGGTATAACGTTAACCAGCCATATAGTATACGCCAATGCTGGATATGAAAAAAAAAAAAAAAAAAAAAAAAAAAAACGTCAATGTTTACATGGTTATTATTATTCTATTATTATAGTTAATCTAATAATAGAAATTTTTTTTAACTGTTTCAAGGCTTAACCTAACCATAACCTTGCAAATCTCGGATGGATGCTTTTTTTAAGCTGAGACATGAGTACTAAGTAACCACTAAGTAAACCTTCATTTACATTCCATTGTCATAGCGATAGAAACATTTTGTAGATTAAAATCATGTTCCAGAATAGCAGGTTTTCATTACTATAATCTTATTATTATTATTATTATTATTATTATTACTGGTAGTAATAGTAGCAAGTATAGTGAGAACTATACAAGTAGCAGCAGTATTGTTATGTTCGTCGTGAGCTTTAGCTCATCACTGTATTATATAGAAAAATATCGTCTCCACCAGTGCGTGACAATAATATAATCTAACCCACCTTAATGGATTGAAATAATAAACCTTGGATCCTTGTAACCTAGAAATTGTGTAATACATTGTAGCAGCAGTAATAGGTGTAGCAGATTTATTACATATATATATATATATATGTTTGATTTTCAAGTGGAAATATCTTGATGAAAGTTGAAGTTTCGGCTCATAGCCATCAGTTAAGACGAAGCTGCAGATCTTGTGAAGATTGAACTTTCTTTGCTATGGCTCATATTCATTACATATATTACAAAACATGCTACAATCAAGCCAGTTTTAAATAATGATGAATGATTATAATAATAAATTGAGTGTAAGTCAAAGTTATGGTTCATCAGTGCAATGCTTGATGATTAAAATGTATACAATTATAGATATTATTATTAGTAGTAGTAGTAGTAATAGCGATGATGGTTTTGACTTGTTTTCTTACTGTGACCGTTAGGCACCGCTGATAAGTTTCTCACTGGCAGGTGCCTGAGACCAACCCGCACTGACATCAAAATTACACAAGCTCAAGAACCTCACATCTTCAGTGGACCTGAGTGACCTTAGTACCAGATCAATCTCATTGTTATTAAAGACCAAATCAACTCACTTCTACTCTCACACTTTCTCTTTCTATTAGCTTCAAGCATTTGAATGCTAAAATCCAAGCCTCTCTAACCTTCGTCATAGCTCTTTTAAAAGCAAATCTTTTTATTCATATATCATATATTTTTCTCCATATATGCATCTGTTCTCAACTACGTAAGCCTACATGTTTAGTCTGGGCTAACGGCCATGTGAAGTTCATACATCAGATCATCATCTTGTCCCTATCAAATGTATTTATTTTGAGATCTTTTGTTTTATTTTTATCCTCTAATTCTTGACTTTTTTATTTTCTCAAAAAAGAGCATTTTTATTTTCTTTACGTTTTCAACTTACGCACATTTACAAAATTGAGTGAAGACCATGGAGGCTTTGAAAACAGCCTTTTGTTTTTTACTACTGTATAAATAAATACCCAGCTCAGATCATATTGGTTTGTATGTGTCAGGTCTAATTCAAATCTATATTAAAAAAAAAATACTAGAATAAGAGAACTGACCTGAGAAAGTTACTACATGTGATTGTTGAACTATATGCAAAATCGTTATATAAATTGTGCAAGTGGCAAATGAATCAGATAACGGCTTGTAAACAGAAAAAAAAAATTTCTATAAAAATAAAAATATACTTGAAAAAATGATAAAAAAGACGACCTCGGTGAGGGTTGAACTCACGATCTTGCGATTAACAGTCGCACGCCTTAACCAACTTGGCCACGAAGTCTTAGATATGTGTCAACTTTCTAAACATCAATTTATCCATTAAATTTCGTTTTAAGTGAGGTTAGGGTTTTTATTAGATGGTTGGATGAGCCTTGGGGTTTTTTTTTTCACTCGCAAGAGGTTTTTAACGCGGCAGCTGTGTACTACAGTAAGTAGTATGAGACGAGAATCCATGAATCAACCTTACCTCAAATTTATGCGACTTGTCTAAGTAGTGAAAGCTACAATTATGAATATAAATAACAGTTCTTGATGATATATGTAAATTCTTTTAGATGTAACACTTGAATAGACAAGAATGAATCCATTCATTCATTCGTTTCTATTAGATACATGTAAATATTTTAAATGAAACACCTTGAATAGCCAAAAATTAAATGAATTATTATTTTCATCATATAAACATGTGGTTAAAACTAGGTCAAAGATCTGGGTTTAGATCTGTGACCTTTCTATCTTTCTCTCCCTTTCCCACCCCCCTCCCTCCCCACAAGCTGGTTAGTACATATATAACAATATATAGCAATATTAGTGGGTGTAATAATAATAATAATAATAATAATAATAATAATAATATGGACCCATATCTCCCTTGCCTTCTTTTGACACTCTCCCCTATCAAAGAGAAAAAAAATAAAAGAGCCCCTGAAAGTCCGCGTGGGAAGTCTGCGTAAGTTGCTAAACAGTTTCAACTGGTGTGCATGACACATCTGTATTTCATTGGCCTATAATAACTAAGACTTGGACGGCATTTGTAACCTTCAAGCAGCAGCAGGGTATATTGAATAGGCATTGTAAGCCTAAAGATACTTGTTGAAAAAAAAAAAAAAAAAAAGGGAGTAAATATGAAATAGCATAGCAGAGCATATATACAAGAGGAGCCGGAACAGAGATCGAAAGGGCATACCAGGCCTCCAGGGCCGTGTAGCGTGTAATCAGGATAAGCCATTTTAATCAATATGGCTTTATATGCAATGCAGGGATGGAATTCAGCACATGGGCGGCCCGCCAATCCTGGCGCTGAAGATTCGGGGCAGGCGATCGGTACAAAAAGGGGCGCGCAAGAATAACTATAGGGGATAGAAGTACTGATATATATATATATTTAAAGGGGACAATAAAAATACCCATTTAAACATAATCTCGGATTTTTAAGGTCTTTTCTAAAGAAGAAAAAACGTTGAGATTATTATTAGTATATTAAATCAAAGAGTTTTTCAATTGAATCCAAACATTTTAAACATGTAACAATAAGACGAATTCCAGTAACAAAAAAGCTGAACGGTTGTAGATTAAAAGATGATTGTTCTTTAATAAAATTTGAATGTTTTAGTAATAATCATTTCCCTTTACACATGGTTTACGAACCACGAAGAATTTGGCTGAAACACTCAAACGAGTTGAAACCGCTACATTGTCAATCTCCATGAGATAAACATTTGAACCAGAAGTCTTCTGCTTGTGTCATTTGTTGTATGAATTATATATTAGTATAGCCTCTAGATATAAGGACAATAAACAGATTTTCCATCTATCTAATCAATAATATAACAATCATAATCTATCAATCATAGAGTTATATATATATATATACACTGGTACATATTATCTATCATATTAGAACAATAAAAATCATGTTGAGACATGTTGTAATTTTTATCTATAGAAAATAATCATAATTATGATCGTTATCTTTTAATTGTTTGTTAAAAGTATTTAAATTGTTTCTGGCATGTGGCTGACAATGGAATGTTATCTCGATCACTACTACATTCTTTCTTCTTTCGCGTTGATTAAAATGCTCACTTTTAACCATTAGATTGGATGGTTATAATGCATAATTCCTGAATCTATTATTTTTGGCTGCTCTTTCTTGTTTTTTTTTTTTTTTAACCGATTTCTGTTCTTACAAAAAATTGAAAGTTTTTGATTTGTAACCAATTATCTAATTGTTACTTAATGATTTATATATCATGATAAATGATTACTTGATCAAATTATGAATTTATCAATATACGACATGTACAATGATACATATGTCTTTGACTAAAATACTTATAACAACAAGTTTAAAATACAGCACAGATGTCTTTACCAAGAAACCTTAATTAGGCAAGTAATACCGGAATGTGCGTACACCACTTGTAAACACCTGAGGCATCGCAGCACCTCTCCACAACCCGCCATTGTTTACACCATCGCTTTACTGCAGCCACAAATAAACATATATATATATATATATATATATATATATATGTATTTATATATGTATTTTAACAATTTACTAATAAATCATCATAATAATTATATCAACATTGTTAAAATTTCATCAGCTAAAATGTAATATATATCATTTTTCTTTCCGAGAGCAAGCTTCTTTCACGGGCCGATGTAAGCTTAATAATACTGTACAAATATATAATGTGTATTTATACATATATCTTTCGACTGCTCATCGCAACTCACGTGACCAGACCGTTGGATGAGTCAGCTTATAGCTTTATAGTGAGCAGCTTCTGCTTGTTGCTGGGCCACCGCCGTTGTTGCAAACGGTTTTTACCTTTATTGTTAATTTTTTTTTTTTTTATTCAATTCTTTTTCTTTTCTTTCCTTTCTTTCATATTCGTTCATACTTTGGGGCAATAGTTCTGGGTTGAGCTTTTTGTATATTTGTGCTTGATTTTAATATTTTTTTTCATTTAAATATTTTTATTTTTATTTAAATATTTTTATTTTTTATTTTTTTTCATTATTATTATTACACATTTTAAACTTTTATTATTATTATTATTTTATTATTTTATTTTATTTTACTTTTCTGGTTTTGCGCTTTGAATATTCTCTCTTTTTTTTTTTTTTTTTTTTTTTTTTTTTCTTGAACTTCTTGAACTTCTCTGACTTCTTCTTCTTTTGACTAGTGTACTAATACTATACAAATTGTTTTTAACGTGAAAAGATTGGTTATTTTCTATCACAGCTTGTGGGATAATTTTTTTTTTATTATTTATTTATTTTATATCTTGGCCTCTAAATTTTGGCCTGCTACCCAAAGGAAAATATATAAAAAGTGAGATAAATGAAATCGCAGACTCAAAACAGTAGACTGGGAAACGTCGCACTTTATTGGGACCCAAGAGTGCTGCAGAACGCGTCGTATTATATTAGAGACAGTGAAAATGTACCGACCGAAGAACAGACGTTTGACGGAATTGAAAAAGTGGTACCAGCACCAGGAAATCTCACCAAGGAATCTGAACGTACTCAAAAGAATATTCGGACTCTACTCCAGCGGTATGGGTCGGTATTCGTGTACAGCGACGCCGCCTGTCTTGTCTACCATGTGTACGGGCACGCCGAGCGTGCACAACTAAACGGCGAAAAGTTCTCAACAACACACGTATTGAATTCCGAGTCTGTTTCGACGCCGTCTCCCATTACATTTTCATCAGCTTCAACAACAGTGCCGGAAAAACAATGTGTTGTACCTTTGGCAGTGGTAATGGTAGACGAGTTGGAGCAGGAAACCTGGCATATTTTGCGATACGTTGCGTTCCTGGCACAAACTTTCCCGTGTGTGCTGACCACTCTGTGCAGCAGCGAAAGAGTCGCGATCTGTACAAAAAACAAAGACAAAAGTGATAGTGCATATTCTACGTTCAACAGCCTGCCGTTGTTTGCTGAACTTGAGTTGAGAGAAGCTGATATGGAAGCAATGGCAGCTGCCACAAATCGAGTCGTGGCCATTGCGTCAGAGGGAGTGCACCCGGTTCGGTACTTTTGCACCACGTTAGAGAAATCGCTGCTGCAGCACTCAGCGCCGCCTGCTTGCCGCGCCAGCAGCGGCACACAGACATCGGACCTATACTGTTTTGAAAAAATCTCTGCAAAACGCCGGGCTTGGATCGAGAACGGGATCGGCGAATGGGAGTTTTATGCGCACGAGTTAGATCAGGACGAATTGCTGTACGCTGTGTTTGCAATGTTGCGGTTCGCATGCATGGCGCCGGGCGCCGAAGCTCTGCGGTTGCCCGATGTGCAGCTGGCACAGTTTCTCAGCGTAGTACGCGAGTCGTACCGGCCCAGCAACCCTTATCATAACTTTCGTCATGCTGTGGACGTGGTCCAGGCGACGTTTATATTTCTGTTGAACCTCGGGTGTCTGCCGCACTACGCGCTGTCTGGAGCACCACCGAATGGCTCAAACAAGCCAGTCCAAGACCGTCCACCAATCCTCTCTCCAATCGAAACGTTGACAATTTTGATCGTTGCAACAGGGCATGATGTGGGCCACCCTGGGGTCACAAACTTATTTTTAACAAAGACAAATGCGCCGCTGGCCAAGACATTTCAATATACGTCGGTGCTGGAATCATACCATTCGGCGGTGTTTGGTGAGCTGCTTCGCAAGTACTGGCCAGGGATGGCAGGCCAGTTAGTTGTGGAGAGTGTGCTGGCCACTGATATGGGTAGACACTATGAGTACATGGAAGAGATGGAAAAAGTGCAGGAAGCGCGTCGGCAGCGCTCTGAGACCGGTGTGAGCAATACCAGCGAGAGTGCTATAAACGAAAAGATCAAAACTCTGTTGGCCTGTGTGCTAATCAAGTGTGCCGACATTTCGAACGTGGCCCGGCCGTTAGCCATTTCCAAACAGTGGGGGGTTGTGCTAACAAAAGAGTTTGAAGAGGTTCAATCACTGGAGTATGATCTCCGACTAAAACCTCGACCACTGAGTCCGACAACTAGTATCAGTACCAGTTCCAGTATCAGCACCAGTACCAACGGTAGTATGACTACATCCTCTGGATCCACATCAACCACTGTAACTTCCGCAGCTGATTTGGATCTGGCACTAGCTAAAGGTCAACTTTACTTTATCAGCACTTTTGCACGACCGTTATTTGCAAAAGTGTCAGATCTAGTTCCACAGCTTTCATTCACAATGTCGGTTTTAGATCAGAACACACAGTACTGGACCACCAAGTTGGCCAGCTAGAATGCATTCCATTTTATTATTATTATTATTATTATTATTATTATTATTATTATTCGTGCCCATTGATTTTTATTCCAGATTGTCATGTATAATATAATACCTTTTCTCTAATTTATTATATATATATATTAAATTCTTTTTATATCTTTAATGAAATGTTCATTTATAAATAATCAAATTTAATATATATATATATATATATATTTTTTTTTTTTGCATATTTTTATTTTTATTTTTTTATTGTAAATTTCAACTTCTATATTACTAAGGTAAAAGAGTTTATTAGATTTCTACTTTGTAATAATTGATTGTTTTTATACTGTGTTTTGTATTAGACAAATCTACATCACTATACACTTTTAAACACGTTCAGCACCACTGAGTCTAACTGCAGCTCCGTACTTCTGCAGTTTGGTCAACAGAGCATCGCCTTGCTTAACAAGCTCTTGATATTGAGCATTCTTGTTATCCACACGGTTAGTGACAATGATACCGTTAACCCGGTCAATCACACAATTCAGCTTCTTATTGGCAATAAACTTGGTGCTCAGATCATTATCCAAAAACTTGACACTCACTCCAAATGCATCTGCCATACTCTTTAATGATAGTGTCTTGTAAGATTCAAGCAATTGGGCATATGCTTTACGTCTCATCTCCCGAATGTAGTATGAGGAGTGCTGATACAAATATTTAGATGTCTGCAATGTTTGCTTTTCAACAATCGCAAGTGATTTGAAATAAGTATCGTACTCACATGTGTATAAAGAGTTGACCAGCATTGTAATTGGCTCCAAAGAGGGTGTAGTGGGAACCAGTGACAAAACTTCTGGAGAGTCCACAACTTTTCTTTTCAAGTCTACTCTGTCCAAGCTAAATGCACCGGCAAGCACCGCATACTTGACGATTTCTTCGTAGTTTGTAATCTCTGTTGAGGTAAATGTCGACAGACTGTCAATAAGCAACTCAGCAGCTTCTTCAAACTGACGGACTGAAAGCAGATAAAGCCCGCGATAGGTTTTATATCTGTTTCTTCTTTCCCAGTCACCACCTTTTTCAATCAAAAGCTGAACAGCATTGAGTTCACGTCCCACAAAGGCCTTATCGTCAAAGAACAATCCAACACGGATAATTGTCAAAAGAATATCGATTTTTGCGCCGGATCCATAGGCCAGATCCAAGGCTTTGCGCAGCGTAGTGATGGCTTTTTCTCTTTCCCCGATCTGGGCGTAGTATTCACCAAGTTTGGTCCATCCATCAACGATTAGGAGCTCCTCTTCGTCTTCTTCAGCCTGTTTGATGTTTGCCTCCATCTTGTCGAGCTCTTCTGTATTGTTTTTGACTAATTGATTGTATAGTGACTCATCCCAAGGCAGAGCTGCAATCTTTAAGTCATTGTGAAGATAGTGGTATAGTGGGGCCAGATTCTTAGTCTTGATCTCTTCAAGCAGCTGGGTTGCTGTTTCCTTGTGCTTGTCTTCAAAGACGGGAGACTTGAGAATAAAGATCAAGTCTGAGAGATGATAATCTGGGATTGCCTCAATTACGGTAGAAGCACCTTCCGAAGCCTTAGGAATAGAAGTCATTTGTGTGAAGATGTGTTTAATAAAGTGGCGGATTTTATGTGAGGGTAGTGATGGTGATAAATGGTGGTTGTGAGAGAGAAGACATCAAATAGAAAAAAAGTACACACACACACACACACATATAAACTTACTTACTCACTCACTTACTTACTTACACATACAAAATAAAATAAAATAAAAATAAAAGGACAGTAGGTGAGTGGCAACGGGTAAGGGCTAATTTCCCAATTGGGTGTCCCTATCCCAATAGGTGCGCATAAATGCCTGTCTAGGACACTGGGCTAAAAATAGGAAAGCAAGAATTCTGACATGAAATGGAGAATTGTTTTTGTGCGATTTGATCGCGATTTAGGCACGTCAAAAATTATAGACACGAGAAGCATAAAATGACCATTTAGCACCACAAATTAAAAGCTAAAAATTAAACACTTGAAAAATTGAAAGATTGAAAACACCAACATCAAAATGCTTGAATCACCAATAAACAAACAAAGATACAGCTCTGCTAATAAATATATTCAAACGAATCCAACTTTTGATCAAATCCAACTTCCAAACGTAGCTAAAAGCTTCAGTGAAAACAATCTAATTCAAATCACCACAGGTCTAGCTAGAAATCCTAATATCCAAATGTAAACAATTCAAAATCTAAACTCTGAAATCTGAACACAAACAAACAATGTTACAGAATAAATAAACAAGCCAAAACAAAACAAAACAAAATAATGGGGCTCTAAATGTTCTTTCCTTGATGAGTTGAATGATCCATTGGAATCTTGTAATATGGATCCGTGCAGACTGACAATGGAGACTATCGAAATCGCCAATATTTACAATCATACTAAATAATTCATTAGGCATTTTCCATCTATATAAACATCCCATTTCCCTCATTACAGGTATCGATTTCCTGCTTATTTTTCTTTCTCCTTTTCTTCTTTTCCTTCCTTCCTTTCTTTCTTTCTTCCTTCCTTTCTCTTTCTTTCTCTTCTTCTTTTCTACATTCCTAGTATTCTTCTTCTTCTTTCTTTTCTTTAAACAAGATCATATAAAGCCGTCCGTGCCTGAATAAACAGAAAGTCGCTTATTGATACGACCACGATCGTCACAGTCATCACGCCTACACCCACGCGCTGCTCCACATCTGCTTAGTATCCATTTCTTTCGAACCCGATTGAGATCGTGAGTAGACAGAACCGAAAGGAAAAAAAAAAAAAAAGTATAAAGATATCACTTCTTCTCTCAGTCTGTTCTTTTAAATATAAAAGAATACTGACGATTCATATATATTTTCATCATCACGATAATAAAACAAGATAAATTTTCATCACTACAATCATCAACACACACACACACACACACACACACCAGTAATCAATAACAACAAAAAGATTCAGAAACAAAATAAATCGAGTAGGTTTAATACGCCCATAATGGCCCGTATCCACGCTCCTCTCCCCAATGTAAGTTCTTGACTCTGTTTGTTTATATTTGTGCAAATTGACTTTGATGTTGAGTGGATCTCACACATGGCAAAAATGAATTCTATTTTTGTTGTTTCTTTTTTTGTTTCTTGTTGTCCTCCCCCTTCTCTCCTTTGCCTTTATTTATTTTTACTTTTTAATATTTTTTCTCTACTTCTCTTCTTCTCTTCCAAGTGGACAGTTAAAGCTAACCCATTCCTTTTCTTTTGTGCTCGAAGAAGCTCATTAATACTCCCGACTCTTCGCCAGATTTCAATCCAGAATTCAATTCTTCAAAAATTCAGCATCCTACCCATCATCAACAGCAGCAGCTGCAAGTCCCGTTTTCCTTTCCACCAAAAAAGGACTGCTCGCACTCTTCTTCCTCGTCTATGTCAAATCAACCATCTCCACAAGATGACGATCCTGAAACTAAGTCACTTCAAGCTCTGCTAGGCTCGGACGCAAAGAACGGCCACGTCTCAAAGGAGCTAATTCAGCTCAAGATTGAAAAGGAAAAAACACTCCAAGAAAAGTACAAGCTGGATGCTAAGAATACAAACTACCGAATCTTGCAAGAAGCCATTAAAAATAACGTTCCTACACATCTGTATCCGCTTCTTTTTGATAACCAGCACACAGCAGCTCCATCGAGCTTTCCTTCTTCTTCTAAAAATCCACCAGTCGACGCGTTGGGCCTCTCAGGCACCCGCTATCATCATCACCAGCGCAATCTCTCTTTACCTCAACAACCAACAGTCATACATCCTGATTACGCGCCATATCCTCCAAGACATCCGCATCCGCATCATCCTCCTCCTCCTCCTCCTCCCACTCATCTTCCTCCTCAGCATCATCAGCAACCCACGTATAGACATCATACTCATCACAGCTCAATATCAGCCATCCCTCAGCCCCGAGTTTATCCGAACAACACTGGGTCAACTAGTGTCCACCCAGTAATTCAATTCCATCATTGGCAGCCATCGCCATCGTCCTCAGAAGAAACTCCACAACCTAAACGAAGGCGTTCGGGGTCTCCCTCAGCATCTCCCAGTAGAAAAGCCACATCGATGCATTCACGAAATAGATCAGAAACTACAGCTATTCGAACAGACTTGACAAAAATGAGTCTGGATGGGGCACCTGCTTTGGGACCAATTCCTGCTGAAGAACAATCCCAAGAGCAATCATCACCATCACAACCACGAAAGCAATCACAACCACAAGATTCGGCAAGCTCTACCTCTAGTGGTGGAAGCATCGGATATTTGGCAACGGTAGCAGCTGCCGAACAAGAACAGGCACGATCGCATAAACAAAACGTAAACTTTATGATTTCCGAAAAGGAATAAAAATCAAATGGACACTACTATACCAATCAAAAAATATATATATATTTTTTTTTTTTGATTGTTGAATGGACGTGTGACATTGTCATGTATATTTATTATTACTATTGTTATTTCTCTATATCTATCTATTAACAAATCTCGTAATGTATTTTTTATTCGGCTTCATTCACATTTTCCTAATCAACTAATATACTAATATACTAATTTGGGTGCTAAGGTAACAGTATTGACTATTTCCTATTAGATGATATAGTGGACCTTCAGGAATGTGCCTTCAACATAGTTGTGGGAAGCTACAAAGATAGTTAAGATCATCATGGGTGTCCACTGGTGTTAGCGTCGCTACTTTGCTCCGTTTGTTCAGCAATGGCTTCCTCAGCAGCCTCTTCTAATGCAACCAGATCAATACCAGGTAAAATATCCTTAGTTACCGGATTACGATGAATTTCATGTGCCAAACTTCGTAACACTTCATCACTTGCTGTCTGAATCCAACCACAATACTCATCTATCCATATCCGGTTATAAACACCATAAGCACCATCTCCGCCAGCACTTCCTGTTTCGACGCGAGAACGGTATTCTAAAAGTAGACGCAAAACCATACGTCTACCACTTCTTAGCGCACAGTATACATCCTCTACTACAGCTTCGGCCAGAGACCATGTTCTAAACAGAGGAAACGACAATGAACGTACAACACATGATACAAGAATAGTTTGAACACTTGAAAAATCATCATCTAAAGCTGCAATTAGAGGATTCAATTTACACACAGTCCAAGCAGACTCTACTGTGGGGTCTGCCATTGTCGTGCGGATATCGTAGCACACACCAAACAAAAAACCTATTAAACCAATGTAGGTTCGACGCGGATCGTTCAGAATATATACAGATTTGCGAGGAAGTTTAGTTGACATTGTTAGTTGCTCCTTGTCAGTGAAAATCACCTCTTCACTGGAACGTGCAGTCGGGGAATATCTTAAGTATTCTGAAATATCAGGGTTGTCATAAGTATCTGCAAGATAATAATCTGGATCAAACGCCATTGCTTCTAATTGTTCGCGAAATGCACTGCGCTCCCCTGGAACGCTATGCTCTGGATCTGGGTATTCATTAACCTCAGCTGCGCCAGCTGCAATTGCTACTCCAAGGTCTCCCGAGTGTGCTCTGTTAAACCCGTATCCTGCTGATGTTCGGAGTTCGTTTGCAGATTCCTCGTCATTTACATTAATGTTTTGCTCAATTTCCCAGTTAAACATTTCACCTTCTTTCTGAATTTCGTGAACTCTATCGTCATTTAGCCCTTCAGTATTAACATCCATTTCTTGAATAAGTGGTCCATTGTTGCTCAATTTGCTGCTTGGATCTTCTCTTGCTAGCATTTTTGAAACTAAATCCAGATCTTTAAACTCTTCCCCTCTATTTTTCTTTACAGCTGAAATTTGAACTTCACAAGCACCTGCATCGTATCGCATCTGTGGTTTCAAGGTCTCATCTTCAACGGCATCAGCGTCAGATTCTGCCAAAAGTTCTCCGGGTAGTTTAAGTCTGAGATAGTATGGCGCGAGATAGAATGTAAATAAATTTCCTGCGATATCAAATTCTAGCGTTCCAGATGCAGATCGAATTGATGGTGTACGAATGTTTATTTGAACATTAGTTTCGGTTTGAGAAATTGTGAACCTTGGTGTTATCATAATGTCTTTAATTTTTGTTTTGTTTCCTTGATAAGTTTGTTATTGAATAATAATTCTAAAGTTGATACAAAAAAAAAAAATGAAAACATAGATGATTTTCCAAGTTTTATTAAAATACTATTTTTTTTTACTTTTCATTTTTCAACGTCCCAGGTTGGGAGTTAAAGATCTGATGAGTTCTTTCCTAACCCAAAATGATTGACATTCATATAATACGTCTTAAGCTTAGTTTTATTATATAGCATAAGGTAAAACTTGCCGTTTAAAAAATAATACAGTTGAAACCTTCTAAATGCTTGATATCCAGTACTTCATACTAAGGTTTGACCATAACTAATTAGTAGACCATTTTATTTAATTTAATTTTTTTTAAAAAAAAAACTATGTTAAATATCTTCAAGAATCTTCAAGCTTATTTATGAACTTTGATCGGTAGAATTAGTAAATAAATGAGTACAATAATAAAATGTTATTTGTCAAACCAACAAAATAAATCAAGAAAATTGAGTGGTTACAGATATGGCTCATATTATTTATCAAATAATATAAAGTTAGTATATATTTGGTATTTCTTTCTGAGAAAACTGGATGGTTTATAGTTACTTACTAAATACAAGAGCTGTATAATGTTGCAGATAAAATGTATATAAAATCAAGAAAAAAAAGAGTAATTTTGAATTTGTATTCTTTTTTCTTAACGATTAAAGCATAAAATTAATATTTAAAACTCGTAGAACCTGGCAAAATTATAATAAAGCCAAAGGAAACTGAATAGATTGAACAAACCCCATACTATATACTCAAAGTCTTTTTGAAAGGTTTAAATAAAGTGAGTATTATGAATCTTGTTCAAAATTTATAGTGATAACTATGTAATGTTGTAAATATTTAATAATTTTCTCGTTAAGATTTTATGTTCTTAAAGAAAAATAATGAATATATTGTTTTATAAAGATTAAGAGTAACTTTTTTTTTTTTTTTTTTTTTTAGTTCATACAGAAATCCAGATTATAAAAAAAAAGAGAATTTTTTCATAGAAAAAAGTTGGAAAATTATCAAGATTTTTCACAAATGAAATGTATTTTTTTTTTAAAATAGTGGGTGGATTTTACAAAATAATTTAAAACATCTGAAAAATCTTTAGGGAATTGTATAAAAGTATATAAACAAAGTTTAAAAACGACATCTCAATTTAATTAGCTTCTAAATCTTATAATCAAACCATTAATTGGAATCCAAAACAATAAAAATTTGCCAGAATTCGCTTTTCTATATTTTTTTTTTTTTTTTTTTTTTTTTTTTTTTTTTTTTTTTTTTCGAATAACTTTTTGTATACATATAGACAGTTTTAAAAGTAAAGTTATTATTTGAAATTTATTGTAACGATGCAAAACCAATAAATTTCAAATTAATAACTATTTTAATTTTTATCGTGGATAGTGTCACAGTGATTTTTTTTTAAAAAAAAATTTAGGCTGAGAACCTTTTTCAAAAATTTCCTATACATGAAAAAAAAATATATACAATGAATTGTACTACAAAACAACAATACTTTCTTTACAAACTTTTTGATCTTATTAGTATTGAAATAATTAAAATCTTTTCAAAAGTTATGAAATATTGTTTTGTACATGGAATTTTTATTTAGATCTTATACTTATTATCTCAATTATTATTTTTTTTTTTTTTTTTTTTTTCAAAACGTTTAATACATTAGAAATCTTTTATCTTGATTAAAAATTTGTAACAAGTTTAAATTGAATCAAGTTTGATGAGATAAATCTACAAAATATGTTTTATAATTTTTGGTTTACAAAAATGAGTTTTTATCAGACTTTGATGGTTGTCAGAAAAGTTCTTACTCAATATTTTTTAATAATGAAATTATAACTTTTTATTTTTGTTTGCCAATGCGGTTTATTAAACGAGATATTTTTTAAATTATATTTGATAAAAATGAAATATAAAATTTTTCTTCAGATTTTTTTAGCAAGTCTCTAGGTATACAAAAATGGTAATCAAGGATTTGTTTTCTAACGTTGGTGATACTTTGTTGAAAAAAAGATAACCATACCAATAATTCTATACTCAAAAGTTTTAAACTCATAGCATCAGAAAAAAAATATAAAATTGCTGTTAGTTAATTAAAACTTATAATATTTTTTAAAAGTTACCAAAATTCCTAGTTTTATTTGATATCTTCACGCGGTAGTTTCTTGATTTCAATAAGTTCCAAATATAATTTGTAATTAAATTTAACAAGAATTTTATGTAGGTTTAAAAATACATATTTTTCAATATACTGGGAATATCAAGCCAGTTTTAAAATTTTCATTTACTTTAAAGGATAAATTTTTGAGATTTTTTATAGCTTTTAGATATAGGGACAATAATCTGATTTTATATCTATGAATTAATAAGTAGAGTGAAAATAAAAACTGTTGATTTGAATTGTAATTAGTGAGCCTTTATTATGATTAGATGATAATGAACATGACTATTTAGTAATTTTAACTTGGAAGAATTGGCTAGGATGGTTGGTAAAATAAATTGTTATAAATATTTTTTTTTGGCTTCTTGATATTGATCAATTTTTTCAGATTATACCTGTTTCAAAAAAAAGAACTTGAATAGACATCTGATCAATGTATAAACTCTCTAAAATTTAAAGTGAACTGGTATAATATACATGCACAGGTTGGAAAATCCAGATATTCTAAAGGTAGTCTTTAGCTTCAGCAAAAAACAAAATGAAAAAAAAATATATATATTCAAAAATTTACTATTAACTAAAACTTGTTAATTGAATTTTTAAAAAGTTAGTTTATTTTGCAAATTATTCTATTAAAAATAACTTCATCTTATTGGTATAAATTCAAGACTGAATTAGGGAGTTTTTTTTAATAATGAAATACTAAGTTAAATTTTTCACTTTATCTAAAGATGGAAGTACAAATAATTCAGTTAACCAGCAATTCATAAGATACTTTTTGATATCAACTAAATCCTTATTGCTAATAGTTTCTGACAGTTATATTTCAGCAATCAATTTTTACTACATTTTACTATATTTTACGATTTCTAGATATGTATTATTATTATTATTATTATTATTATTATTATTATTATTATTATTATTATTATTATTATTATTATTATTATTATTATTATTATTATTATTATTATTATTATTATTATAATTATAAAACTTTTCTACATCTACAACTAATCTTTTTTCTGTTAATAGGATTATGCTTTTATTTGAAATACAGTAAAACGATCATACTATTTGATATTAAATAGTGATTTATCAAAAATTTAATATTGTGACTTGTATCTAAAGTTAAGAACGCCTTAAATTAATTATAATATTTAAAAAGTTTCATTAGGTCCTACTTCACAATGTAGTAGATCTTTAAGTCTAGGCTTTTTTTTTGGAAAAACATTTATTAACTATATATTGTATATTCAATTGATTTTTTATTAGTTAAAATTCAGAATTGACCCATAATGTATTGCTATATTGTTATTGCTGCTTGGAGCTAAATAGCTTTATACACAATTCTGTACCCAACAGAATCTACACAAACACAAATAATTTCAGATGCAGATCACGGGATCAACTCGCACTCCACCTCGATATAGTACTAATCAAGAACCTCTACTAAACTCAAACATTGCTTCACAACCATGACAGACGTATCATCAACATTACCTGAACTTCTTGCTTCTGCTGATCACAAAAACTGGGCAAATATCACTGAACTAGCCCGTGCAGCACCTGGTCTCACGACTGAGCTAACACAACCCAATCTTGCACCACTGCCATCCGAATCAAATCTACCTGGTTACAGTTCCGATTGGACACCTGGAGAAAGAGAATCTTCTCGTGTACGTAGAAAGCGAGAGGAAATTCGGAGTAAAACTCAGAGACTACCTGATTTGAGATTTGAGCAAAGCTATCGAAGATCTATATCTGAAGCACATGGTGTTTGGTGGAAAGTAATTCTAATCACCATCAAGGATCAAATGTGCATGCCGTTGATACAAGGATTTTTAATGAAATTAGCATTAGCAGGAGTTAAATCATGGAGAATATCTGCAGCAGCAAAAGGTAATTCATGGGGTGGTAAGTATTTTTATGTTTTCCTTTACAATAGTAATTCATTTCAACAATCGCTAACTAGCATATCTAATAGAAAAGTTGAGCAACTGGTGGGCCAGAGTGAACAACAATTATATCTAAAATAAATAATTCATCTTGAATGTGTATAGTGATATTTTTTTTTAACTAATAAAACCCATTTGTTCAATAATTTAATTTGACTTAACAATAGGACTCTAAGGATCTAAACTTGTTAAAAATCTCTTTCAACATTTGAATAATTTTCCAATCAATGATTATTCAAAATTGATTGCTGTTATTGTTATTGTTGTTATTATTGTTATTGTTGAAATTTTGTTGCTGGTAACCACCAAAATTTTGATTATTGTAGCCACCTCTACCACGGTAGTTGCCTCTGCCTCTATAGTTTCCACCTCTACCTCTACCTCTGCCACCTCTGTTGTTATTTCTGTTGTAAACACTATCCTGACCAAAGGTTTCTAGATTTAACCTCCGTTCTTCACCGCGACGTTGATAACCAGTAACATTGTTATCAGAACCTTCAATTCTTTCTTTTGTTGCCGAAGAAATGTTGTCAAAAAATGATGAAGATTTGTTATAAAACTCTCCCTTATTGGTACCTTCACTAACCTCCTGGGCAATAGCCTCTTTGCTAAATTTGGCATTGCTTGATTGAAAGTCAAACTCACCAAATCCAGATGGTGCTTTTGACCCAGAATTTGATCCTGAACCTTGGCTCTGAGAGGGAGCTTTGGGTACCGGAGCATCTAGAGTAGCATTCGAAGATGCCTTTTCATTGTACTGAGGAAATTGAACATTACCAGAAGAATGAGGGTATGGAGGAGAACGGTGAGCTGATTGCTGCAAAGATTGGGAAGAGCTCGAGGATTGAGATGAAGGTTGATTTGTGTATCCAAGAGGGGGTGAAGCAAATCCAGCAGTAGCTCCCGGTGGATTTGGTTGCCGTTGAGGAGGTTGAGCATTTGCAGAATAGTGCGTTGGCGGTGATTGAACAGCAGATAGCGGAGGTTGGGCCTGAGGTGCAGCTGGTGTCTTATTCAAAAATAAAAAAAGTTAGAAATTAAGTCAAATTTGAAAAGCTGAGTTGGGCTTGTATGATCAAGCTGTCCTCAATATTACTTACCATGGCACTTGGAGTGACCGTAGGTTCAGGAGGAGTATCTGAAACTTTCAAGTCTTTTACATCAGATCCTCTAAATACAATATAGTCAAATGTTCCAGCAGAAGGAGGAAATTCATTGACACCACCAGTTCTTCCTTCAGTTCCATAAGATCTCACTTGACGCAAAGAAACAGTGGAGTCTTTAGAATTGATTTCATGAAGAATTCCGACATAACGATTTTCACTATTAGAAATAAGAGTAATAGTTTTTCCAATAAATTGAGCCATTGTTCCTATTTTCAATCCCTCCAAACAAAGTTTGCAAATAAAATTATGCTAATCTTCAATATGAGTAAGATCCAAAGATTACTTTATAGAGCAAATGAGTTTTATGCTTCTTGTTGAAGAAAATTAAATCAGGATGTAGTAACAAAACTTGATGGAAGAGAAAAAATTAAAGTGAGTGTGTATCAACTCTTGAGTTCTGGCTCTTATGGGCAAGGGTATATAAATTGCTGTCAATGATATAACTACATATTTTCTATGGATAATTAATATCGTCAAGCCTGTAATTGTTGTAGCCATGACTTCTATAACGCCCTTCAAAGCTACTGATCTTTTTGCTTTAGACGCAGTAAACTTAGATGTCTTAACAGAAAACTACTTTATTGGGTTTTACCTTGGTTATCTAAATCAGTGGCCAACCATGTTTTTCAAGAGTGAGAATGCCGAAGGGGTATGTACAGGTTATATGATGGGAAAAGCTGAAGGAGTAGCAAAAAACTGGCATAGCCATATTACAGCTTTGACAGTTGCATATGATTATAGAAGAATTGGGCTTGCAAAGCGTCTAGTTAAACAGCTAGTAACAAGTTCAGAAGACCAGGTTTATAATTGTTACTTCATGGACCTGTTTGTAAGATCCTCTAATACGGCTCTTAGCATGTATCATGGATTTGGATTTGAAATATTTCAGCGAATTAAAGGATATTATGACGAGCGTAATGGAACACCTCCAGAAGATGCGTTTGGTATGTACAAGGTTTATTGAGGGCTCATTAAGCACTTACTAACTTTTTCAATAGATATGCGACTACCGCTGAAACGTGATATAAATCGTGAGAGCTTAAAAGGTGCTAGTGATAAGTAAAAATCCGTGATTTTGTTGAGTTTATTGTTGTTACTGGATTTATTTCAATCACCTTCTGCATTTCTAGCACTGTATTTTGTTCTTTAAAAATATATCAGAATTTGAAGCTACCATAGTTAAGTTACTCACTTTACTACATGAAAACACAAGACAGAAGTTTCAGAAGAAACAAATTTCATATATTTACTTGAACATGTTCATTGATATTCAGTATGGTGTGTTAACAAGACAACAATAACGACAAAAAATAGTAATTGTTAAATATGATATTTTCTTGTACTGTTATTAAAAGATATCATTTGCCAGTAATAATATATAAGTGTAGTCAGAGCTTCTAAGAGAGACAAGAAGTTCTAGATATTGAATACAAAAAAACTAGTGGGCAGACAACAGTGTAATTCTAGCACTATTATGCTAATTTGTTTCCATCAATATAAACCATATTAATTGTCATAGGCCAACGCAAAAAAAATTAACCATATAAATGAACTAAGAGATTTAATTCATGTAAAAATATAGCTATAGTCTCATGCTACACAATCCTTCGATATTATTGAAAGCTTCTAATTTCGATGGGTAGTGGAGATTCATCTTATTCTGGAGTCTAAAATAAGATTTTATTCTATTGAATCAATTCAAAGTTCACACGTGACTTTCGTAGTGATGATGTGGCCATTATCTGGAGTTTCTTTCCTGACTCCCCTTCGATTTCTCTTTTTCCTTTACCTTCACCGCTAACCTCCTAAAGTAGTGGCATTATAACTACTGAATACATACACAATGGCCTACGAATTGGTAAGTAAATAATGAAAATGATACATTTTATGACACTATCATTAACCAAATAATATAGGATTTTGAAGCTGCAGAAGAAATTGATGGAATTCGTTTCTCTTGGAATACTTTCCCTAGTACCAAGATTGAAGGATCCAGACAGGTAATCCCAATCTCTTCTCTGTATACACCACTTAACGACAAACCTGATCTGTCGGTCTTGCAATACGATCCAGTTTCTTGTCGTGCTCCTTGCAGAGCTGTGCTCAATCCCTATTGCCAATTGGATCTTTCGGCACAAAAGTGGACTTGTCCTTTTTGTTTTAATAGAAACAGTTTACCACCCCACTACAAGGACATTTCAATCAACTCGTTGCCTCATGAACTTCTTCCTTCAAGCACCACAATTGAGTATATTCTTTCACGACCTGTTCAGACTCCACCTATTTTTCTCTTTGTTGTCGATACCTGCCAAGATGAGGAAAATCTTCAAGCCTTGAAAGATTCTTTGATAGTTACTTTAAGTTTACTTCCTCCAAATGCTTTAGTGGGATTGATAACTTTTGGTGCTATGGCTCAGGTTCACGAACTTGGTTACACCAGCTGCAATAAATCTTATATTTTCCGTGGAAATAAAGATTATACCCCTGTACAAGTACAGGAAACCCTAGGTCTTCATCCTCGTCCCGCTGGCGGCGCTCCTGTTCAAGTAAATTTGCCGGTTGTTACGAGATTCCTTCTTCCAGTTCAAAATTGCGAATTCCAACTAACCAATATTCTTGAACAATTGCAGCCTGACCCTTGGCCTTATGCAAACGATAGACGTCCTATCAGATGTAGTGGTGTTGCTATAAGTATTGCTATCAGTATCCTTGAACAGTCTTTCCCCAACTCAGGAGCTCGTATCATGTTTTTCGGTGGTGGTCCTCCTACTGAAGGCCCAGGAATGGTTGTTAGTCCCATGTTGAAAGACCCCATTAGATCGCATCATGATATTGAAAGAAACAATGCAAAGTTTTACCAAAGTGCTGTCAAGTTTTATGAATCTCTAGCTAAGAGAGCATCTACTAATGGTCATGCTGTTGACGTGTTTGCTGGCTGTTATGATCAGATCGGTTTGCAAGAAATGAAGTCTTTACCAAATTCCACTGGAGGTGTTATGATTCTTTCAGATGCTTTTACAACTTCGATCTTCAAACAGTCAATTCAACGTATTTTTAACAAGGATGAAAATGGATTTTTACAAATGGGCTTCAATGCTACAATGGAAGTGTTTACCAGTAAGGATCTCAAGATTTCGGGACTTATTGGACATGCAGTGTCAATGAATAAGAAGGCTAGTAACGTCGCTGATACTGAAGTGGGTATTGGTATGACTAGCTCTTGGAAGATGGGATCTGTTACTCCAGCTCATTCTTATGCAACTTATTTCGAGGTTGCAACTCAAGGAAATTCAAACATGCAAGAAGGTACTCAGAAAGCTACCATTCAATATCTTACTCATTATCAACATTCCAGTGGAACTTATAGACTAAGGGTAACTACTGTCGCACGTCCATTTGTATCTGGTGGAAACCCACAAATTTCAGCCTCATTTGACCAAGAGGCAGCAGCCGTTCTTATGTCTAGAATTGTCATGTATAAGGCAGAGGTTGAAGATGGAATTGATGTATTAAGATGGATTGACCGCATGTTGATTAGACTGTGCAAGAAGTTTGCTGGCTATAGAGAAAATGATGAATCTTCCTTTACACTTGGTCAAAACTTTAGCATGTATCCTCAATTCATGTTCCATCTCAGAAGATCACAGTTCTTGCAAGTTTTTAACAATTCACCAGATGAAACTGCCTTTTATCGTCACACTTTTAACAGAGAAAACCTCACAAACTGTCTTATCATGATCCAACCCACGTTGATCTCATTTGGTTTTGATAAGCCACCGGAGCCTGTTTTGTTAGATGCCATTTCAGTTAAGCCTGATACGATTCTTCTTTTAGATACGTTTTTCCATATTCTTATTTATCATGGTGAGACTATTGCACAATGGCGTAAAGCAGGATATCAAGATCAGCCTGACCATGAGAATTTTAAGGAATTACTCCAAGCTCCACGTACAGAAGCTGCGGAACTCTTAGTTGATCGTTTCCCTCTTCCAAGATTTATTGATACTGAGGCTGGTGGATCTCAAGCTAGATTTCTCCTCTCTAAGCTCAATCCTTCCAATACACATAAATCTTACGGTACGCCATCTACCGCAGTTGTTCTTACTGATGACATTGATTTGCACTCATTTGTTCAACATTTACAAAAGCTGGTTGTCTCTAAGGATTCTTAAATTATTAGTTGGGTATAGTTGGAAACCTTTATATATTGAAATACAATCTATTCCGCAACAAAAATAAATCATTATATTTGTAGCTTTTATTTGATATTGTATTCTACAATTCTGTGTTAAATTTTGAATTCTGTAAATTTCCTTAAAATTTAGTATTGATTTAAATTTTGGCTATTCAATTAAAATTTAGTAGCAGTCAAATAATCAGATGGGTTAGGGCAATAATAAAAGTATGGGGCCAGTATTTTACAAAATTACTCCTACTAGCTACTTACATCACTTTGTGAGAAATATCAGCTATGAATGATTCGGTAAATGATCAATACACTCAAGAAATTGTGGTCGATGAAGAGTTTGATCCTTCTGATTTAGGTATTGACTCTACTGCTCAGTTACCTATTGATATGGAGACTGAGCAATCAAATAAACCATCATCAGGCACATCTTATTCAGAGAAGCTGAATTTCAAGGATAGAATCAATACAAATATCAAGCTATCAGAAGAGAAAACAGAGAGTCTAGATGTGATGGACGTGGAAGATCTTACAAATGTATGACTCCTCTATATTAAAGTAGTTTTAGCGATGTATTAACAAATGCCAGTCTATGGATACTCAAATTAGAAACGAAGCTCTGCACCTGGTGGGAATTGATGACCTGAGCACTGAAGATGTTCGAAAATATATCCGCGAGCATTGTGGAAATTTCACATTTAAAGTCGAATGGATTGACGACACTTCCTGTAAGACAAAATGCGATGAAACTTGCAAATAAAATCTAACTCTAGCTAGTGAATTTGGCGTTTTACAAAATTTCTGATGCTGATGAAGTTTATCAAAAGCTTGTTGTTGTTAGTGCTGATCCTGACAAGAAAACTATTCTTGTCGATGCCAAAAATTTTTCTGGTAAAGACAACGCCAATATTGAAGTTAGATACGCTCTCGGCTCAGATGTCAAGCAAGTATGTTAAAAAATAACTTGCTATTATCCGTCGTTATATTAACATAAAATTTAGCGAGGTGCGAGAAGTAGAAGTAGGTACTACCTTATCCATGGGGAGCCTACGGCTGAAGATGATTTTGTTTCGTATGTTTCAACTATCTCAACAAAACAACTAAACAACTAAAAATCTAACAAGCATATATAGGTATTCACGAGATAAAAGGTCTAGAAGACACAGGGACGCTTATGATGATAGAATGGAAGAACAAGATTTGTTTCCAAATAAACGAGAGGCCAAAGTTGGGCTTTCTCATGATATTGAATCTGAACAGGACTTGTTTCCGTCAAAGGCTCATGCCTTAAATAGTCGAGATCAAGGCTATTCACGTAACAAGAGGCAGTATCGAGAAGACAAAAGAGCTACCCAACGCGATAGAGACACAGACGATTTTGGACGAAGACTTCGATCTAATGATCAACGAAATGACTCTCGCCGCTCTTATAATTCGAGAGTGGAATATGATTCCCATGGTAGATGGGCTAAAGATCCCTCTGCGCTTGAACCTGAGTTTGGATCAAGACTATCAAGAGAAAGATCCAGATCTCCCAGTAACGAAACTCGAAGTTTTGGTGATAGACTTTCGGTCGCATCTAAAAGAAGACCTCGGCAACGGGCTAGAGATCATTTTTAAAAAAAAGCGTTTATGAGTATTTCTTAACGTGGTATTCTGAAATATCTCAAGTATTTTGATTAGCTTATAGTATTTCTATCTATATTTTTCATGAAATTTCTTAATTGTTTAACGTTCAGTTTATAATCTGAATGTTGAACGAAATGATAATTGAGCTGTGAGACATTACTTATGTTTATACTAATCCATCTTATTTATATTTACATTTAACCCAACGTTTATTTACCACCATGGTATTTACTCAATACCTTCAAATGCAAGAGGCTCCAAACCCTGTAGGTCTGTGGCTATCTTAGTTTCCGTTCGGAGATCATCTCCCAAAGTACTGCCATCTCTGGAATATACCCATTTACCATCAATATAATCAAATCGCTTAGGGCCGCTTAAAGGAGAAGCTGACCAAATTTGCTTGTTGGGGGGTTGCTTGTTGAAAACATAGGATCCATTAGGTGGAAGTTCCAAAGAGAGAACACCTTCAGCAAGTTCAACATCTACCGCTGTGAATTTTTCACCAAGTTTTTCATAGTTTTCTAAAATCAGTTCAAGAGTTTCATTGCTTCGCTTGTGAAATTCATCTATAGATAATTCGGTACTTGAATACATGCGAATAGCAGATCCATAAAGAGTCATCGGTCTTGAACCTTTGTTAGAAATGAAAGTTCGGCTTAGCACTTTAGAATGTGGTAGTAATGTTCGAAGCATAGTAAAGATATGACTATTAGTATATGGATAATAAAATATAATATAGTATAATTTGCAGTGAAGTAAACGAGTAATTGAGCGATCTTTATTCGTTCCATTAAGATTTTGTGTAAATGTTGTGGTTAGGGCATATTCACTGGTAATTTTACCATTTGAAGTTCGCCGTTGTTTTCATGCGATTGATTTCAAGATATTCTTTCACACTTCCCTTCGTCAACAAAAATAAGAGATTTATCTTTTCTCCATCTTTGCTGCTCTACGCTCAGTCCTGTTGCCAGCGTTCTTTTTTATCTGCATCGTGTTCTTTGCATATTTGGCTACCATTTCGCCTTTTTTCATCTATTGCCGCCTCATTTCGTTTTCTTCTCCATTATCTTCTTCAGCAGTTCTAGCATGGTATCTCCTGTATCTTCGTCGATACCTATCCCAAAGTCTTATGAAATAGAAAGCCTACCTAGTGAAGTACAAAACAGGCAGTATCCGCTTTACAATACTGAAAACGTTCTTCTCAACGACTTTAAATTTCAAAATGGGGACAGTTTTTATCGCTTTAGGAATCGCGATAATAGTGTCAGCATAACTAAATCTGACAATATTCCGGTAGTTATTGACACCAATTTACATACTACACTTAAGAGATCATCATCAGAAATAGGTATTAATGGTAGACAGGAAAAAAGAAGAAAAATTTCGGCTAACGAACATGATACATCTAATGGGCACTCCAGTGGAACTGAAGCTGAAGATGTTGAGTCGGAAGTTGCTCTGTTGGCTACCGATTATACGGATATTATTGAATCATTTCAAAAATTTCCAAGAAAAATCAAACTGTCACTTCTATCTAGCTTACTTGCACAATCCGACAGAAGCTCTCTCTCTGTGCTATCACAAAGCATAGTTAAATCGTTACAGTTTGATTTTATCTCTCATCTGCCATCTGAACTCACGTCAAAAATATTAATGCATTTGGACTACCAGGATCTATGCCGGTGTGCCAAAGTATCAAAGAACTGGAATTATCTTTTCGATTCTAATGAAAATGTTTGGAGAGTAAAACTCAAGGAGGATTTAGGTTTCACAATGTCAGATCTTTCTAGAGCCCATTCAGAAAACTGGAGTTACACGAATTGGGGTCAAACCGAACCCCTTACAAAACAAATTAACATTTATAAAGCCATTTACCGAAGAAAATACTTGCTAATTCATAGGAATTGGATGGACAAACGTTTCAAACCAAAAAGATTAACAATTCAAGGAAATGGCTCAGATGTTATCACTTGTCTACAATTTGATGACAATAAGATAATTACTGGTTCAGATGACCATACCATTACTATTCATGATACTGCTACTGGTAATCAACTGCATAAACTGGTTGGACATGAAGGTGGTGTTTGGGCTCTTCAATATGTTAGTAATTTGGTTGTTTCAGGG
This sequence comes from Geotrichum ghanense (nom. inval.), assembly GCA_022023575.1. Taxonomy (NCBI): domain Eukaryota; kingdom Fungi; phylum Ascomycota; class Dipodascomycetes; order Dipodascales; family Dipodascaceae; genus Geotrichum; species Geotrichum ghanense (nom. inval.). The sequence goes on along the minus strand of JAKKCX010000006.1, from coordinate 1,411,680 downwards.
TCTACCGATCGAACTGTTCGAGTTTGGGATGTTAGAACTGGTAGAAACACACATATTTTTCATGGTCACACTTCTACCGTAAGGTGTCTAGAAGTTCTGTTACCTGTGAATATTAGCAATGATCCTAGTAACCCTATAATGGCGCCTCAGTATCCAGTTATTGTAACAGGATCTAGAGATGCTACGCTTCGTGTATGGAGACTTCCTGATGAAAATTCCCTTAGTATGGACAGTACGGTGCCTGAAAGTAGTGAAAACTATTTACTCAGAACCCTTCAGGGTCATTCTAGCAGTGTTCGAGCACTCTCAGGATATGGTAATACTGTTGTGTCTGGTAGTTACGATGCCTCAGTCAGAGTTTGGAATATTGAAAATGGAAGTTGTAAATGGGTTTTGACTGGACATGCTCAACGTGTTTACTCTGCAATTCTTGATCATAAACGAAACAGGTGTATTTCTGGATCTATGGATTGGTTTGTTAAAGTATGGTGTTTAGAAACAGGTACCCAATTATATACTCTCGAGGGTCATACATCGCTTGTTGGACTTTTGGATCTCAATCGCAATACGCTAGTGAGTGCTGCCGCCGACTCTACTCTCCGCGTATGGGATCCTGAAACTGGAAATTCGTTACACAAACTTGAGGGGCATGTTGGGGCTATCACTTGTTTTCAACATGATGAATACAAAGTTATCTCTGGGTCTGAGCGAACATTGAAATTATGGAATATTAAAACGGGCAAACTTGTTCAGGATCTTTTGCAAAATCTTACCAGAATTTGGCAAGTTCGGTTTGACTCACGAAAGTGCGTAGCTGCAGTGCAAAGAAACGAGCTGACTTATATTGAAGTTCTCGATTTTGATAATGACCCATACTCCAAAGAGCATGAGAATTGAGATTTTGCATTTTAATTTCGCCGGTTTTGTTTTTTATTTCATTTTTATTTTATTCTATATCTATTCACTTCTCTCTTTTCGTTCTTAAATGTTAGTTTTGGATTTCTAATTGGGGTTTACTCTCTTTGACTATTGTTTTTGTTTCAATCTGTCTAGCTAACACTGACGCCATTTCATATTATGCTACAGTGCTACTCAAGTTAATGATGGAGGCTTTCTACGTCTTTTTTTTTTTTTTTTTTTTTTTCTTCCTCCTTCTTTCTTTCTGTGTTTACAGTAAATTTAAAGGCGATTAATTAAATAACGAATATAGGAAATGTTGTATTATCTTTAATGAAAATTATTTTCAGACCCAAATCTTTAACCTTGCTTTAAAAATTTAATGGTAGAATCAATAAACAAACTTGATTAAAAAGTCTTGATAGAATCTGGGTAACAAGTATGTTTGTATCTTGACAAAAAAATCTTTGAGCTTTGAGCTTTATGGAAAAAAAAAAAATAATAAAAAAAAGCTGGTCAATAACGATTCAATTAATCTGATTCAATGAATTTGAGCGCTCTAAATAAATTACCTATCTTTCGGATGGTGCTATAATTCTTTCAATATATAAAGGTAGTAAACAAAATTGATTGGAAAACGCTTGATTGGGATTTGTGCTGCTAACTGTTATAGTTCCTAATCTGCCAGCCCTAGCCCTGGAGATTTGAAATGGCAAATATAAATAAATAAATTCCTATGATCGTGAGAAAGGAAAAAAAACGATAAAAAAAAGGATTTAAAACAGAGAAGAAATATCTTTTTTTATATTATTATTATTATTTTTTACTCTATATACATAACTGAGGCAGAAGATCAAAACCTTAGCAGCTCAGCACTACTTTTATACTTTGGAGGATCGCCAGTATCCAAACAAGAGTACTGGAGGCAAGAGAGTCTTTTCTGAAATTGTTTTTCATCCACATTTCTCAGCAGAACTCAATTTCTCCTCTTAATTCCCGTATAAGAGATATATATAAAATACTCGGCTAACAGGTTCAACTACATATATATTATTTTTTTTTCACCCAAGAAATCAGCTTCAAGAGATAAACCAAGTCAAATGGAAAATAGACAGACTTCCAAATGTATAAACTGTCATGATAGACAGAAGCCATGTATTCCCTCAGTCACTAATAGTTCTACCTGTATTGAATGCCAAAACTCGGGTAAAACTTGTCTATATACTTCCCCACAGGCTTTAGCTGGAGTGAGAAAGCGGAGAAAGGTGGTTCAACAGCACCCTTTACCAAAGACACTCAATGTACCACCGCTTCACGATTTACAAGGACCTTCAAACTATGTCGAAGAAACAGTATCACCACTTGTTCCAAATGGATACGATACTGTTGCATATTTGGGGTTTTCTGGCGACTTTGATCCTCATTTAATGCAATACTACAAATATGATGAGAATCATGTAGCTTCGTTTTTTAAATGCTCAGCTAGACAAGTTCAAGATGACCCAGTATTCCCAGTGCAGTTTTTGGCGTTTTCTGATACTCGAGGCAAAGCTGTAAAAGACGAGGTTGCTGCACAGCGCAGACGTCTAAAGGAGCTGACAAGAGGTACTGAGGATCGATTACTTAGACTCTTCTTTAGATTAGTATATCCTACGTTTCCGATAGTGGATAGAAAAAAGTTTTATGCTGAGTATTCGAAAAGCAGTGATAATATCGATATATGTTTGTATTCTGGTCTTCTTGCCATCAGTGTGATTTGGAACAAGTACGACGAAGAACTGTGCGTAAAAGATTTGCCGCGACAATTATACGACAAATTGTTCGATGAATGCGCTATAGCAGTGGAAAGGAGTCTCAAACATCCAACGCTAGGAACAGTGCAAGGCCTTCTTTTACTTGCACAAAAGCACATTATTCAAAGCGATAACTCGGAGCTATTTTCAGCAAACTTACTTATGGCTAAGTTGGTATCGGTTTCCCATACCTTGGGGTTGCATTTAGACTGTACTGATTGGTCCATTAGCGCATCTGAGAAACGTTTAAGAAAACGTTTATGGGCTACTATCTATTTAGTTGAAAAATGGAGTAATGCAAATTTAGGTCTTCCTTCAATTCTCACGGATGAAAACTCGACATGGGATGAGTATACGGAAGATGATCCTAGCTCTTCTTTGTTTGTACATTTTGGAAAACTTACACGCATTCTTGATGGAATTTTAAAAGATCTCTACTCTGTTCGAAACTATGCCCAGAGGTATAAAGATGCGGCTAATACAATTAAAAAGGTTGATAAATATTTTGTAGCATTGCAATATTGGAGGGACGAGCTTCCTGAAGAACTTAAGGATATGTCATATGCAAACGATAGCGATGTTAAAAAAAATGGAATTTTGCATTTGGCTGAATTGACAATTGGTGTATTACTGCATCGAATCAAATTACACCCCAGCTGCACAAGTCTACTTGATCGAGAGACTTTGCTCAAGTATCGTGCACAAGCGAGTAGAATTATACAAAGAATTATCAAGTATACCTCGGAAATCGACAATGCTCATTTGAAGTCCTTTTGGCATTCAATGGTTAGATTGAACTTTTCTACATTATTAAGTTTTGTTCTCTTTCATCACATTACGTCTACATCTAAGAAAGAGTTTGACGAAACTAAACAAGTTCTCAATAAATGGAGTAAAACCATGCAAGGTCTATCAAAAAGTTGGGCAGGAGGAACAGGTTTAGCCGTAGAAAGAGCAAGTACGGTGTTCCTTTCTGGTGATACGGCTACTTTGTTCCGGGATCCTGAGATTTCTGGCCTAGTAAGATATACAAAGGATACAGATCAGCGAAATGCAGAACAGCTTGAAAAGGAGCAAAATATCCGGCCTTCGTCTTCTTTGCCCTTGGAGTCTAATCAAGAAAGCCAAGCACCAATTCAATCTGCCTCAGATAATAATCCTCTATCTCAAGGTGTAGAATCAGTTTTGTTTACTCCAGATCTCTACAATGATTTATCAGAGTATTATTCAATCAATTTTGAAAACGATCAATCTTGGCCGGGAAATAATTATTATTTCTCATAGTGACATTTACCATCCGTACTCTCTGTCTCAGATATGTTAATGCATCTTTAATGAACTGTTATTTTCCATTTCTGATTTTTTTGTTTTATTTTATTTGATTTTATTTTACTTTCGATTTGTTTGTTTGTTTGTTTTTTTTTTATTTAATTTTTATTTCTAGTTTCATTTCGATTTTTTTTTTATTTATTTTAATTTTTTTTTCTTTTCATGTATGGAATGTCCTAGTCGAGATCATTGTGTAAGATTAATATCATAAAGTTCAATTACTACCATGAAGCATACATGTAGCAATAATAAAATGTAGAAATATTTTGGTAATATTTAAATGTATATATTTTGTGTGTAACTTCAGAATTTTGTAGGATTTACAATTAATTCTACTGCTGCATTTACGTATATATATATATTGATAAAATATCATTAACATTGTCATAATCTCATTCACACTACTTCATATGGGTACCTATTTAATCCAAAATGCGTTTAATAACAGATCCCCAATACACATCACCCTGACCATTTGGTTTTACCACGATATCATACGGGAAAGGCGCCGTATCTGCAGTTGTAATGGGTGGAACATCGGCCGACACAGACTGCATTATTATATCCAACATCACCGTCCGGACTTCTTTAGCAACTCTTGTCATACTTTTATCTCGGTCCTCTACTAGATCAAATACAATTTCCCATGTTTCCCAGTAAGTATCCGGTCCAGGGTCCTGCTGTCGAAACCAGCCTTTAGTTCGTGTCGTCGCAGCAGCAGCATCTGTTCTAGTGTTTGAGAATCGCACTTCTACAACAACTCGAGATGCACTGGATTCTGCCACTTGTGTTGATTTCTCTTCAACCAAATCTACGCCTTCTGACTCAACACCTGAGTACATAAATTGCCCATGAAAGGCGTCGTGGCGAACGGGATGAGATGGACCTAGCAGTCGGTGAAATAAAATTGTAGTTAATATGCAGCGGGCCGACTCTTGAGCTAAAGATCGCGGAATCGTGAGGCTATACTTGTACTTCATGGTGTTGAATATATTATGCAAATGTGGTAGTGTTTTTTTTTGTATCTAATTGATTTATTTATTTATTTTTTTGAGAAAGAGAGAGAGAGATGAATGAAACCAAAATATCTTTAGGTACCAATTTTCTGATCTATACTGATTTTAAAAAAAAAAAAACTTGTGACATGCGCCACATTTTGATCTGATTCAGGGAGAAAAACTGGGAGTGAGTGTAATACTGGCTACAGTTATCAACAACACGACCAAACGAAATATCTAAATAAGCTTAATTGAAGAAATGCAAAATGGTGATATATATGTATATAAAAATATAGTGCCTCTAAGAAAGATGTAGCATTGGTTGAAGAAACACTCCAAATGATGAAATAAAAGCAGGTGGAACTTATTTATAAAACAAACACAATACAAATATCATGATGCCTAACGTTACTAGAACCAGTCCCAGTCCTAAACAGCATTCTATAGCAGTCTTGCTTAATTGACATCGCCTTGTTCTATTTCCTATTTTGAAGCAAATTGAACGGTGACGTCTATGGCTATCGACCAAAGGCTCATGCAAATATATCATCTTATAAGAACCGCTATTATCAGGACTATTGCCAAATCCACAAAACCACCTGCTCCAAAACGTCAGACTTGGTTGTGAAAGCACATCTTCATCGTCGCTAAAATCCATGTCACTATCGAAATCGTCTTCTTGATCTCTATACGTCCGCTGAATTGAGCTTAAAGCTAATCTGTGTTCAAAAAGTTTCAGCGCAGGAATTACTTTATTAATTAATTTGATTATTTCCATGAGAGAGTGCATATCCTCTCTCCTGAACACCATTTGATGCATGATTTCCTCGCAGTATGGAACTTCTTTACTATCGTTGTTCAGAACTATTCTACTTTTTTCATTTCTGATGAATGATAAACACTCCAGTAAAGGTATGCGAGGATTGATAGTGTTGTATTGTCTAGTTACATATTCTCTGTACTCAGAACATATGTCTTTAGAATCTTGTCGTAATTGTTCTAGAGTTTGTGTGAAGCGTATCACTATCTCCTTAAAAACTTGCAAATATGTTTCTCTTCTTTCTCGTGTGTTTAGCTCTATTGCTTGTTTGTCGAGATCAACCAATTCTTGGTGAGTTGACGAAATTAGACGTAAAATTTCAGTGCGTAGTTGCCTGATTTCTTCAAGCGATTTTGGATTGTTGTAAATGTAATATTCATCCAATCCCATATCGTTGCATAGGCGCTGAACCTCTATTCTTTTAATGGTCACCTTGATAATGGCATCTTGTAGCAGACTGAGCTGTGTCTCGGTAGGTGAAAAAAGATCCGAGATGATTGCCACCAGAAAGTCAGAGCGAGAAAATGATGTTGATGGAGAAACAGGAGGAGACAGCGGTGTTTGGTGGAGCTTTACATAGGAGCTACTGGTCCTCATAATATGGAACCAAGACGGCAGCTGAGAGTTTAGTGAGAAGGTTTCAGAGCGTAAGATTTCCCAAACACAGTAATATATGACTTTGCTGTAACGCTAGATGAAAAGGAATGCGATGTGCTATACGTACGTGTGCGTATATTTCTTTATAAAATGCAAAAGTAAGGAAGCGAGTGTAGGTTTTTGACAGGAGCTGGCAGCGGCCGCCAGAAAGAAGGAGGTTTGGTTTGTTTTTGTTTTTGTTTTTGTTTTTCTTGAAAAAGGTGAAGACTGTGACGATAGTAATGACAGCTGAAGAAGAGTTCAAGCAGGGAAATAGGAAACCTTCCAAGTGTCGGCCCTAGCCCGTTGCCATATGTACAGCTCAAATATAAACACCGTACACATACAACTAAAAGCCTTTCCGTTCACAACTTGAACGCCACATCACAGCGCATTGGACATGCCCGCAAATGACAGGAAAACGCGGTGCTAAGCATCCGAAGTCTCTTGCTTCTTCTCTTGCTTAGTATCACCAGTTGTCCTGTCCTGTCCGTTTATTGTTTTGGTCCACATATTTCGGCACGCTTTAGCTTCCATGACCACGCCCATTTCACCATCACAAATCGAGAACGTTCCAGCCGAAGCTTTGACGCTTCTTGGTTTAAGACTGCCTCGAACAGATGAGTATTCCCGGCGCCGGTCTAGCCACACCTCTATAGACATTATTCCACGCGATGACCACGACTATCGCGAAGAGTTCAAGTTCATGGAAAACGACCTTAGTGAAGATCATTCACTTGCATCGTCTATAGTCCGCGTGGCTACCTATGATGACTCTACTCCAGGAATACACCTTGGTTATGATATGCCTGCTAAGGTTCCAGCTCAGAGTGCTTGTCCTGTTCAACCTTCAGGCTGGCTTGGTAACATGAATCCAGGCACAAGCGTGCCCCGTACTACAAAAGCACTTAGCTTAGACAGAGAGCGAAACATTGGATCTTTCATGATCGTGCCACCGGTCAATGCACTTGTCGAATTTACACGCCGACTAACAATTGATGAAGAAGAAGAACCCCCAAGCTCACACTATTCGCACAAAATGCCCTACAATCAGACATTTCCTCGTGCGACTAAGTTCACAAAAGATGAAGAAGAAACAGATATTAGTCCTATAGAACCACGACCAAAATCCGCTGATGAGCCTGGTGGCCCTAAAACAGTTGGAAATCTATTTACTTCAGTCTCTGATCCAACAAAATCTCACAACCGGCGATTTTGGCGACGAGAAACGTTGCGCAAGAAAGATGAAGATGTTCACTTAAATACGCTACGTCGAGGATTTACAGGTTACTTTAAGACCATATTTAAGCTAAACAATACAGAACCTAAACACCGGCGGATTTCCCGGCAGTTCTGGAGCAGAAGACATCTTCGTCATACTGCTTCGGACAACCATTCGGCTAGTGCGCCGTTGCCTGAGTCAATTGGAGCGCCACAGTGAGATATTTGGTGTCTCGATAAAGGCATATACAAAAGGTTTTGAAGACACGTCGAGTGCTTATGTAACCCCCATATAAAGACCTGGTGTAAAATAAAATAAAGACGCTCAAGTCTTGTGTGTTGGACATTTTCTTTCTCTTGATTTTTTTCTTTTTCTTTGATTTTATTTAATTCATCTTTCATATCGCTATTTTCACAATTTACAGCAATATGTTTTCTCGTAAGGCATCGAATCCTCCTCCTCAACCATTTGACAGATCACAACCCGCTCCTCCTGGTTATGGAGCTGCGGTTCTAAGGGTTCAAAATGCCCCTGATAGCTCCTATGTGCTGGATAATGTAGTTGCTCTCCCAGCAAGTAGATTCAAAAATGGGCAATACGTTATTGTCAACGATCAATTTGTTTTCAGTGCAAGGTAAGCAATCAATCAATTTGAGTCGCTTCTTTTTTCTGGCTAATAATTGTGTTTTAGAGTTACTGATCGTGCTGAACCTGATATCATTGGAGCTGGTGGATCACAAAGAGAATGGGGACGTTGGTCTCTAAATGAACAGGTCACTGTAGCACCTTTTGATATTTTTGCATCTGGAAATGGTCGTGTATATTTAGGATCAATCAGCGCAGAAATTGACTTTTTTTCAAAAAATAGGGCAATTCCTGATCCTTTCAAGCAGGAGGATCTTGCCAAACGCTTCTTTACGCTTTATCAAAATCAAATTCTTTCGCCAGGACAGAAAATCACCATGGAATATAAAGGTTCTAATTTCAAGATTGATATTTCTGGAACTCAGGTTGTTGATCTTGGGACTGAAAAATCGGGGCATGCGCAACCAAACGCTAGAGGTATTTTAGTTCCTCAGACCGAAATCAACTTTCACAAGCCATCTGGCGGACTTATAAATTTAAAGGCTGATGGAAGCAAGCCTCGAGCAAACGCAATTCTCGCACCAAACTTCAAGTTTGAAGATATGGGTATTGGTGGTTTGGATGACCAATTTAGCACCATTTTTAGAAGATCTTTTGCTTCCCGTATTTATCCACCAAGAGAAATTGAACGACTTGGTATCACTCACGTTAAAGGTATGCTTTTATACGGTCCACCCGGTACAGGTAAGACTTTAATTGCTAGACAAATTGGTAAAATGTTGAATGCTGTTGAACCTAAGATTGTCAATGGTCCTGAAATGTTGAACAAGTTTGTTGGTGGAAGTGAGGAAAACATTAGAAAACTATTTAAAGATGCTGAAGCTGAATATAAGGAAAAGGGAGATGAATCCAATTTACATATGATCATTTTTGATGAATTAGATGCTGTCTTCAAACAAAGAGGAAGTAGAGGAGATGGTACAGGTGTCGGAGACAATGTAGTTAATCAACTGCTTGCTAAAATGGATGGTGTTGATGCTTTGAACAACATTCTTGTCATTGGTATGACGAATAGAAAGGATCTAATTGATAGTGCACTACTTCGTCCTGGTCGTTTTGAGGTTCAGTTAGAGATTCCCCTTCCTGACGAGCATGGTCGTCGTCAAATTTTCAAGATTCACACTGCTTCTATGGTTAAAGAAAAGAAAATTTCTAAAGATGTTGATCTCAATGAACTTGCAGCCAGAACAAAGAACTTTTCCGGTGCTGAAATTTCAGGTTTAGTTAAGAGTGCTGCTTCATTCGCAATTAATAGGCACATCACACAAGATGCTTCTGGCATTCATATTGACAAAAAGGAAGTTATTGTGCAAATGGATGATTTCAACCGTGCACTTACTGAAGTCAAGGCTGCTTTTGGTGTAAGTGAAGAAGAACTTGAAGACTGTGTCAGTGGTGGTATAATTCGTTACTCACCTCATGTGGATGATATTCTAGAAAGAGGTAAAAGTTTGATCAATCATGTAAGACAAAGTGATATGCTTTCAATTATTTCTGTTTTGTTACATGGTCCACCAGGTTCAGGTAAAACTGCTCTAGCATCATCTATTGCACTTGCTTCAAATTTTCCTTTTATCAGAATGATTTCTCCTAAAGCAATGATTGGTATGACTGAATCTAATCGTATTCAATACATCAGCAATGTCTTTTTAGACAGTTACAAGTCTCCATTAAGTGTCGTTGTTATCGACAAAATTGATGCGATCATGGATTGGGTTCCTATTGGTCCCCGATTTTCCAACGCGCTACTTCAAGCCTTTATGGTATTTTTACAGGACAAACCACCTAACAATCATAAGCTTATGGTCATTGCTACGACCTCTAGACACAACGTTCTTGAGCAAATGGATTTATTGCCAAATTTCAACCAGGAGATTTTTGTGCCCAATGTATCGTCGATAGGTGAACTTGAAACAATTATGGAGAAGGCTAATTTCCTTGATTCTGCGCAGAGAAAACAAGCAATTGCTAAAATTCAAGCAGAAACTAATACTACGGTTTTAGGAATGGGTATCAAAAAGGTTCTTTTCAATATTGAAGATGCTAAACTTAGTGGAAAGAGCGATTTTGAAGAATTTGTTGCGTTAACAATTAGAGACATTGAGAACATGCCTGGTAGAAGCAAGTTAGATTTTTAAAATCTTATAGTGTGAAAATAACGTTTAACAGACTATAAAAACAATAAGAAAGTATGTTTTTATAATGTTTGTTTTGAAATATAAATTTCGACAGAATAAGATGAACTTGATTATAAAGAATTTTAGAAATTGGAGGAAAAAAATGATTTAGAGTTGAATGGATAAAAAGTTATCAAAAATATATTATTAACTGGCTAATATTATGTCCCATTTTATCACAGATATGAAGACGAGATAGTCATTTATCAGCTGTGAAAATATCTATAATGGCAGGGTACGGGTTGTTATGTGTAGACGTTAAATCAAAAACCCTCCTTCTCTTCGTTGTTTTGGAAAAGCACAGGTGATTCCTATACTTTCCAAAATAACAGGCCATAATGAGACTCTCAACTCTTGCATTGATTCCCTTGGTATTTTACTTTTTCCGCTTTTTAGCTTTTGTGAAAGATAATTATCTTCCATCTTTGTTCATTTTTGATCCAAAGGTTCTTCAGGCTCTTTCACAAGAAGCCATTGCAGCTCATCCAGACTGTTCAGATCCTAATGAAATTTTTGTAACTTTGCATTCAAAGTTAAAGGCTGAGTATGGCGATTATATTGATGAATATAGCTCTGACAGATGGATGTTTAATAATGCTGGTGGAGCTATGGGAAATTTTATCATTTTGCACGCATCACTCACAGAATACCTCATTATTTTTGGATCTACTTTGGGCACTGAGGGTCACACTGGACACCATCTTGCAGACGACTATTTTACTATTCTGTATGGTGAACAGCACGCAGCTTTACACAATGAAACTGTAAAGACTGTTTATAAGCCAGGCGATGTGCATCATCTCAAATATGGAACTGCTAAACAATACTCTCTTCCATCTCCTAATGGTGGGTATGCCTTAGAGTTGGCTCAAGGTTACATCCCCACTATGTTGTTTTTCGGATTCTCAGATTCTATATTTTCAACTGTTGATCCTGTTAATCTTTATAGACAAGTTTACTTTACAGGTGAAAATATTTTGAAAAATATCTTGAGAGGAAAGCTTTAGATAATACAGTTTAAAATTTGAAATCAAATAAATATAGACTTTAAGTTTTTTTTTATAGCTATAACCAGCTAATTTAATAATATAGAAATTAATAAAATAACATTTAGATAAATACAAGGTTATAGTTTGGGATTTACCCAGATTTGTCTATATATATATATTTAATCTTTTAGAAGTATTTTTTTTTATTTGAATGTTACAGGTATAAAATTATAAACAAATTGTAATAAATTATAACTGAACAGAAAATTTAATATATAAATTTATTTTGTGATTTTGATGTCCAATTATGGGATCATTCAAAGAACTTTTATGTTTTATTATAAGCCTATAAATATAAAATATAAAAATTTAAAAGTATAGCGCAATAAGATTTTATGAAAAAAAAAAAAAAAATGAAATGGATAAAACTTGCTAAGGATGAATAACAGTTGATTTCTGGATTTTAATTTGATATTGAAATATAATGATTTATTTGAGTTATCCTCATAGAATAGCTATTTGCCTGTGAAAAACAAAAAAAAAAAAAGCTTTTTTTGTATCGAATCGAATTCACAGTATCAAGTGAATAACTAACAGTGATTAATATTGGATATTTTAACATTTAAATGACTTTTTTTTTTTTTTTTGAAAAAAATAAAAATTAAAACACACATCAAACATTGACATATATACAAATATTAGTCTCATTATAGTTAAAACAGTTGAATGGATATAGATAGAAAACCAGTTTATTGTCCATATATCTAAATGCTATACTAATAACAATCTATACAATAAATGACATAATTCTAAATTTCATTTTCAAAGGCTTCATCATGTATTGTTTTATATACAAATCCTTGTTTTTGTGCCTGCTTTTCTGTTGATTAGGTCTACATCGCCGTTTATTATTATTATTTTTGGAACGTTGTTAGTTTTATGAAACCTTGCTAGTATGAAGTTTAAAAACCAAACTTTCGGAATTTTGTAAAAACATAACCTCCAACTCTTCATATCACTTATAAATATCTTTATTGAATGAAAAGATCTAAAGAAGCACAGCTGCACGTGTACAAAAAAAATATTTAGATCTACTTGAATGTTTTCATTGTTGTACTTTTCGAACAATATGGTGGTTTTAAAATAAAGTTGATTACAATTTTGTTTCAAAATGAGATTGAGTTCTTTTGCTAAATTAGCGAAATTGATAATGATTCAAAAAGCTTTGAATTTCAAACTTATTATTATATATACCTATATGATCTTGATACATTATATATTTAAATGTTTTTAAAACAAAAAAAAGTTATATTGAATCAAAAAAATCTCCTGGGGGTGAATCGAACACCCGATCTCAAGATCACAATACAACATTACAGTCTCGCGCGTTAGCCAACTGCGCCACCAGGAGTTATTGTTATAAACAAATAATTTGTAACAAACTTAATGCTGAGACGGGAATAGATAAAAACATTTTTTTTTGATATATTTCATGTTTGTGCACTTTTTTTGAATAGCAAATGTTACAAATATTAATAGTAATAGGAATTCTTGATATTTTTCATACAATTTTCAAGTATACACTTTAGTAGCAAAAAATTTATTCATGTATCTATCTATCAAAAATGAAGTTCAACAAGGAAAACAAAAAAAAATTGTCCCTACATTCAAAGGCAAAACTGAAACAACTTATACAACTAAAAGGCATTACAAAACATATTTGTTGAATTGTTTATTTGATGAAAATTGAAATGTTTACGCTTTAAACACGATAAAAACGATTTAAATTCCATAAATTATCATTCAGTCTATGTTTTCATATATGCTGTGAAATATTGTAGAATAAGTGTTTGCGGATTTAGCTCAGTTGGGAGAGCGCCAGACTGAAGTTCAAACATCAGTCTTGTAATCTGGAGGTCCTGTGTTCGATCCACAGAATTCGCATCTTAACTTTTTTATTTATAAAAAATAATAGTTGGATTAATATATTAACATATATATATTTTTCGTTTAGTACTATATGTTGGATTTATAAAGGCTAAATAATTTATATATATATTACGAATATTTTGCTGTCGATTGGATAAAAGGCAAGCTCGTACTATAATTAACAACAATAAAAATAAAATAAAAAAATGACGCGTAGATAAATAATCAAACGAGTTGAAATGGGTGCATCATTTGTATATATATATATTTTTAAAAGGGATATAGAAATGAATTTGGCGCCATCGCATCGAATACTGAAACCCCTAAACACGTTGAGACGGCTACTTTGTCAATTTCCATGAGATAAATATTTGAACCACATGTCTCCTACTTGTGTCATTTGTTGTATAAATTATATATTAGTATAGCCTCTAGATATAGGGACAATAAGCAGATTTTCCATCCATCTATATAGAAATGAATAAATAAATTAAAAGGGTCAAGGTAGGATTTCGATTTAAAGTGGAATAAGAGACCAAAAGGACTTATTACTGAAATATTTAGAGAATAGTTTTATCCACCATTATGGAGCTAGTAACGACCGTGTTGGGCAAGGCCAGGGATAAACGCGATGCGCGTGTTTGGGTAAATCTAGGAGAAAATAGCAAAATAATAGTGATAATAATAGACGTAGAGAAGGAGAAAGTATAAATATTTAGTTACTGAAGTTGTATAGTTCAGCCTGCTCCTCTTTCCTTTCTCCCTCGGTAGTAATTAATAAATCGTGCATGTTTCGTGTTTTTAATTAATTGGATGATCGAGTAATAAAGTGGGAACAAGGAAAGCTGACTTGCGTATTATATGCGCATTTCATGTGTAAAAGATGTTGCTACTTTTCCATGTATATATATATATATATGTCAATATAAAATGAGATGAATAAATTGAATACATGTAGTATTTATTTTAAAACTGATTCAAATAACAACTAGAAAAGATCATGTTAATATCTTAAAAATTACATGATTGAAATTGAAATAAAAATAAAAGACGCCAAAAAAAAAAGCGTGAGATCATCATCAAGTGTCTAATTACAAAGGAATGTACGTATAGAGTCTGGTTCAAAATTCCAACAGCAGATGAAGATCTTAGGGAAAATAAAGGCTTATTCATAATACTATTTTTATGGCTCAATGAACATTATAACCTTTTATATATATATGTTTTAACAAAATGAAAGCTATGAACTACTACCAGAACGACTAAAAAGCCCGTCACCCAAGTTCGACACGCGTTTACTAACCGTCTGCATCCTTCGTGAATGCCTAACGCAAGTGGGATACTTCCCAGGTTAAGTGTCCCGGACAACGATGGTTATCTGTAGGTTTGGTCGGTGACTTATAGAAGACCGTAAAGCATAATGATCCACATGATGAAAAACAATTTATATAGATGGAATTATGTATGAAATTTTTTTTTCTTCTTCTTCTAAGAATGATAATTTTGGTCCAATTAGTCTTTTTAGAGAGCTTACCATGGAAACAAGATATTCGAGAAAGTTTGAGATAAGAAGGTCTATTCATGTATTTAATTTTTTTTTTTTCACCTTTGTATGAAATTTCCTCGAAAAGAAGAAAGCAATAAGTTACCATATTGAATTTAAAAATACATGCTAGTAATAGTCTGTACATATCTTTAAGATGTATATATCTATATATCTTTATTAGGATTGGATTAAAACTTGCCCTTGAGAATGTTTTTGTACATGCTTTGAAGAGTGAACAAAATTTGTCTATACAGGTTAATTGGATCTACAGTGGAAAATACCGAATCTGCAAAACCAAATATCAACATTGTAGGGATGTATCCTTGAGCCAATTCTAAAGCATAACCACCTTTGGGGCCAGGCAATGAGTATTGTCTAATTTCACCATAGGGCATATGGTTGATATCACCGGGCTTGTATATCGAGGGAACTGTTTGCGATCTATTGGCTGCGCGCTGCTCGCCGTATAGAATAGTGAAATAGTCGTCGGCCAAATGGTATCCTGAGTGTCCTTCTGTACCAGTAGCCGAGCCAAAGATGATTAGATATTCAAAGAGGGTTGCGTGGAGAATGATAAAATTACCCATAGCACCGCCGGCATTGCTGAACATCCACTTTTCTGGATCGAGGTCTTCAATGTAGTCACCATATGTGTCACGTAGTTTTTCGTGGAGTGAAGTAAAGATCAATGAAGGGTCAGAGGTGTTTGGATGCTCTGCAATTGCTTCTTGTGAAAGCTCTTGTAGGATTTTTGGATCAAACATGAAAAATTGAGGCAGATAAACATCTTTTACATACTCCATTCCTTGTAATAGATAATAGATGAGCACAGGTAATACTGCAAGGCGCAAAAGTTTAGTCATTTTTGTACAATATTCCTAAAGATTTGATCAGAATAAAAGCAGTGTTCAATCAATATATATATATATATATATGTATATGTATCTGACGATAACTTTTTTTACAACTAACGTGATGGCTAAACGAGAAGGTTAAACGACGTTATTACTAATATTCAGCATCCAGCTGATGTAATACTATTTTTTTCAGCAGTAGTGTTTTTGGTGCAGTGAATGACAAGACTAAAAATTTTAATATTTCACTAACAAATGTATAATGAAAAGATTGAATCAAGATAATCATTCAATAAGTTATATATATATATATATATATATATATATATATACTGATATTTGAGAATGAAAAGCTTGATCTAGTTAGACCAAGAACATGCGAAATAAACTATTTGTACAAGTTATATAATTCAGGTACCAAGTTTTATTCCCAATCTGACATCATCTTTGTTGCAGTTGCCAGGGCAGTTGCAGAAGAAACCTTAATTTGTGCATACAACGGTTTTTTTATTTTATTTTATTTTATTTTAATAAATTTATTTTAATTTAATTTAATTTATTTATTTATTAATTTATTTATGTATTAATTTATTAATTTATTTTAATTTGTTTAAGGAGAGACACATTGAAAAAAAAAAAAAAAAAGACTGTAACTTGATAGCATATAAGTGAACAATGGGAGAAATAAATATTACATGAATACAAAAAATAACGATGAATTCAAATACAAAGAAAAAGAAGTTCATGAAGATTTTGAGCCTTCATGAAAAGAATTTTAATGGCAATGATTGGCAGAGAGTCTCTAGTTCTGATTTCCAGGGAAACTGACGCTTGTTAACCGTAGCGCGGTCCCCCACTGAGAGTCCTTAAGCAGAAGCAAAGGAAACAAGTGACGCGTTTTGGTAATAATGATAATTATAATTATAATGATAATGATGATGGTGATGATGATGGTGGTGTTGATGTTGATGTTGATGATGTAGGTGGTGATAAGAATAATAACAAGTAATATCAACAACAATGGTAAAGACAGTGGTTGCCCGCGCCGTAAAACTCAAAATATAAAGTGCATTTTATGGTAAAAGCTGTTAAAACAAACAACAAGCAAACAAACGGCTGGGAATGAAATGGATATAAATTACGCGTCGCGTTTATATACACGCACAGAGAGTTTTCAACCCAACAAACAACTATCCATGGATAACTGTTCATAGATCCGGTTGGCATGACGATTCAAAAAAAAAATATATATATACAGCATTGACATTGTTGTTTGACAATTGTTGTTGCAATTACATTTATATAAACACACGTTTCGCTTGAATACAAAAGTAAGGACAAAAATATATTCATTAACAGAGAAACACGCTAATTTGACACGATAAACGCGTCAATTCTTAAATAGGTATATATATAAAAGAAATAAATATTATAAAAAGAAATCTTAGCGTGGTTAGTAGTAGGTTCCTCCTCCATCTTTAATAAACGTATACTTACTTATTAGTTAGATAAGTATATATATGCATTTTTTTTTTTTTCCTATTTTATTTTTTGATAAATTTTTTTTTATTAGTATTTTATTTTTCTTTTCCAACCACCTTCTATAAAACGCCGGGTGCGTGCTCCTCTTTTTTTTTTTTTTAATTCTATTCATTCATAGCAAAAGTCGTGAACTGGTCAAAGTACTTGTGACACTGATTTTACTAGTTATCCTTGCATCTATTCCATCTCACACAAACCGCATTTCATTCCTCGTTTTCTTTTCTCTTTAGGTCTGCTCATGATACACACACAAAATTCATTTTGTTCATGATATAGGTATGAAACATCAACTTGGATCAGGTTTATTGCATCAAGAAACCATCTATTATATATATATATATATATATATATTCTGGTTGCCTTGATTTTATATATTATCAAACATTTTTTTTTTCTAGCATATCCTCTAACATGTTTCTCACAGAATTTAAACATCGCATTACAATGGCTCTCTCTTCTCATCCAGTAGAGCCTTTACAGCATCAAGCTCAATCCATATCGGCCCCTATTAAGGCTCTTCTTTTCCAGCATTCTCCTAGACCAAGAAAGAAGTTTGCATACACTCCTTCACCTGAACGTCAAACTGTCCTTACAATGAATAAGCCTGTTGCTGAATATGAAGAAGAGGAAGAAGAGAGAGAAAAAGAAGAAAACTCTTCTGAAGCTCAACTCCGTCATAAACCTTCGTTTTTTGATCTTGCCAGAAGATCAGACACAGAAGATAGTGATTCTACTGCTTCAATTTTTTCTGATTCAGAAGATACTCCTTCTCTTAGACCTATGCATTCAGCTTCATCTCTGCTTTCAAATGCTTCAAATACTTCAGTTGACTCTTACTTTGAGAGCTCTAATGATCTCCCCATTAAATCATCTACTCAGCATCGTTTGCAATCTCTTTCAAACGCACCAGCTATCATCAAGCGCAAAAGCCCGCATCTTTCTTTTACGCGTCAAAAACCTTCTCTTCGTTCTATTAATACCACTGCTTCTATTTCTACTTCTCCTACGTTGACTGTTTCTTCCAATTGGAATGATGATTCTCTGACACCTACCCTTCCCAAGGTGCGTCGCACTCATTCAATGTTTCAAAACGCAAAGGATGTTCTCAATGAAGAAGCCGACGACATTCCATCCTCTCCCTCTGGAGTCTTTGAAGACCAAGAACCTATCTTGGCCAGGAAAGACTGCCCCATTAAATCTTTTACAATTGACCAAGATCCTCTCCGCCGCATCACCCGTGAGACTTTATGTGAAATTCTCGATGGGAAGCATTCTGATCTCTATGACCGACACATGGTGATTGACTGTCGCTTTGAATATGAGTACGCTGGTGGTCATATCGATGGGGCTATCAACATCAACACTAGAGATCATCTGGAAGAAACTTTAATCTCCAACATTTCGTCTAATCCAGAAAAAACTCTTTTAATTTTCCATTGCGAGTACTCTGCTCATAGAGGCCCGCTAATGGCTATGCATCTTCGCCAACTTGATCGTGAAGTCAACATGAACAGGTATCCTATTTTAAACTATCCTGATATTGCGATTCTTGATGGAGGATACTCTCATTTTTTCAAAATGTACAACTCTAGATGTTTTCCTCCTAAATATGTCGCAATGAAGGATGACGAGACAGCATGTGAGCGCGAAATGGATCGTTTCAGAAGAACCATGAAGGCTGGTCGCTCAAAGACTATGCCAGCAATATCTTCTGGAGGTTCCGCGTTACGTTATAAATTCCAAGCCCCTAAAAGTCCAGTTGCTGCAAGATCTAAATCTATGCTGGTATTTCCAAGTGTTGCTTGCAATCATGGTAATATCAGTTGTGACAGCAGTAGCGAAGAAGAAGAAGAGGAAATCGAGTTCAACTTCTCCACAGTTCAAAAAACAGTGTTGAGACGAAGACTGTTGGGCCCAGCACCAAGTATACCCAAGTTTTCACTTTCTAAAAAATGATTATGGTAAACTTTGGTGATTCCCTTTATGTCTAAAATATGGGAGTTTCACTTTTATGAAAATTCATTATTATTTATGTCTATTATTATTATTTTATTTCGCATTTTGATACACACTCAAACACACAAACACACACACACACACACACACAAGCATTTTTATATTCTTTAGAGAATTATTATTTTAACCTAATATCGAGTTTGGCATTTTATTTGAAAATCTCGATAAATTTAATGTCTATTTTATCAGCTATGATTATTTTAATTTTTTTTTACGTTTTTTTTTTTTTTTTTTTTTTTTTTATTCTTTTTTGCTTTTTGGTTTTTGAATTTTACCTTTTAGCTATTTATTTATTATTTTATAATGATGTTTTTTTATATGATCATTTGCTATTGCTTGAATTGTAATTATTTCATGTATTTTTTTTTTAAAAAAAAATATTTAATCTCTGTATTATCATATTTTTATAGTTGATAATAATACAAACGTTGATTCAAAATAGTTATTTATTATTATTATATATATATATATATATATATTTTAAATGTTTGAAGTATAAAATAATGATATTGTTAAAAGAAAAATCTATAGACAGGAATAAATTAGCTAGTAAACTGACCACTGCAGGTACATGAACCGTTTGTTTCAGCATAAACGGTTTGTAAACCAAAATACCAAAATGCCAAAACTTCTGTCTAGATATATATATATATATAATCAAGAAGATAATTGTATTACGAAAAAGTCGAAAATAATAACGATATTGAGAAAGAAAGAAAGAAAGAATGAAATAAAACTAAAATTCATTAGTTCTAGTAATATATAAAAGCGGCTAGTAAACTTATGTTTTGAAGGCTTTACAACAACATCAACAACAACAACAATAACAAATGACAATAACAACAATAAAAAAGAGACTATGTATTTAAGAAAGTTTAATATAATAAATATATATTTAGTGCTTAAATCTAAATTGTAACAAAACAATAACCACAATTTTCTATGGAAGGAAAGTGTGATTGTTTATATATATTAACAATTTCAAAAGTCAAATATATGTGTGTATATATATTCAAATATTTTGATAAAATGTATACTTGTCTTGTGATAGTCAAAATACTAAAAAGATTTAAATTAAAACACTGTGTTAGTTTAACAATATACATTTCAAAAGCTTGTTATTATTTGTACACAATCACAAGGATAGTAGTAATATTTTACTATAATATATATATCGATTAACAATGGGTATGAAATAAAATGGCAATAAAAATAAATAGTGATGATAAAAAGGGTGATAAATGAACCAGAAAACAAAGATGATATCAATGTTGATGCTTTGAAAATATGCTTTTTTTTTTTTTTTTTTTCAAAAATTTTAATAACAAAACAATCAAACAAGCAACCTTAAATCATCATTATTTTAAGCAAATAGATTTCGTCTTAATCGAATTGGTGCCTGCTCTTCTTCCTCAGGATACCATGGTTCATCTTCTTCTTCTTTTTTATTTTTTTTGCTTGCTCGCTTTCTTTTACTAGATGTCCCTTTTTTGTTCAATGCATCTTTTGCCTTCTTTTCTTTAGAACGACGCTTTTTTGACCCCACCTCATATTCCTTTTCATCTTCATCCTTCTTGTTTTCTTCTTCTTCTTTATCCTTCTTTTTTTCTTCTTCATCTTCAATTGTCTTAACTTCTTCCGGGACTTCTAATGCAGATTTCAAATTCTTGTAAAAGTCAATAACTTTGGGATGAACTCTAATCTTATCCCGAGCAAACCCAAGAACTTGTAAACCGTCCATCCTTACTGCTCGAGATAGCGCTACGTAACTCTGTCCAGCTTCGAATACTTTCCGAAGGTCTACTTTAACCCATTCCATAGTTTGACCCTGTGATTTGTGGATTGAAATGGCCCAAGCTAGAATTAGTGGTACTTGACTGCGTGTCGCCTCTACTACTCCCTCGGAGTCTTCCAGAGTCCAAGTCTCAGGTTGCACCAATAGATCTCGCGTAGTGCCATCTGTCATTGTAAATCTCACATATGGCCATTTACGACCTACATTAGCTGTATTATTATTTAGCATATCAATCAGCTCCTTTTTGCGCTTCCAATTAATATGATGAAAATCATTTTCAATTTCATCTTCATCCAATCGTGACAATCCAAACGTATCTTCATGTTGTTGTCCCGCACCTGGATTTTTTTTAGGAACATCGTGTTTTGTTACCTTAATTCCAATTTTTACTGGCACTTCTTCGTCAATTTCGTAATCTTCTCTCGACACTGGATTCTCATTCTGTCTCGCTGATTCTACTTGCAGTAATTGATTAATATCACCAAATGGATCTCTGCTTGATTTCTTAGTCTCATTTTTCGATGATTCAATATACTCCTCCATTGCTGTTTGAGCAGTAACCTTCCCACGGATAACCTTCTCTGCCATATCTTCCGGAAGCTCTTTGATTAGTTCAAAACTGCTTTCACTCATAAATCCAATTATTTTACCGAGTGACCCATTCACTAACGTCTCATCAAGATTTTTAACTAACATCACTTGAGCTCCCTTTTTAACATGCAACACTTTAGGACACATTAGCAAATCCAACTTTCCATTCTGCTTCGCCCATTCCGTGTTATATGAGTCCTGAGCAGTGTATTCAACTATCTGACCTGGTAATTTCTTCATTTGATTTCCGTTAGCCCAATCTACATCTTTACGCAATGGAAACAATTCTGTAGCTGTGATATCACCAGGAACATTGACTGGCCGCGAAAGATTTCTGAATTCTCTTTCAATTTCATCTGTTACGGTGCCCCCTCGGATATTATTCAACATGGACGAAAATTTATCATCCTTTTGTCTAAAAACTTGTTTAAGCTCAACTGTAGTGTCAATCACAGTAGTCCAAGAATTAGCTTCAAATGAAAATTTCCCTTCCTCAGTAGCCTCTACTTGAAAACCATTATTGCCTGCCGCAAACTCAGTCTGAGCTACAGCAGGAGGTGGTTTAAACACAGGTGGTAGTTGATAAAAGTCACCAGTCATTACAATTTGAATTCCACCAAATGGTTGATCGCTTTTTCTAATGATCTTGGCAACCTGTTCAAGTTTATCAAATAAATCACCGTCAATCATTGATATCTCATCAATAATTAAAACCTTGGTTTGTTTCCACCTCTTATTCGCTTTACGATTTCTTCGAATTTTTTCTACCAGCTTTAGAACTGTGTCTTCACCTAATCCAATTCCCCCAAAAGAGTGAAGTGTCATACCTCCTATATTACAAGCAGCCAAACCAGTGGAAGCTGTGACTGCCACCGCAGGAAATGGTGATTTTTGATATTTTTTTCGCATCTCACTAATAATGCGGCGTAAAAGAACAGATTTTCCTGTTCCAGCTGCACCTGTAAAAAAAATATTGCGTCTTTCATCAACTACCATACTCAAAATTCTTCGTTGCTCCTCACTGAGAAATATTGGCGCAAGTTGACCTTTCGCTTTAGAAGATTTCTCTGCTACTTTCACCGCAGCTGCTTTGTCTTCCGCAAGTGTAGATGCATGTGCTTTTTGTATCAATAATGGTGATATAAATGTTGTAAGTTTGGCCTGTCTGGCTGGTTTCACAGGATTTGATTGAAAACAAGGAGCCGGCAAAACTGGTGCTTTGGTTGAATTGGGGATCGATACCTTATTTGCCTGTTTACATTCAGTGTCAACCTGAGAAGTCGGTTTTGAATTATGTAAAGGAGAAGGAGACGATGGAATTGCAGATTCAGGAGCAGATACTGTGTTGATATCTAACGGTTTCAAAGCAATGGAAGCTTTGAGAGGGATATCGGAAACTTCTGGACATATATATGGTGATTTAAATTTATTTCTTCGAGAATTAAGGGTTTCGGTCTTATGCCAATCTGGAGATTCTGACCATGTCATGATCGAAGAAGATATTTTATTACTTTTGGGCGTAAATAATGGTTTTGATTGACTATTTTTTTTAGGTGATTCCATAGACTCAAGTAGAATATCGTCTGGTATCGAAAAATCGCTGTATTGATCATCCATTTTTTGAGATGCTTTCTTCTGAGAATTTACATCTTCCTGCGTAAACCCCCATCCTGGATCATTTACTAATTGCTCCAAATCCCAATCTACTACTGGAACTTGCTGAGGAGAGCTTTTGATTAATTCAAGTTGTTCAGTTTCTACCTCCTGATTGTTGTTGTATTTCTCAAATACATCGTCTGATGTAAATATTAAATCTTGACTGTTCAGTCCATCTAAAATACTAGGACCTTTAGCGCGTGGTGGTGTTACATTGTTATCGGAGTTTGACCAGTCAGCAATATCAATGTTCTTGAAGTCCATTCTTCTTGCCACGGTGTGGTACGCGCTAACGCGTATGGCTGTTGAGACCCTTGATGAGCTATGTTTTCTGTAATGATTCAATGATGACCAAAATAATGCACGTGTATAAGAAGTGTCGTGTCGTGTAACCAACAAAAAACTAGAAAATAACTTCTGAAGCCCGAATAATGTCAAAAATTTGGAGGCTGACGTGTCTGACAGAGCCTTCATGGCAAGTAAGACTGGATGGAGGAGATAGTTAGTGTCAGCTGGAATCAGTGCTGTGGGATAAATTTTTCGCGTTTTTGAGGAAATTGAATTTTCAAACCTTCTTGTTTTCGCGGTTTTTGAAATCTGACTCAACTTCACTTTAAATTTGTACATAATGGAATGGAAATCGCTTGCTGTTTGTCCAAAGGTATGAAGATCAAAATATGATTGAGGAAAATCGTATATCTAATATTTATAAAGGAACTGAGGATATCTACTGTTCTTAGGTGTGGACAGTCTTTCCGATGGAAACAAATCAATGACGTGTGGTAAGTGATTCATTGAAACAGCACCTTGCACTTAGCAGCTAACTTGAAACAGGTCGATCGCATATAAAGGACGTGTGATATTATTAAAACAAGACGATGAATATGTTCATTACAGTTCTATATTTCCTGAAACCAAGAACCATCATTTAAAGATCAACACTGCTGATATAATTCACGACTATTTTAATCTTGATGTCAAGCTTACCGATTTATACACCCAGTGGTCTTCTAAAGATAAACATTTTAAAAAGGTGGTAGATAAAGACTTTCAAGGAATTCGTATCTTGCGACAAGACCCATGGGAAAATTTGTGCAGTTTCATATGTAGTACCAATAACAATATCAAACGGATTTCTCAAATGGTTGAAAATTTATGCCTACATTTTGGCGACTTTATTGCATCTTACGAAGGTGTCAGTTATCATGATTTTCCAACACCTTTGCAACTTTCAGATCCATCAGTTGAAACACGGTTGCGTGATCTGGGGTTCGGTTACCGTGCAAAATACATTCAGAGAACTGCCAGAATGATTTCCGAGCATCCTGAAGGTTTATTATCTTTAACACAGCTTAGAGAAGTTCCTTATAAAGAAGCTCATGTTGCATTACTTCAATATGTCGGAGTAGGGCCTAAGGTAGCTGATTGTGTGTGCTTAATGAGTTTAGACAAGCATGACTGTGTTCCAGTAGATACTCATGTATGGCAAATTGCTCAACGCGACTATAAGTTTGGTAGAAACTACAAAACTTTAACTAAAACAGCGTACGAGGCAGTAGGCAATTATTTTCGTGATATATGGGGCGACTATGCTGGTTGGGCGCATTCAGTACTTTTTACAGCAGATCTTCGAGACTTGGAAAACGGAGTCAATAAAAAGTCCCAGGAGCTTAAATTAAGCGCTCCTTTAAAGCTTGAGAGTGACAAAGAAAATCTGCCTGAAGATTTTAATCATAATGACAATCCCAGCATTGAAAGCATCGTGGATTCGGGAAAGAAGAGAAACTCTACGATGCTACCTAACACTCCCAACAAGAGAAGAATGAGAAAAAGGATAAAGGTGTAAGGCAACTATTAGATACATGTATCACTGAAATGATGCGTTATTACTTATGTTGATGGCCAAATTGTATTATATATATACTGGTGTAATTTCCTTGATATCTAACTCATTACCACAATATACTCATCAGTTTTGTTTTCTACTATGATATACGAACCGTGTGATAATCTTTTGTGCTTTAATAGCAATATCAACAATACATTGACTCTGGTCTGGATGCTAAATCTATGTATCCTATTCTTTGATATCTTTTTTGGTCTTGCCATGTTTATGTCTAATGTATATCGATTAACAACCAAGTCCGAAGAGAGAGCTAGATGCTGGGAAAAGTGTGTTGCTATCTATGCCTGCTACAATTTTGTATGTTTTTTTGTTTGCCTCTTCTCAGCAACTATTTATATCGTCGCAAGAAAGAGTCTCATAGGATGTTTTCTTTGGTTCATGTTACTTGGAGCCCAGTTGATTGGACGTGTATACACTGGATTCAAGAGCTATCGCGTTGTATCTCTTATTCCACGAGATCCTGTAACCAGCACTTCAAACGAGTCTACACATATACAATCAACAACAAACTTGACAAATGATTCTGAACAACCCGAAAAGAGCGGTACCATTGTTGGACACGACGCGTGCTGATAGCGCTTAATGAAGTATATATATAATATTTACACAAAAGTATATATATAGTAATATTAACCTAACCCATGCAATTTGTTTTCTATGATGGTTTTTTTATCCATTTTTTGTTCTGTTTTTCACGAATGAAGCTCTTACATTAACGATTTCAAGATTCACAAGTAATCATGCCCAGTTTTAGAGACGGCCATATCCTGGTATGCCTAACACCTCCATTTTACTATAGGATGTTCTATCTAACAATGAAAATTTAGGTAATATCTCCAGGATCAGAAACTACCCACGCACAATTCGGAATTCCAGAAACTATTTCTCCTGCTAGTATTCAGGTGCCTACGCGTGTTTATAAACACCCAGACCATCCAGGAAAGCCTTACTTCTCTTCAAAGGGAAAAGATGAGGACGCGATATACCCCATACAAGGAGGCCGTATTGTAAATTTACCTGCTCTTTGCTATTTAATGTAAGTCGTTTCACTTTCTTGATATCTTGCATTGCTAACCATCGCGTAGTAAACTCATTTACAAAACAGTGACCTATAATCTTCCTAAGGTCAACCCACCTCCTCTCACAGCACTACTTCTGCTTACAAGTGAGCCTTGGAATCGACTTCAAATTGAAAATATCACTCAGTACGTATTTGAAACACTTAAAATTCCGGCTTTTTCGATACTTCCAACCTCACTATCTGCAACTTTCGCGTATGGTGTTCAAGATGCAGTAGTTATTGATGTTGGCAAAGACAAGACAGAGATTACACCGGTTATTGAATACACTCCAATCACCGTATCACAGCAAACAATAAAATATGGCAGTAGTCTAATTAACAAATATCTCGAGAAAAACTTACCAGATCTGACACCAGGACAGGTTGAGGATCTGAAAAAATCAGATATCTATGAGGTTCTCAGTGAAGATGCTGCCAAAAACTCATGGTTTGGTCTTAATGACATGCCTGATACAAAGACTACGGAAGATGATGGCGTTATTGATGTTGCTGCCATCGTAACAAGTGGCCGGACGCGTGAAATTCTTGCTGAAAGAGAGAAGGAAAAGCACCAAAAACCTGGCGAGAAGGAAAAAGCAAATGAAGACCGTGAATTCAACACTTTTACAGACTCTGAAGGCAAAATTATTCAAGTTGGAAAAGAACGATTTCATGGTGCAGAGGAACTTATTGATAAAATTGCTTCCAGTGTTGGCGAGGTTTTAAAACACCTTCATAACGTCAATGGTAGACAAGAATGCTGGGATAATGTAATTATTGTTGGTAGAGGATCTTCTATCAAGGGTTTCAAGGAAGCTCTTTTGTTTTCTTTACAATCAAAATTTGTTATTTCTCGTCCTACAACTGGATCTGAGTTACCATCCATGTTCAATACAGGCTATAACACTCCAACAGGTCTTGGTACTCCTTCATATAGTCGAGGTGGCCAAGGTCATGGTCAAGTACCTGTTCAGATTCGGGTACCTAAGACTTTAGATTATTTCCCTGAGTGGAAGAGCCATGGATGGGAAGAGGCCAGTATTTTAGGTGCTCAAATTGCTGCGAAACAAATTTTTGGTGGTTCAGTTGATGGAACCTATGTGAGCAGAACTGACTACAATGAAATGGGACCCCCCTCTATTTGGGATATTTAAATTATAATATTGTTTATATACGCTAGAACCTGTAAGTTATGTATTTTAATCAGTTAAAACAACATTAGCAATATAAATCAAACTTCATTTATGTCAAAAAAAGATGATTTGTAGTAGTAGTAATTTCATTTACTGTAAAAAATATTTTAATTTTTAGTCTTATATGGTTAGTATTTTTATTTTCCATTTTAAATGGCATAGTTCTTGAAGCTGAAGTGTGTGCATTGTATTCCTCTTTTTACATGGGGAAGTATGATACTTGTATATGAAGAATTGAAGAATTTAATTCCTTTTATATTATAACTTAGAAAAATATTTCAAAATCAAAGTCCAATTAGTATATTAATGCCTTATTATAATGATTCATACCCAATTTTTATTTCAAGTTTATTGATGCTGTTTTGAATTGTATAGAATTTTAATGGCTAAGAATTTTATTTTATTTTTGAACTTTGGAATCTGAAAATGACATTAATCATCTAAATTCAGAAGCTGAGAAACAAATTTTTAGATAGAAAAATGACAAAACAAAATGGATTTTAAGCCAAACAATTTTTTTCTTTCAAAATTTTTTCTATCTTGATAATTATTGAATAATTCTATGCTTAATACATGAAATCTTTCTTGGACTTCAAAATATAATATTCATGACATTTTTTAGTAAGAAGATTAGTTGACAACTAAATAAAAAATTACAAATATATTAACTCAAAGAATATGATTCCAAATTTATATTTGGCTTATTACGTAGTATATAACAATTATTTTCTTCTATATAGTAAATCAGTTTATTGTTACTATATCTAAAGACTATACAGAAATAATTTATACAACGAATGGTCCAATGATTTGATTTCATAAAGTGTCTGATATAAACTGTTGCAGTACTAGTTACAGTTGATGTATACACCTAATAATTTCATATACAATACATATTTCAAAGTGAACAAGAACAAGATTCGAATCATAAATAATAGTCAATATATATACAATAAAACAAACAGAAAATACAATTTGACATGAAATTATGTTGTTTGTTTCAATTTGTAAGAAATTTCGCGTGAAAATATTACTTTTTTGAATCTCATCATTATTCAAAAAAAACTTTAAAAAGTTCATTTAAATTTCTTTGAATTGCTCTATATTTATTCTGTTAATATATATATATCAAGTTTTTTTATGAAATAATTTGACAGTTTGTCAAATGAAAGTTTCTTTTTTTACTTTTATTTTTTTATCTGTCCTGTTTTCTTCTATATCGTCTTCTCTATTTCTCTTTTCAACATTTATATTTTGCAGCTTTGCAACCATACTCACGAATGCACATATTTTCATTCCGATTACCATACAATCTTCATTAAACAGGTTGATATATCCCAGTACCCAAACCTTTTCACCTTCTGTAACTACCGAGAAAAATACAACATTAAAGTAGACATTTACAAAAAATCTTAGCCTACCGCTTGATTCTTTTGTTCCAAAAACAATATTTCTCAGCCAGTTGCGAATTTGTACCGACGTGCTTTCTTCAGGGGTTATGTGAAGAGGTCTTGTAATATACATATCAACACTTAAAGATTCTTTGTATTGATAAATGGATTGATATACTTGTTCTGAAATGCCATTAAACTGATAGCGATAAATGGTTCTTAGCATTGATTTGAATTGTCTAACAGATCCTTTGAGCTGAAATTCATTAGACTCGTATGCCTCTGATTGAAAGTGAATAGGATGAAGACCCCAATCTTTCAAAGGATTTTGCCAATTATAAGGAATACAATAAAAGAGCGACTCGGGCTCTGAAAGCATTGTATGAAGAAGAACAACAGGATAAGGATAATCAAAAGGTTTACCATGAAGTACCATAGAAGTCTCTGGGACTGTGTATTCAGTCAGCTCTTGCTTGATGTATGTATAGCAATCCTCTCTTATGAGAGTTGTTTCTTCTTCCGAGTCGGACGAAGACACTAAATCCACTATCTCAATACTACTATTGCTACTTGTGTCATTTTCAGAATCGGTCAGAAACCTTGTGAATGTGTCTGACGATGTCATTTGTAGACATAAAAACAGTTTTGAAATGTGCAGAAGATACAAATTTCAGCAATACTCAAAAAAAATATATGATGAAACTGGTTTAATGGTGTAAAGGAATTGACGAAGTAAGCTCGCCTCATGACATTTGGTATGTTGTGTTTACAGTTATTCAGTTATATACAAATCATATGATGAAAAAAAGTTTAGTGAGTATAGATATTATATAACCTAAATTATTTAATATCAAATGTGAGTTTAGTTTAGAAAATGAAAATGTGAATAGTTATCTCGAAAAGGAAAGTTACAAGTATATAAAATTTTTGCCGTAATTGTTGGTACTCTTTAAATTTTGTTAAATGATATTTTTATACGTAATATGAATCATTTGAAATAAATTTATCATTAAAATTTAATAGTTTTTATTTCATTTCATTTTTATTTTGTCATCAAGCTTGCCTAGAGCTGGTGAATTGTACGCTCAATTAAAATACAGTCATAAAAAAATCTAAATATTTTATAAAATGCAGTAAAATCTAACACAAAAGACAAATTATTCCAAGTTACGAACATTTAAATGAAAATATGAAGATGGTTAACGATATAACCCTGTATTTTCTAGTTAATTTAATAAACAAAGCTACTAAACTTGAACTAATATTAATATTAATACTGAAGACAAAACAACATCTGTTTTGTTGCTCATTTGTTTTCAAAAGTCAGTTTTGATTAATCTTAAAATTTAAAATATTATTATCATTTTTTATCATCTCAGTCTTTTAACCTAACTAATTATTTATCCAATCACAACCACAATTAACAAATGAGCCAAGTGCGCAGTTCAAATTCTTCTGAACCAGACAAAAGGTTCCAAAAATCTACTATTTCGTCCATGTCCAAATCACCGTCAAATTTCCAAGCAGCACGTACATCCCATTCCACACTCAAGCGCACTAGTAAGTCTTCCGCACGACCATCTACATCTAATGGTGATTCTCGACCTTCTACAGATGACAATCAACGACCCTCTACAGCAGAGGCTATTCCAAGAAAGAGTACACGAATGGAGCGTCGTATGCATGCCAGACTTAATCCACGTTGGAGTATGGAAAGCGATTCCAGCCGGTTAGCTGACTCAGAAGATGAAGATATGCCAATAGCCATCAAAACATATATTGACAGACAGCTAGCGAAGTCTAGAAGAGCAGATGCAGAAATGAGAAAAAATATGGGACTAATTGATGAAACAATTGGAGTGCTATACGATAAGTTGATGAAAATGGAGGAAAATCTTGCTAAATTTAAAAACATTTTAAAAGAGGTTGAAACCAAGTTTAAAACCGATGTATGGTATTTAGATGATGTTGTCATTGAGTTGGAGTCAGACATGAGATGGGTTATGGGAAAGCTAGGTGTAGAAGAAACAGGCCAATTGAAAGAAATTGTACCCAATTTAGGGTGGAAATATAACCCTGTAGGCGGAAAAGGAGTGGAAAATGTACCTGTTGAACAACTCCGAAACAGTTCACTTGGAAGTAGCGTTTATGATGATGAGTAAAATTGATAAAAAAAAATACAATATTGAACAGACTAAACAATTATATCTTAAATTAGTTAGTATTCATCATGAAAACAAGTATAAATATTTTATTTAAAAATTTGATCCGTTGAGTTTCTATTCAAGTGAGTTTCCATTGATATCACTGATAGCTGATATGAGTTGACTATAATATTTGCGTAAAATGCATGTTCCATATTAGAGTTGACAAGAATAAAAAGATTTTGATTTATATAAAGCTATAATAAAATGAAATATTTATCAAAATAAATCAATGTGTATAGATAGATAGAAAATCTGTTTATTGTCCCTATATTTAGAGGCTATACTAATATATAATTTATACAACAAATGACATAAGTAGAAGACATGTGTATATTTTGTTATTTTTTATTGAATTATGTTGAATATTAATACTTATTATGATTTTATTTGCTAGCAAATATACCAGTTTGATATAACTGCTCATGAAAATAAATATTTAAAAACCATATATATATCAGCCTTACATTTTCACAAAAATCTGTTCACGTGACAGTAATTAAAAGTACACGTCACGTTTTTCGCCTCCTTGGTAACCAGCCCTGCCTTTTGCGTTGTGCTTAGTCTAGTTTTTGATCCAAGTGGTGCATAATACAAATCTATTTAGAGCGTACGCGTGTGTGTGTTTGCATGTTTCGAGAAGGAGAAAAAAAAAATATTTGGTTTTGAAAAGGGTTTCATATTTGATCTCCTTCCTTTCCTTCTTACATACATAGCTATTCTTACACGATAGAGTATCGAGGTTTTGATTTAGATAGAAAGCTTTGGAACTATACACGGCTTTTGAATTGAATAGCTGATTCATCTATTTATTAATTGGATAATTTTTTTTTTGATTTTGTTGTAAAAATGAATAGTATTGGATCAACGCTTTCGTATCTTCCGGTAAGTAGGGACAATGAGATCTGAAGAAGAAAAGGATAAAATACTAATGGACAGCAGCTGACCAGCTTTGCAGACAAGTTCAACTTGGAGAGTCTTCGTGTAAGTACTGCTATTTTTACTCGGCTGTAGCCCTGGTATCATTCATGATAAACGTGAGCACTGATATCAGCATAAGAAACGCAAACTAACTAAGCTTGTAGTACGACACACACGCTTTCCAATCTCGATTTGCTAATCTCAAATCTTTGACTGACTTTTTTGATGTTCGACGTATTAGCAAGCCTGAAGGATTTGGTGAGATCCAATCACGAGTGAACTTCAATCTTGGTTATTTCAGTTCTAATTATGCTGTTATTTTCTTCCTTTTGTCGCTCTACAGTCTTGTCACAAATCTGTTGCTTCTTTTCGTTATTGTTCTTGTGATTGGAGGCATGTATGGGATTGGATGTTTGAAAGGATCAGACTTGAGGCTGGGTATTGTGAGCTTTACCTCCTCGCAACTGTATACTGCGTTGATGGTCATTGCTTTGATACTTGGATTTTTTGCAAGTCCAATTTCAACCGTGCTGTGGCTTATTGGAGCTTCTGCTGTCACAATTTTGGGTCATGCTTGTTTCATGGACAAACCAATTGAAAGTGCATTTGCTGAGCAGCAGGTATAAGAGTACTATATATAAATATATAAAACTTCTTCAACATAAATCCAAAATAAACGGATTAATCATATTAGTAAAACGTTTGAATTTTAAGGCAGCTATTGTTTTTTTATTTTTTTTTTCCCTTTACCATTCTAATTTCCATTAAATATCTTGTTGAAATATTTCCAAACTAGTAAAAAAAATTGGATATAAATAAAACTCTAGAAAATCATAATTTAATACTAATAAACTTTTAAATATAAAAGAAAAAAAAACAAACAAACAAACAAACCGCTATATATTTATATAGTTATATTGCTAACTATTAAAAACTAATAAAAAAAATTCAATACAAAAAGTTGTAAAAATTACAAAAGTTTACCTCAACAATTTATCTTTGTGGAGGTTGTTGTTGATAGTATCCTTGATTCATATTACCATTATATCCTTGCTGAGAAGAAGGAGCTTGGCCATTGTTGGTCATGTTACTTAACATGGCCATAATATTAGCAGCCATGTTAGGATCTTGACCTCCAAACATTCCTGCTGGGGGTTGAGGTGGCATGTTGTTTTGATTACCACCATTTACACCTCCAGAGAGTGTGGCAAGCAATTTTGCAACGTTATCGGGTACTTGAGGAGGAAAAGGTTGTTGTTGTTGTTGCGGTTGTTGTTGTTGTTGCTGTTGCTGTGGATTATATCCATTGTTATAACTATTATAATCTTGCTGACCACCATAGTTCATTGAAGACTGATGTTGTTGTTGATCGTAACTATTCGATCCTTGGTTACCATATCCCATTGATTGATTGCCACCATAATTATTGGAAACATGGTCTTGATTGCCATAACCATTGGATCCTTGTCCATAACTATTAGGTCCAGAAGGTCCATTATTGTAGTTGTTAGGTCCAGAAATAGGACTTCCATAAGGAGCAGGAGATTGTCCTCCATAATTTAATGGACTTCCTTGTCCAAAGTTGTCTCTATTACCACCTCTATTTCTACCTCTATCACGACGTAGAGGTCTATCATTTCTGTCGTTTCTGTCATTACCCCATCTTCGGTGGTCCTTATCTCTTTCTCTCTCATTTCTAGGGTCTGGTCTGAACTCTCTTTCACGTTCTCTTTCACGCTCACGTTCTCTTTCTCGTTCAGGACGAGTAGACTTGGGTCCATTTCTCGAACTATTGGTAGGCATTCTTCTACTGATAGCTTTTGACGAAACACCAGCGCCAATCTCAATATCTGGCTCCTCAACACACAAACCACCTTCTAAAGGTAAACCACCTGTTCCACCATACGGGGCTTCAACCACCCAACGCTTATCCGCGTCGGTTAGCTTATTTAGAGGAATGACACTGATACCAGTTTGGTAATCACAACATTCTCTTGGACCAAAACCTACACCCCATCTTGCTCTAAGCGAGATGGTACCATTTTTGTTACCTTCTTCAAATTTAATTCTAGCAATTTCAGCTTCGGCTCTAGAGTAGACTTTGACAAAAGCGTGTCTTTTTTCTTTGTGAAAAATCATACTTTGTACAGGGGCCCATGGTTTAAAAATTTCAACAAGATGTTGTTCTGTCATATAGGGAGCAACACCACCAATGAACAGAGTTCTACTAAACACTTTGATGCATCCAGGAGGCAATGAGGGGTCATTAGTAACGGTTCTCTTTCTTGGTGGAGCAGGACCGTAAATATCTCCATTACTACCCCGATCACTACCACCATGTCTTTTAGGACTCCTGCTTCTCATTCTATTATTATTTCGGCCAGGAGATCTAGATCTGGCTCGGTTATCATGATTAATATTATTATCACCACCATTGCCATAATCTCTAGCACCGATACTAATATGGTTGGGGTTTCCACCACCATAACCTTGATTATTTTGAAAAGATGAAGAAGAAGGAATATTCCAAGGTTGGCCTGCAATAGAGGCAGGGTTACTGTTTACTGGTTGTTGTTGTTGTTGTTGCTGGACTTGAGCCTGAGATTGTTGAATCAAACTCGCGACTTGGCTAACATCAAATGGGGGCATTGGAGGTTGAGGCATAGACATAGAGTTTTGCTGGGGAGGAACCACAGCAGGACCTGTAGGCACTGAAGAAGGAATGGATGGAGATTGTGCATTGTTAGTACTTTTAGCAATTTTTGCCAAAACCTCCAACAAAGAAGCTGGATCAGGAGCTGGAGTTGCGGCGGGAGCTACATTAGAAGCTGTTGGTACGTTAGAAGAAGAAGGCTGAGAGCCAGTAACACTAGGTAAAACAGAAGCTAGTAAAGCAGCAGGGTCTACAACACCTGGTGCGGAAGTCGGTGTACTACTAGAGGATACAACTAGTTCAGCTTTTTTCAAATGATCAGGAGGAGAGCCATGAGGGGTAGTCGATTTATTTACATCAAAGTATCTAGCTTTGATGGTGTTAAGAGTGGATTCTGAGAAGGTTTCAGCCTTTTCCCAAATATCTACAACTTTTCTGATTTTGTCCTGTCAAAATGAAAAACAAAAATAGTAAAAAGAAAAAAAAAACAACAACGATAGATAATGATTCAAGTTAGAAAAAATTCTTTGTCGAATGAGATTTGACTTAATAATGATATGACTTACCTTAATATCGTCAGAATGAGGAATAATGAAAACGTCACTCATAATGTTTAAAATAATTAAATGAATTCTGTGAAGTCCTGCAGCATAAGTTCCTTCAGGAGCTCCAGGACCAATATCTTGATTTGATTTGACAGCCTCATCTTGATACGCTCTCGCAATTGAATCTACGACATACAAAATGCCAAGCTTATGAGAAGGTGGTGTCTTTTTGACGTGAGAATATAGGTTTTGTACTAATACGGATTCCGACTGAAAGTTCTAATTGTTAGTATACAAATTGGAAAGAAATTAATGGCGAAGAAAAAAAAATAATTACCTGTACGTTTTCGATTGCCAGGTCAGTTAATTTCCGAATTTTAGAGCCCGATACACCAGGGGGCTTAACAGACAAAAGAGCGTCCAAAGTTTCGTT
This sequence comes from Geotrichum ghanense (nom. inval.), assembly GCA_022023575.1. NCBI lineage: Eukaryota > Fungi > Ascomycota > Dipodascomycetes > Dipodascales > Dipodascaceae > Geotrichum > Geotrichum ghanense (nom. inval.). The sequence goes on along the minus strand of JAKKCX010000006.1, from coordinate 1,375,939 downwards.
GAATTCAGCAACAGGGTCAGACATGATTAACTAAAGACCTAATACTTTTAAGAGCAGAGAAATAGAATACGAGAAAATAAAAAGTTTTCTAACCAGTTCAAGACTACTATAATGCCAAAATAGATAAAATAAAACAACAACAAATAAAAAACAGTGTCGTGGAGGCAATAAGTATGGTGAAAGTACGTGTTCACTTAATAAATCTTTTTTAGAAAAAAAAAAAAATAAAAAAAAAAAACGAGAAAACAATTAGAGACAGAGGTTACAACTTTTCCAAAAAGAAAAAAAAATACTGTTTGTCTCTTGTTTATTGGTGAACAAAAAGTTTAAGGATTTCCGTAGAAAATCTGTTTGAACAAAGTCCTCTAAAGTATTCTAAGTCGAGATATAAGTATAGTTATTTAAGAAGAAAAAAAAAAAAAAAAGGGATGTTGTAAAACCATGAGACTGGGTACAATTTATACTGGTTGTAAAAAAAAAAAAAAAGATGGAAAAAAGAAACCTAACCTTGATTAAAAAATTTGTATTGTTCAAGTTTTATATCATAAAGTGTAAATTTTATGTATCAACACTTTGTGACAAGAGTTAAAAACAAAAAAAAAAAAAAAAAAAAAAAAACATGTATTTTCCTATAAAATTCTGAAAAATTCTTACAATTTGCGAGCTATGCGGCATGAAAATACAGTTACAAGTAATATTTTATATAGGTAAAATACATGGATGAATAGGATCAACAAACTTGTATCATATTAATTACTGTTGTTAATTATTCTTCATGTAGTATTACAACAAGCAATTAAGGCTGTTACCTATATATTATTAAAAGGAGTATTTTGATAATATGATAAATATACATATATATTATTATTAATTAGAATAACATTTAATATGAGTGACAATACTATCAGTAAATATTTATAATTTATATGAATAAATACGAAGAAAATATAAACTCAACTGATATAGCTGGAAATAAAAAAAATTGATAATGAAATAAGTCAGATAATAAAGTGTTTTTATTTTCTGAGAAAAAAAATTTGTTACAATATTACTCGTTGTTATTGGCTATTCAATTTATAAATTTCTATATAGTCAGTTGAAAAATTACATATAAATATATCTAACTGTGAATCAATTCAGCTAATTGGAGACAGTTGAGCACATTTTTAAAAACTCTACATGCTATAGAGTATGAAATATTGAAAACTATCCCTCCAGAACTTGATCTTCATGTCTTGACACCAAGAAAGATTTGGAATCAGTGGTAAAGTTCTTAAATTCTCTATTGGACTTGCTATGTTGATGGTTGGCTTGTAACTAGCAGCTTGTAAAGGTTTTGCTGTGAGTCAAAGACTGATTCTGAATTATCAGTTCTCATGTATATCACAGATTTCCCTTCACACATGGTTTACGAACCATGAAGAATTTTTGCTGAAACCCCTATACGCGCTGAGACTGCTACTTTGTCAATCTTTATGAGATGAATATATGAACTACATGTCTCATACTTATGTCATTTGTTGTATAAATTATATATTTGTATAGCCTTTAGATATAGAAACAATAAACTGATTTTCAATCTATATCTAGACAGTTAAAAGGAACGCAAAAAAGTTTTCTTCTATTATTATTTAATGATTGAATTTGTTGACACAAAATCAAAGTTGAATGTGGTTTATTTACAAGTGTTAGAGAAGAAATGAATAACAATATATATATATATATATATATATATATATATTAATATTGTTGATTGTTGTAGTAAGAATAATTGATAAAATAACAATTACGTCAATAATTTTCGTATTATCACTATAATAAACAATGGTAATCAGGTACAGAAACGGTACAGCAAAAAATTATATAATAATTACATGAGATTTACATAAATGCATACGAAGCTAACCTAAAAAAGAAATATAAAAAACAAACTCAACAGCATGATAGATTACGTACCTTTTTGAGTTTGATCTCCGATAACCTTTTATTTGTGTGGCCCTTTGACATGGGTAGGTATTTTGACTTGAAAAGTGTTTAATGACAGAATTTCAATTAATTATTATTTTAAATGAGTTTTAATTTATTCTTCATCAATACAAGAATAATCATGTATGAATATTTTGTTCATGAAGAAAACAAAAAAAAAACTCCAGTAATGATTTAAGGTATGAGACTAACTTTCACCTTTCTCCCTTTTTGACCCCCCAGTGATCTAGATTAAGTAGGCAAAGAAGATACATTTTAAGGTGTGGATTAAGAGTGGCTACAAATATACAGGCTGCCTTATGTGGAATTGTGGCATCAAAACCTGCAGATATTTTTTTTTTGCAGTTGGACCGATGTCGGTAGTAACTAAGAAGCGGGTATCATTGGATGATGACAGATTATGTATTATTGAATAGTTGTTTGCATTTGCTTGAGTTATGCGGGAAAGATTAAAGAGTAGCAGGAAAAAAAAAAAAGTGGGTGGTTTAAATGAAGTGGTGGTAAAGATCCAGCATTCTCTAAACATATATATATATATTATAAAAACTTTTTGAATATAAACAAAATTAAGACTTTATAATATGAATAGAATTAAAAATATAAACAAATTGAAAGCTTTTGATTTGAAAAGAATCTTTAATTTATTCTGTTTTGGCTATGAAAGTGGTACTTCTTCCATGATGTTGGGCTAGAACTCAAGATATTCCAAAGTTTAAGATGCAAGATTAAACCACGGAAACTTCTAAGACAACTTCGGTAAAATATGAGATTTTTTGGTGATTGTATATTTGTATCGCGATTAATATTATTTGAAGTATTTTATTTCAAATCGATGGTTTTATTATTTTTTTCATCATAGTATTAATTCTCTGTTTATAAATGATGTATTCCTGTTTTAACTCTTTATGATGATTCTTTATCTCATGAATCATACTTTATTCTTCATATTTGATATTTCATACTTTGTTCTTCATATTTCATACTTTATTCTTCATATTTCATATTTCATACTTTATTCTTCATATTTTATAGTACATTTTCATCATATAGATTTTTTTTTTTATAGTTGCTAATATCCTTTCATAAAATGTTTCTTTGTTGAATAAATTTATTATATATAAACTTCTTTCTTTTCTTTTTTCTTTTTTTTTTCTTTTTTTCTTTCTTTTTTTCTTTCTTTTTTTTTTTTTTCACTAATATTTATTGTCAAGTTCTTGGCACCTTCTTCTTGGGGAATTTTTAGGATAATATATTACACAATTTAGGACCAGGTAAAAATGCATTAAAGAGCTGTAAGAAAATGTAAAATAAGAGTAAAAAGAAAACAAAATGTATGAATTTTTGAACTCCTTTGAAGAAAAATGATAATCAGATAGTAATAATTGAATGATGGTAATATTTAAATGATAGTAAAAGATTTAAATCTATTTGAATAAAAAATTCATGGATCAATTTTGTATATTATTCATAATGTAGAAAATTTACCGTTGTATGAATTTTTTCATACAATACGATTTCTTGTTGTATGTATCGTTCAGATTTTCTTTACTTGTTAATATTCATACAAAAGCTACAATTCTTTATATGCACCAAAGTAAAGTTGCCCAGGATTCTCCTAGCGGGCTCTTGTTGATTACTTACACCTATAATTTTCGTTTCGTTTCGTTTCTTTTCTTTTTCTCTCTTTTTCAAGTATACCTTCTTTTTTTTTTTTTTCTCTCTCTTTTTCTCTCCCTCTTCTTTTACCTTTTAGTATTAGTTTCACCAGTAATATTATTCATTTTTATTTATTTATTATTATTATTATTATTATTATCATTTTTATTATTACTTTTAAAACTCACTGCTGGCCTCTTTGATTCTTTTACTATCTTTTTTTCTTCTAATTTATTTATTCATTTATTTATTTATTAATTTTTTTTTTTCCTGCCAAATCATTCATACAGTCCCATAAGGACCTCTAATAAGCATCTTCAGTAAGAATCTCCAAAATGAGAATCCTAAAAACTACACATATTCTACTATTCGTCAGCTTTCTGATTGTTCTAGGCATTACCTTTCCTCTTTTATCAAGTACTTCAAGTACATCAGCAAACACTTTCACTTCAAGCACAAAACTCTTTCTCGACAAGTATTCACAATATATTCCCTCATACCATTTTAAAACAAAAAACGATGTAGAGCCTTTCGACTACAGCAAAATAAAAAAAAATAGAAAATATGCAGTCACATCAAGTGTGCAAACATCATCATTCACTGGTTATGCCCTTAACTTGGGTTATTCCATTAGAAAATTCAACGATTTGGAAGCAATGGATGCAGAAATGATTCTCCTTGTCAGAACCGAAGGAGCAGACGGCGTCACAGCTGAAAACATCACTAGATTAGAGAAAGTTGGGTGGAAAGTCCAAGTTGCTGAAGAACTCGAATTTGAACATGTTGACACTGGAGATATTCGTTCATGGCATAGACACAACCTCAACAAACTCCATCTCTGGACTTGGACTCAATACGAAAAAATCGTCTTTATCGATGCCGACGTGCTCTGCAAGGGCTCATTCAGCGAAATTCTACAAATGCCAGGCGACATTGCTGCTTCTGCAGATGTTTGGTGGAACATTTTAACTGACAATAAGTTCAACTCAGGTGTCATTGTCATTAGACCCAACCTAGAAGAATTTAGATCTCTATTTAAGGCTGTTAGTGATCCAAAAATGCATTCTCCTAATGATGCCGACCAAGCATTTTTAAACAACTATTACAAATTTAGATACTTTGGCCTCCCTTACAAGTACAATTTCAATCTCGTCATGTATACAAATCACAAGGAAAAGTGGAATTTATTATGGGACGAAGCTGTGTTTGTTCACTTTACCACTAGAAAGCCACGTACAAAAGCAGGTGGGCACTGTGAAAGAACCTGTGACCATTGGGAGCCTTTAAGGTGGTATTCCATGATGTATCAAGAAATGATTGACTATTATGGCTTTGAAGATTTGCCAGTATTAGGCTGATTTTTTATCTACTTATCGTGGATGATGATGCGATAATATGAAGTGTTGATATTAAAGAAAGAAAGAAAGAAAGAAAGAAAAAAAAAAAATTCTCATGATATACCCTCTAAGTCTGTTGAGTTGGCATTTAGCTAACCCTACACAACATAATTAATTTAATGGTGATATGTATATTCCAATGGATAGATGAATCATATATATCATACGAAAAATATACACACAAAATCGGGTATTGAAAAAAATAATTTGGGGGATAAAACTCAAGAAAAAAATTAGGAAGCATTTGTGTTTGTATCCATATAATAAATATTGAGATAAAAATACGGGGATTGAATTGTTATAAGGTTTCAAATTCTATTTAACGCTCGAAACTAAAAATTATTTAAACCTAGGAATGAAATTATATGTTTATATTCAAAGTAGAATTAAAATAAAAATAAAAATTAAAATAAAAATTAAAATAAAAATTAAAATACAAATACTTGATACTAAAATTATTAATATTTTTTTTAAATAAAAGTTGAAATCATTTTATCGTAATTTATTTTATTTAAATATGTAGTATTATTCTTATTTTCAAGTTTATTTTCGTGGTTTCCTAAGTTTGTTTTTGATTAATAACCTTGAATTTTTTTATTTTTATTTTCATTTTTATTTTCATTGTTTGGCTTTCAAGTTTATTTATTTATAGTTAAGTTAGTTGATCAATGTAACTAGAAATATATATATATATATGTATGTATTTATATTCAATAAAATTGGTCTGAATTTTAACAAACTTACGTTTTATCGTGAGAAATGCTATTTATGTTTCAGAATAAAAAAAAAAAAAAAAATACAAAATAGTATATAATATATAATATATGAAATAGGTAGGATTCAAAAGTAAAACTACCAATTAAATAAATCGCTAAATATATATATTTATTTTTTAAGTTCAAATATTTAAAGTTTTTGGTCATTTTTTATTTATTTATTAATTCCGTTTTCTATTTTCTTACTGGTAGTAGTAAATAGATGAATATAAAAGTTAAACATAAATAAATAAATAAATAAATAAATAAATAAATAAATAAATAAATAAATAAATAAATAAATAAATAAATAAATAAATAAATAAATAAATAAATAAATAAATAAATAAATAAATAAATAATTTAATAAATAACTAAATAAATAACTATATTATTCAATAAATAAATAAATAATTAAATAAAATAAATAAATAAATAAATAAATAAATAAATAAATAAATAAATAAATAAATAAATAAATAAATAAATATAAATAAATAAATAAATAAATAAATAAATAAATAAATAAATAAATAAATAAATAAATAAATAAATAAATAAATAAATAAATAAATAAATAAATAAATAAATAAATAAATAAATAAATAAATAAATAAATAAATAAATAAATAAATAAATAAATAAATAAATAAATAAATAAATAAATAAATAAATAAATATGAAAATCATGTAATTTGAATATAAATATTTATTAATACTAAAGGGTAATTTTTTTTTTACATGTTTAATGTTTAATTTTTAACTTTTTATTCTATTTTATTTTATTTTTTACCTATTTCTTTGAATGTAGATAATGGTATGATTTGGAAAAGATGATATATATAATAAAAAAAGTTAAATATAGTCTTCATTGCTGTCATCATCGTTATCATTACTCTCTGGTACTGAATCAACATCACTATCAATCACACCAAAATCTTGTCTTTTTAAACCATTCTCAAGTTTAGTTGTTCCAAGATCTAGATCAGATTCAGCCTTTTCACCAAGCCATGCTCGAGCTGCCTTATCATACCAACTTTCATCTCTAAACTCATTATAATCTAAACCTTCTTCTTCTTCTTCTTCTTCTTCTCCTTCTTCTTCTTCTGAATATGTAAAAGTTGTTTTATCCTGCTTATCTTCAACATCTTCATCTTTGTAACTAATAGAGTCTTTATCAACGTTACCATTTACCTCTAATGAAAGTCCATTCCGCCAAAAAAAATCACTTTGAAACTTTGATTTCTCAGTATACCTGGAATGGTTATACTCAGTCTTAGATCCAGGCACAACACCCATTTGGGACCCAGGATAGCTTGCAAAGCTATGCAGGAACGTATGGTACGCTTTAATTGACCCTGGTCCTTCCAGATCTTTAAACGGTAAAGGCTTGGCTTTTTCTATCTTTCGCTTTTTAGCTGGGAAAGAAGAAAAAGAAGAAGAAGATGATGATGATTCATAAAATTCTGAAAGTAACCGCCGCTTTGCATGATAAGGCCCAAGCATCCCGGTTTGAAGTGCTAAAAGTTGTTTCTTACGAGCAAGCGAGTGTGAAGACTGAACACGTCGTGCTCCGTAAGCTGTATACAAATCAGCCTTACGCACCGACCGTGGGTCAGTTGCTGGATGATATGTGTTTAGGAAAACCAGCGAAGAATATTCCACATCAAGTGATTCTTGCATATCAAAGTCTTCAAGATCTTGAGCTTCTATAAGCGTGAACTGCTCTTCAAGGGCCTCTAACAAAGGTGAATGCGGCGGCGATAGTGAATCGGGAGAATCTGATCCTGAAAGCTCAAAATAGGGTGAAGTTTCATACCCTGGTCCAATAAGATTGTTCAATGGCGATCCACTGGCATGTATGCTTTGCTCTTCATTGTCAACTTTAAAAATTAAATCTGGTTTTCTTTGTCTAGTTGCTCCTTCTATCTCAGGTTTAAAAACATTTTCAGTCAACACATTTTTGATTTCAGATTTGACGTCTTTACTTTTTTCATTGTAATACTCTATTCGTTGTTCATATGGCTTATCGGGTTCTAACTTCCAAATTCCATACTTGGTTTTGGTATAATCATTCAAATACTCTTTTTTCTCTCTCAATGTTCGAGGTCGACCAACCTTATGTCCTAAGTAGCCATTAGTACGCCCGTAATAAGATTTTTCATCATCAATAGCAAACTCATCTGAGTATATAAATCGACTTCGTTCTGGAAAATCTTGCCAGTATTTCAAGCTACTTATAGGCATGTTCATGCGAACACACTCTCTATGAATATCGTATACCGTAAGCTCATTGGCAAGTCGGCCCTTATGAGCAGACACTCTAAGTAAAATCTTCCGAGTAATATCAATGATTGTATTAGTTAGTTCATCACAAAATGAACTGTCAAATCCATGGAATCTGGATGGATCATGTTCATATGCCATTTTCTGTTCATAAGGTGCTTGTGTAAACACTCGATTGCTTAATCTAAACAAGTTTCGAATGTTTAAAAGTCCACTCTTGTCTTCTTTCACTGCTCTATAAGGTATACTGTATTTATGCTGACTCAATGGATTATCCAGTCCTTCCCTAATAAATTTGGGTTTATTTTGGATTAATAGCTGATGGCCAATCGTGTAGTCTTTTGTTTCATGGGCATATTGTAGCCCTCTTGCTTGGCTTTCCTCCATTTCAATCCAATCCTCACTCATTTCATATGCAATGGGAATATCCTTCATTGTTATCTTTTTTTCCGTCTCATACTCAATTCCTGTATCTTTAATTTCATCTGTAGCTTTCATCAAAAGATTGAGATAATTTTCACACTCAATCTCGGATTTGGTTCGCACTCCACGAGCAATCCCCGAAATATCATGTCGCGACCGTCTACCTAAAAACACAAAAAATCGTTCCTTTTCAGCAGCACTCCAATATGTACCATTAATGACCCCTGATTCAAGCTTTTCACAAACATTGTTTTCTTGCATCACTGCATTCCATGAATGTAATGGATTTGACGGTAAAGTGTGATTAACTTCATCTGAAACAGAGACTGCACCTCCATCTAAACGTGAAAATGGAATTGTGCCCTCTGCAAACTCATGTAATTCCTTGGTGTAAAATTGTAAGTAGCTATGATTAAAGTCTTCTTCTTCAAAAATTTCTTCAAAGTGGGATGCACCAATACTTGGTGTGTTTTGACCAGGCTCAACATATTTAAATGTTCGATCCAGATCAGGTTCTTTATTCCCAAGAAGTGACTTGCCGTAATTTTGCACATATTCTCTAGTCTCTGTAGCCTTTTGTTCATATTCTCTTTGATCTAGTCTTTCAACCACCTTAGCAGCTTTACTAGCAAACTCATTCTCCTGGCCTAAAGGAAGAGACTCGGTAGAGAAACTTGGTTTATTGTTGTCCATTAGTCTTATGCATGGAATCTAACTGATATACTGAACAACACGACAGTTATATTCTATGCTTTTGTTACCGATTTTATTGTTATTTGTATTCTTTTGCCCACAGATTAATGATAATATATCTATGGTGATTACTTGAACTACCTCCCAAAATTTCAATATTCGGCTTTTGGGACATTAAAAGTCAGATTCAAATCATAAATCACGTGAAAAGAACCGATGAACGGAAAAAAAAAAAAAAAAACTTTTTTATTATTTTAATTTTTCTCCAGCGTATATACACAGAAGCTCTTATTTCGGCTTATAGTATCAATTTTTTTTTTTTTTAAAAAAATTTTTTTGCTATTTTGAACCCTTGATCAGTTCTATAATTTAACTGACAGAATTAAACAATTTGTCAGTTTTTAAACTTGTTTTAGCATGATTCATAGGCACCAAGCCATCCTGCGTTCAGTGGCGAAAGCCCGAGGGGCTCGGATGAGCGTGCGGTGGAACTCAGGACCGGATCCGTTAGTTGCGACAACACCAGTATCAACATCAACTCCAGCTCCAGCTCCAGCAGAGGTGTCAGAGTCGACAACCAATAACATAACCCCTAAACGAGGTACAAAGTTACCTCCAAAAGATCAAAAATTTGTAATTCTGAGTGCAAAAGAATCAAGTATTCTTCCACGGCATAGAGCATTTACACGTAAATCTATGCCCAAGTTCGAACAGATCGATGTGCAGCTCAAAAAACTGCTAGTCTTCAAAAGCGAAGTAGACGATGAAGTTTTACTTGATAGCATTTCGAAAATGAAACCAAGAGCTATAGATGTCTCTGTCAAGAGATATGAACAGTTAAAGAATGATATCATTAGAGCTTACTCGAAGGTACAATTGAAACTTTACTTGTCAGAACGAGCAAACATGAAAATAATTAAATCTTCCATGAAAAAAGATGATATGGCTCGCCATATCATTGACAAATTTTGGAAAATCCGCAAATCTTTTACTATTGATGAAGCTTCAGATGTTATTGTTGAGAATTCTATCGATCTTTCCTCTCGTGATTTGTTCATCATTTTAAGTAATAACGGTAAACTGCCTAGGTCTTGGAGTAAATCTGGCGCTAAGATTGTTGTTCTTGGTGATGAACAAAAGATTATCATTCGTTCAACGGCAGACACTTTTGAATGGATTAACGCATCAATTATGAAAACGCTCAATTCGATTCACAGAAGAGTTCTCAGTACTGAAAAATTATCTAGCCTCATTGATGTTTCATCTCTTCCATTCAATCGTATTCAAAGACTATCCGACGTCTATATTGCTAAAAATGGACACACCCTTGAATTCTCAGCTATTCACCAAGATTCTTTGGATCAAGCTAGTAGATTAATTTTAGGTGCAACTGGCCTTACATTCCGTCTAGATGAAAATTATTTGGTGGATTCTAGCGAAGACAACATTAAAAAGGGTGTATATGCGCCTTTTGTAGACGACGATTCCATGTCTTGGATAGACAGAGAAAAGGATTGGTGCCGTTGGAGATTTCCACGTACTAGAATTGCTAAGCAGAAGATAAACGAGCTTGCTGAGGAAGTTGACTTGGAAGATATTTTCCATTCTCCATCCAAATCTTTTGAGCATCTTAAAAATGTATCTAATTTGCAACATCCTTCACTTGAGCTTGTATCAAAATCATCTTCAAGCAAAATCAATCTTGAATCTCTGGATGCATCGCTGTCTACAAATGTAGCTGATCAATATACAGATTTAATTACAGATTCATTGCTTAAGAGCTTTGAGCTAGCACATGAAAATTCACATCGACCATCGGAAAAATCTCTTGATGCTACTGAAAACAAAGTTATTACTATTGCTGCAACGTTTGGATGTATTTTACAAGAACATGAAGCTAATAATGATAACTCTACAGCTAACTTTGTTGAAAATATTGCTAAAGTCAAGACTACTTTCCAGCCAAATATTCCTAGTGTTTTTGAGTTTTCAAGTACTCTCCCCTTATTATCTAGTGAATCTGAGCAGTCAACTGAAAATGTTGAGAATCAAGATGAACTATTGTACGATGAAGAATACGATCCCAAAGACAGTTTCAAATTGAGCCGTAATGGTAATGGAGAGAAGCTAGATTTAACAGAAACGTTTTTTTCAAATGGAAAATCGCCTAAGGAAGCTCTTGAATCTCTTGAAGAAATGAATTTAGACGTTGAAAACAGTAGTGACGTGGATAATCATACTTACCAAGTTCAAATCAAATTTGTACCCAATCCTTTCCACGAAGACACGCCTGATAATTTTCAAACATTGCCCACTCTAGAATTGTGGGTAGACATTGATCACAAAGAGACTGCGGATTTTAGTACAGCTAATTTGGTTGCTGTTACCCGTGAGTCGGTAGTTTACTCTAGTTTGGCTCATAAGAATTCAGATTTAAAAGTTTCTGCAACTGAAGCTCAATTCATTGATATTGAAAGCAACGAAGGTGTTGTAAAATATCTGGCCAAGTCACAATTGAATTTCTCTGGACGCTCCAAAATTTTTGCTCCCTTGATGATGAATGTGAAGTTGACACCAGATGCTGAGCCTGCTCAATACATGTACCAGTCTATGGCATATCGCAAACAAATTGATTTACAATATAACGATCATCTTCTTCAGTTATCTTCTATTGAAGGTGGTCTTATTGGAGGACATAAAGTGGAGGCCAATTTAATTTTAGATATAGATTCCAACGCCCAGCAAGATCTTGATCGTACTCAAGTTAAAAGTTTTGTTAAAGATGCTTTACAATTTGTTGACGAAATGGAGCCTATTAATATGGCTCAAAGGAACAATGTTTAATCAAATTGATACTCTTAAAAAAATTGATAGGAAGATAAAAAAAAAAAAAAAAAAAAAAAAAAAAAAAAAAAAAAGGTTGAATCATAACTAATATATCAATTGGTTTGTTTATCGATTTTGAGTTTGATTTTTTTTTTTTTTTTTGATTTTTTATTCTTTCTTTATTTTTATTTTTTTATTTTTATTTTTATTTTTTTTTTTCCATTTATTATTATAATCATTATTTTTCATCTTAATAATAATAAAATTTGTACATAAATATCTATATCTATAAATATTACAGCATAATTGTTAAAATCATTATTAAATTAGAGTATGAAATTTTTTTGCGTTTAATGAATATTGAATATATCATTAAAAAAAAGTATCTTTTTATTTAAAAATAAAATAAACATTGAGATATCTACATATATATAATGACAATAACAAAATTAATAAAACTGCATTTTTTTTTACAAATTATATATATATATATAAGAAACAAATCATAAAATTTAAAAACATTAAAGGAAAATTGTCTAAATTACATACTAAGAAAAACTAATAATAAAAAAAGCATCAAGAAAAATCTAAAAAAAATATGTCAAAACAGTAAACAAACTTCGGGGCATATCTAACAAAACCTTTTTCCTAAATAAAACATAACAGTAGGAACAAGCAAAGCATTCATCAACATTACAGTATCCCTCACACCAACAGCTCTATCAATTGACATTATTATACTTGTTCAGATTCAGGTTGTGGTGCTTCTTCATCAGGAACTTTATCTTTTGGCTTAATTCCAAAAAGCCATTTAAACCAGTCTATCAAACGACTAAACCAATTTTTCTTTTTAGTCTTGACTGCGGTAGAAGCTCCAGCATGTTCTGCATCCGAAGGTCCTACTTCAGAAATTACAGGTTCAACTCCATTTTTTGTATTTTCTGGATGTAGAGAATCAACAGCAGTAGCACCGGTTGGAACAGGGACAACTGTAGCACTGGTTGTTACAGGAAAGATAGCAGTAGCTTGATCCGAAAAGGGATCTTCAGGTGCAGAAGGGGTGTCGGAAGCTGGAGCTGGAGCTGGAGTAGCTGCTGGAGCTGGAGTAGCTGCTGGAGCTGGAGTAGCTGCTGGAGCTGGAGTAGCTGCTGGAGCTGGAGTAGCTGCTGGAGCTGGAGTAGCTGCTGGAGCTGAAGCAGCTTCCTTAGGTGGATCAGCAGGTGCTTCTGTCGAAGAAGACGGATCAGCTTTATCAGAAGGAGCCGATGCTGCAGTAGCAGACTCATCCTTTGAAGCTTCACCTTCCTTCGGTGAAGAAGTACCTGATGCACCCTTTGCCTTCTTAGCCTTTTCTTTTTCCTTTTGCTTTTTAGCTCTGGCTTCTCTTTCTGCTTCTCTTTCATCGTCAAGCGCAGCAATAGGTGCTACAATGGATGCCAAAGGAGCTGTTACTGCTGCCACAATTCCAGCAGTTGCAGCCACTGCAGCCATTGGAGCAGCTACAATAGGAATCGCTGCAGCAGCACTAGCAGCACCTGCGGCAATAGAGCCTGCAACTGCTGCGACGGGTGTGGACACTTTCGCGATTCCTTCAGCAATATCAGCAGCAACATCTTCAATCTTTTCAATAAGAGTTTCTTCTTCTTCTGCATCTTCTTCTCCTCCTTCTCCTTCTTGTTCTTCTTGAGCTCCATTTTCGGGTTCTTTAAGTGTGACTGCGACATCATGCTCAACCAAACTTTTTGATGTTATAGCAGTCACCTCTTCGGTTGAAGTGGTAGGTGCTTCTGTGTCTGAACTAGGAGCAGTTGGATCTGGTGTAGCTGCTGGAGCTGTTGCAGTTGCTGGAGCTGGTGTAGTAACTGGAGCTGGTGTGGCTGCTGGAGCTGAAGCTGAAGCTGCTGGAGTAGCTTCTGGTACTACTGGAGCTGGTGTGGCTGCTGGAGCTGAAGCTGAAGCTGCTGGAGTAGCTTCTGGTACTACTGGAGCTGGTGTGGCTGCTGGAGCTGGTGTAGCAACTGGTGCTGGTGTAGCAACTGGTGCTGGTGTAGCTGCTGGAGCTGGTGTAGCAACTGGTGCTGGTGTAGCAACTGGAGCTGGTGTAGCAACTGGAGCTGATGGAGCTGGTGTAGCTGCCGGAGCTGGAGTAGCTGCCGGAGCTGGTGTAGCTGCTGGAGCTGGTGTAGCTGCTGGAGCTGGTGTAGCTGCTGGAGCTGGTGTAGTAACTGGAGCTGGTGTGGCTGCTGGAGCTGAAGCTGAAGCTGCTGGAGTAGCTTCTGGTACTACTGGAGCTGGTGTGGCTGCTGGAGCTGGTGTAGCAACTGGTGCTGGTGTAGCAACTGGTGCTGGTGTAGCAACTGGTGCTGGTGTAGCAACTGGTGCTGGTGTAGCTGCTGCTTCTGGCGCAGGAGTAGCAACTGGGGCTGGCGCTGGTGCTAAAGAAGCTTCTGTCACTTGAGTTGAAGTAGCCTCGGGGGCTGAAGCCAAAGCTGGTGAAGAAGTAGCTACAGGTACTGAAATTTCAGTGGGTACTTCATTCGAAGTTGAAACAGACTCTATAGCAGCATTTTGAGTCGAAGCAGCCACAGATTCGGAAGTTTCAGATGGAGCCGGTGCAGTAGCAGATGTTGTCTCTACAGGAGACGTCGAAATGGTCTCCTTTAACGCGATTTCTGCTGAAGTTTCAACAGGATTTGAAATCGATGCTGCCTCTACTGTAGTTGGAATGGAAGTTGGCTCGATTGGAGCGGATGCTAAAATAGAACCAGTAGAGTCTTCAGCTGAAGACACAGCAAGTTTACTTGTAGCCGCACTAAGTACGGCTGAACTCTCAGGAACAACACTTGCAACAGTATCAGGGACAGATTCAGCAGTATTAGCACCCTCAGAAGGAGCAGCCAAAACTTCTCCAGTAGAAGTTGCTGACTCTAGAGATTTAGATACAGATGCAGTATCAGTTGATATTTCTTTTGGTGCTGTTTCTTGAGAGTCCTTAGTGAGAATATCAGTAGCTAAAGGTGTATTGGTATTTGGGGTAGCGTCGGGAATTGCTGAATCATCTTTAGGAGCTTCAGATACTTCAGGAGCAGGGGAAGCAGCAGCTTCATCAGAGGACTGCAAGATGGCTCCTGCAACAGCTGCAACAGGAACAGTGGCAGCTGCAGCAATAGAGGTTGCAACCAAAACTGGCGTAGCAACAGCAGCAGCAGCGGCTTTTCCAATAGCAGATTCAGGAACAGGTACCTCGTCAGATTCTAAATTAGCTGAAGTCTGCTCTGTATCAGCTGATTCGCTTTGAATTTCTTGATGGGTAGGAGTTTCGGTTGCTTTGTCTGTAACAATAGTGGTAGCAGATGCAGGAACTGATGTCAAAATTTCTGTAGGATCAGGTTCGGTCGTTGAAATCGAAGTGGCAGGCTCTGTAGATTTCTCTTGTTCAAAAGTTGATGCTGGCACTTGTGCTGCTTTTGGCTCCTGTACAGGAGCCTCGAATGATTCTGGTTTTGGCGCAGGAGCAACAGGCTCAATAGGTTTCTCAGGTTCAGACTCTGGTACTGGTTCTGGTTCTGGTGCCTTCACTGGCTCTGGAGCTGGTATTGGTTCTTTTGGTGTAGGAGCAGTAGCTGGAGAATCGACAGGTTGTTCAGGTGCTGGTTCGGGTGCTGGTGCTGGTGCTGGTGCTGGTGCTGGTGCTGGTTCAGGTGCTGGCGCTGGTTCAGGTGCTGGTGCTGGTTCAGTTGCTGGCGCTGGTTCAGGTGCTGGTTCAGGTGCTGGTGCTGGTTCAGTTGCTGGCGCTGGTTCAGGTGCTGGCGCTGGTTCAGGTGCTGGCGCTGGTTCAGGTGCTGGCGCTGGTTCAGGTGCTGGTGCTGGTTCAGGTGCTGGTGCTGGTGCTGATGCTTCTGGTGGAGGAGTAGCTGGAGAATCTACTGGTTTTTCAGGCTCAGGAATAGGCTCTGTCTTTGCAGGTACCTCTTCTTTTGCATCGTCAACAGCTGGTTTAGTTTCTTCCTTTTTTTCAGCAGCAGGCTCCTCTTTTTTTGGAATTGCAGGCTCATCATCTAAAGCTGCGTTGACCTTTTCCGATTTTTTGAAATCTTCTTCATCATCATCTAAGGCTGCAATTGGAGCTACAATTTTAGCAACAGGACTGGTAGCCGCTGCAATTGCACTAGCAACCCCGGATACAGCTAGAAAAGGAGCAGCACTTCCTTTTGGCACTTTCTCCGCAGCCTTAGAACTGGCATCTGCTATACTTTGAGCAGTTGTTGCAATAGGAGTTGTTATAGCTGCCAACTCTTCGGCAGCACTGGCTGCAATATGTTCTAATTTATGAAGAACTGATTTATCATGACATCCTTCTTCTTCTTCTTTTTCATTATTTTCTTCATCATCACCTTGTTTTTCTTCTTTATTTTCATCTTCTGATGTTTTTTCTTCTTTAGCATCTTCAGCACTGGGATCGCCAGATTCTACTTCTTTCTTTCCTTCAGCAGAAGGTGCGGCGGAAGTGTCAGCCGTGCTAGCTGGGGTTGTAGATGCTGGGACAGTCTCATTTACAGTTGGAGCCGCTGCTACTTGAGGAGGTACAGCAGAACCATTAGTAGCTGCTAATGGCGTAGTCAGCAAAGTTTCTGTTTCAGGCAAAGGAGTCGATACAGGAGCTGGAACTGAACCTAAAGCTGGATTTGACGTTGAAACAGGCACGGGTGCTGTAGTAGTTGGATTAGGAGTCGTCACTGGATCCGGTATAGATTGTGTGCTTTCAGACGCAGAAGCAGGAATAGAGGGAGTTACTGGCTGTACAGGCAACACAGGCGGTACAGGAGTGGAATTAGGAACATCAGAGTTAGTGGAACTATCGGTAGGCGCGGGTGTAGAAACAATGGGCTCAGGCTGCGCTACTTGAGATGTTGTGCTGGTAGTATGTGTGTCTGGGACAGAAGCAGAGGTGTTGGAGGGAATTATGGTCGTACTATCAGCAGTTGAAGTCTATAATTTAAAGCATGTTAGTTCAGTATCATAAAGCAATATCAGTGAAAATCACAAATTATAATATGCAGTGGGATGTATGGACTATCGGATTATTCTTTTCAGGGGAAATGAAAGAAAACCAACATACCGTATCAGGATTAGCGAAAATCTTCTCTTGTTCAGTGACAGAAGGAATCACGAGCCCAGGCATGGCGCCAATAGCAGCTGCAACTGGATCTTTGGATAAGTCCACTGGCTCATCTGCGATAACAGTGGGTTTAACTGTTGATTCCTGTGAAGCAGGTTGCTCGGTGGATGCAGACTGCTTTTTTTCCAGCTCTGAAAGCTGTGCAAGATCAGAAAATAAAATGTAATTGTTTTCAATTCCACCCTCA
Organism: Geotrichum ghanense (nom. inval.); assembly: GCA_022023575.1. NCBI lineage: Eukaryota > Fungi > Ascomycota > Dipodascomycetes > Dipodascales > Dipodascaceae > Geotrichum > Geotrichum ghanense (nom. inval.). The sequence continues at coordinate 1,358,551 of JAKKCX010000006.1, read as the reverse complement.
TCTGGAGCAGTTTTTGCGTTTTGGTCTATTTGCCATTCACCATCAACGACATATTTGTACAAGACTTTGTCTTCCGGGTTGGCGAATGAAACGGGGGCAATGAGCTCAAATGAGCCGTCAGATTTTTTGATGAGAGTTAGAGATTTAGACCAGTTATCGAACGTGCCGGTTACCTGGACTTGGGAAGGACCAGAAGGCCTAAGAATATGAGATTGTCAGAAATAGAAAAACACATTTTAAGATGATTATGAAAGTAAAACATACCAAGCAAAGATGAAATAGCTCATGGATTAAAAGTAGTTCTTTTTTATTGGTTTTTTTGTTTTGTTTTGGTTTCGTAGATGTATTTCCTGTAAAGTACTTAGTGATTAGCACTGTATTCAAGTGCAAAAAGCTCTAGACAGAGTGTTTGTTTAATATTGTTTATATTAGCGCTGTTGTCTAATAGTGAGTAGGACACCAGCGTATGAATAGATTGTCTAAGGAGAGCGAGAGTAAAAGGAGAAAGATGAAAGAGAGAAAAAGAAGAAGAAGAAGAAATAGGAAATTCAGGGATGGCTCGGTTGTTTTTTTTTTCGTATATCTATATATTATTATTTTTGTGTGTGTGTGTATGTTTCGTCTTGTATTGAAAAGTCAAAAAGAGGCTGCTCTATGATCATTATACTCTGATGTTCCGACTTCGGTTAGCACTAGATTGGCTCTTTATGCATCAGGCTCCGCAGCTGTTCGAGGCGTGCTGATGCTCAAAAGCTGCTGGAAATTCAAGTGCTTTTGTCGGGTTTTCTAAAGTACTTGCGTCCCGGTCGGACTTTGAGAAGCATTTGCATGCAATATTACCATTTGGACGCCATTTTGTAAAGACTTTTCGTTCTTCATTCAATCACTGACCATAACCAAATGAGATTTGCATCCATACCTATATGTATATTGGTCTCTGTTTGTTCAAAATGTAAACATTTTGTTTTTGTTTTTTTATTATTTTTATTTTTCAATTCTATATAATTGTTTTTATAAAAGTGATTGGGTGAATGTGGTCATGATATTTGCAGTCATTAGGTGCGTTTATCCACTCACACCTGCTTTACGCTTTCACAGCTGCACTCTGTTTCTTGGTTCATCTGAGCACATCAGGTCATACAAATAGGTCAAATTATGTCTTGACTGTGACTGCAAGCTTTGTTTAAGATTATTTCGTAAAAACTTAAAAGTTTTTATTTTTTATGTTGGTTTCTTGACATTGTCATAGAAGTAATAACTTTCTTCAGACTTTAATAGTACTTTTTTATATCCATTCTATCTATATTTAAATATCATTGTACAGAAATATATCAAGGGTGTATTTAATGATAAAACCAATGAAGATTTGCTTTCCATTCATGATTCGTTGATTTTTTTTTTTTTTTTTTCATTTTATGATTATTATTTTTTTTTTTTTTTTTTTTTTTTTTTTTTTTTTTTCAATTCAACCTAGTTATTTAAATACTTTTAATATAAAAGCTTCACACAATATACTTTGACATCTTTTTATAATCTCATAAATATCATCAATTCACAATTAGTCGTATCTGATGTCGGTAATTCAAAAGCTGCAAATTTAAGATGCCCCGCCTTGGATTCCTTAATCAATAACAAAAGACTACACGGCTGATATTTTTCAGCCGTACGTTCTTAAATGACGCCAATAAGTGTCACGAACTGAGGAAGCAAAATGTCTACAAATGTAAAAACCTTCAAGTCCGGTTCAGCTCTGATATCGTGTGATTAAGAATGGTTATAAACACAAAATATTGACCCAGAATCAATAAGCCTAGTGAAGAACAATAAACTATGCTTGCTAAATTTCATTGTATGTTTTATTATATTTCAACAAAAATTATAAACAATATGATTTAAAAGTTTGTATAATCTTTTAAATTTAAAGATTAGATTAAGCAATCCATCCATCAATATCTCAAAATCCTTATGCCAAAAATAAATAAATAAATAAATAAATAAAAATTAGAAATAAAAACAATAATACAAATACAAATACAAATTGTAAAATTGGTATCCTATTTTATACTGACATCTCAAGTGATCGCTAAATATTATTCACGTGTAATGGTAGTGTTTAGGTAGTAGAAGACTACATTAATATTGCTGATCTACTGGTCGTTTATAGCGAGTTGATAAATTGTATTCAAATTCATCTAATTCACAACATGAGCACAAATTTGCTAACAAAGAGTTTTCAAGGTTCAATATCAATAGGAATTGTCTATATTTTAAAACAATAATCATTATAACATACTAGTTATTTTATATTAAATAAATCATATTAAAATGATGAATAAATATATATACTGCTGTTTTGATAAATTAAATATATCAGAAATTTGCAAAAAAAAAAAAAATCGTTCTTATATGTTTATTTATCTATGTACACTTTAACTAATTCAATTTACAAACTTCCCAACCTTCTTGAGCTACAGGCTCAGGTCCTAAAACTGTCACATTGGCTTTTTCCAAATCATTGTCCAAATATGTAACTAAATATTTTTGAGCAACTCTGACAACATCATCAATATCAACTGCCAATAGGTTTTCTCTTCTTAGTTGTCTCAATTCATTGGTGATACCTAAACTAAATTCTCCTGAAATTTCTGATCGAGGAGAAATAGGGCTATCAATATTTTGGAAAATGCTAAGCTTAGCTTCGTCAAGATTTCGTTTCGTCCAAGTGTTATTTACTGCCCATGTACCAGCATTTTTGATAGCAGAAAGTGAATTTGAAGGATTAGGATCACGATAAGAGTAAAAAGTAAAGACACCATCCAAGGCCGAGTAACTAGCTCCTCCTCCATAAGCACCGCCTTTTTCACGAATCTCTTTATGGAGATATTTATAACTCAACAAGTTGGCAAGAACTTGAAGAGGGGCACCATCAGGGTGTGTGTATTCGACTGCTGGAAGTGCAACACCAACATAGCTTACTTGGAATGGAAGTTGAAAATGTGTCTTTTTCACAGGTAAAAGCTCCACATCCGTCAATTCACCGTGTGATTCACCAGCTGGTAAAGAATTGGTAAACTTGGTTATTTCTTTGGTATTGGGAGTAGCTGAAGGACTTAACGTAATACCGTATTTAATATTACCTGAAGTTGCAACATAAGATCCGACTTCTTCAAGTTTGGCAACTACCTTGTCCTTAAGCTCATTTTCAGGAATCTCGCCCAATGTTTTCATAAATTGCACTTGTTCAATTCCACCAAGACTCTCAGCAAGTCTTCTAGATTTTGAAAATGCAGCAGAAGCATGTCCTATGGCATAAGAATGGCCCGACTCGGAAAGTGAATTCATAGAATTAGCAACGCTACCTTGAATTAAAGGCAAAAGTTTTTCCAAATTTCCAAAATTGGCGTTTTGGATAAAATCGGAAAGATAATCGTAAAGATAATGAGACTTTTCGTCCAAACTCACACCGCTAAAATTTTGAACAAGCTTTACATTTTTGCAGTCTTTAGGGTCTACAACAGTTCCAAATGATAAAGCTAATCCTCCAGTATTCAATTTGATTTCGTTTTCAAGCTCATCCATAGAGCGTTCTTTGGTGCCCACATTCATCACAGCATCGGAATAAAGAGAAAGATATGGCCGCAAATTAGCAGGAATGTTGTTGATATTCTTTTGCATGCGAAGATAAGTTAAACCTTGAGTATCTGTTATTCTAAGTGATAGCGGAACACCGTCAACGTTCTTGTGTTCAAGATCAAATCTTCTTATCTCTTTGGAAATATCTTCAGCAGAAAGAGTGGGAAGCACAGAAACATCAGCTGGTTTAGATTGGCTTTCTAAAAGCTTTTGACCTTGTGTATAAATTTTTTCTCTATCGACATCAGTAAGGGACTGAACTAAATTTTCAAGTTTTTCTTGTTCTTTTTTAGCTGTCTCCGTTTCAAATTCAGCATTAGGAGTCATCAAAAATTCAAAATATGGTTTTTTAATCAAAAACTCCTTAGCTAGATCCTGAAATCTGTTTGGTCTTGATACTTCCTTCTTAAATTCATTCAAAAGCTTAGAATTGTCAATTAGATTGAAAACATCAACTTTATTGAATACTCGTGGGAAAAATTTGTAGACAAATCCTAATCCTAAATTGGCCTCCACTTCGCGATCAGCTAATTCAGCTTGATTAACAATTGCATCAATTCTTTCCGGAGGAAATCCATTTGTGGCTACATCCTCAATGACCTTGAAAACAGCTTCTTTGAACTTGGGGATGTTTTCTTCGGAAAGACCTTGTAAACCGATTGTAAGTAAGTTTTTGGCTGATGTCACATCAAGCCCTGAATTAACCGAAAAGTCTGTACCAAGATTTGTATCAATTAGCGCTTTGTATAAAGGAGAAGAATGACCATCCATAATAAGATTACCAAATACCTTCCATAAGTAGGTATTGTGCGTGTCGTTTGAATCACCCAAAATCCAGGTCAAAGAGCTCTTATATTGTCTAGAGGGGTCAAATAAGGGATCTAACGGACCATCAACAACGACTTTTTTAGTTTCATTTAATTCAATTGGCTGTTTTACTTCTGCTTTAGGATCAAGATATTCATATTCAAAAATGGAATCTTCGATAGGTCTGAGAACATCTGACAATTTAAGATTTCCGTACGAAAGCGTGAATGAATTAGATGGATGATATTTGTCATCGTGAAATTCTTTAAGTTCATCATATTTAAGGTCCGTAATAAACTCTGGATCGCCGCCACTGCTATTTAGAGAAGGATAAATCTCTCTAAAATATTTGATATAAAACAAATAAGATGGGTTTGACATTTGGCCCTTCATTTCATTAAAAACAACTCCCTTAAAGTTCAAAGGGGTAGATTTATCGTTGGGGTCTTCGTTTTCCAATCTCCAACCTTCTTGAGAAAAGTCCTCTCTTCTCAGCAAAGGCTTGTAAACTGCATCAAGATAAACTTGCTGAAGATTGTTGAAATCCCTGTGATTTGTTGTTGCAAATGGATAAAATGTGTAATCAAATCCCGTCATAGCATTCATGAAATTTGCTAGTGATCTTGTTAGCATGTTGAAAAACGGGTCTCTAACAGGAAATTTTTCAGATCCGCATAAAGTCGTGTGTTCCAGAATATGAGGAACACCTGTGAAATCTGGTGGATTCGTTTTGAATCCAATTGAAAATACATTGTTTGTATCAGCACGATCGAGATGGACATGTCTAGCTCTTGTTTTGTCGTGAACCAGATCAATAGCAGTAAGGCCTAATTGCTTTACTTGTGCAATACGCTTGATATTGAAGCTTCCATACTGATCGCCCACTGCGTATGATGCACCGGTATTACTGACTGCAGATGACACAGTACTTGCAAAGCGGCGATTGGCAAACGTCCTTCTAGCTCTTAGCAGCGCAGACATTATATATGTTGGTAGTAGCTAGTTACTATGGCAGGCAAATGAACAGTATCATAAAGAGGTGGCTACTGACCTCAGCTCGGGAAAATTTATTTCTCATTATGGCTATTACTTATCACGTGCCCTTAAGTTTTACCAAATTAAGCCTTGTGTTTGTATTTTGCGCACTGTTCGCGTGGCTGAGAGCGCCGAACGAGAATGAAATCAGAAGTGGTCCGCGTACCGTGCTTGAAACCGAGAAGTAACCACATTATATGTTCGGTGCTTTTCATTGCTAGTGCTGCAGTGTATTTGGGTTTATCTTTAGGGGTATTGTTTTGGTCTTGAAGCTAGCAAACCAGCTTCGCACGAGTTGTTTTGTTTTTCCACCCAACTTCTCAGCTCACATTCCTCCCTTTTCTCTCCCACCAACCAGTGATTGCAAGCAATGGAAAACGAAGGAATATCCCAAGTATCAGCGGCTCTGGAAGTTGTGTATAGCTCTGCTTCTACCAATGAACAAAGAAGTGAGGCTAGTGCTGTAAGTATTGCTATTATCTATGTAGCTTATATTGCCTTGTTAACAATTGATAGTTCTTGGAGACGGTCAAATCAAAGCAAGATGCTCCCCTTTGGGGGTGGCATCTAGCTCATCCATCTCACGCGCAGTCTGATTTTGTGAGACACTTTGGTCTATTACTTTTGCAGCACTCAATCCAGTATAATTTTATCAACTACGACAGCGTACAGAAAGAAGCAATCAAGAATTGGATCGTAGACTTGGCCACTACTTCCCAATCCAATGATCCGCACTATTTAAAAGAAAAACTTGCCATTCTGTGGGTTGCTGTTGCTAAGCGTATTTGGGGCACCGATCAGTGGACAGATATGGATGAGACTCTGGTTCGAATGTGGGAAAATAGTCCAGTGACGAGAGACATCTCATTGGGTGTTTGGCGTACTTTGTTTGAAGATTTGTACGTTCTAGAAGATGCTGTTGCCGATAAGCGCTCTGTAGTACTTAGTGCACAATGCATAGAGGTTGTTACTGCATCTAGTATTCTAGATAAAGTCTACAATGAAAGTCCGCTAAGGGGCTTAAGGTATGGCTCAGATGGATGGCTTCAGAAATGGTCACTTGCTCTGCAAGAGTGTATTGATAGAGGTTTCAATGGTCCTGAGGTTAGTATGTTTGCCATGAAACTTTTACAAACTATTAAAAATACCCTATTTTGGATCTTTCCAGCAGCAATTAGAGAAACAAACTTGCTTCAAAAGCTAAGCTTGTCTCTGGAAAGTGAAAATATCGACATTAAGATTATTGCTGCTGACTGTTTACATGTTCTATTTACTAGAACATTTAACAATGACGAAGATTTCCAGTCAATTGTAGGGGCTGTTTTTTCGCATAGTGGGATGTCTGCATTATCTGGTGTTTACAATTCGATAGATAGTGACATCGCTAATTTTAGAGAAAAGTCATATATTTTGATCAAAAAAATGGTAGAGATTATTGTTGGACTAGGAGAATATCTTAACGTGTCAAAAAACCAGCTTCCTTCAGATTCAGATCTCACTCAGTATTTTTCTTTGGTACTAGCTACAACATCTCATCCATCATTAGTTATTTCAGGAATGTCTTTACAATTCTGGTGCTCAGTACTCCGTGTTGAAAAATTTAATGGTAAAGAAAATATTGAAAAGCTGCTACCACAACTATTGGAGCTAGCTTCAGACAGGTGTATCAAATTTGAGAATGTTAGTGACGATCATATATCAAAAAGATATCTTGCAATAGATTTTGATACCACTCCGGACACAAAAGTGTTCTTAAGCAATTATAGAAAATTTATGGAGGATATCGTTCGCCTGGTAGTGTGTCGGATACCAGCTGAATCAATGGCTTTTTTGGAGAACAGGATGGATGCGTTTTTTTCATCAGAATTGGGATGGCAGAGTATTAATTCATCTAAATTGGAGTACAACGGCAATCCAGCTTTTTTCCTGGCCTATTCTCAGTTCATTCTTGTTGAAGCTGCATTGAGGGGTGTATCAAGATGGAAAATATGGTATGTTGAAGACGATCGAAATGAAAAATCGGAGAAACTTTCTATAATCATTCAAAGATGGTGTGAAAGGCTCATTGCAATGAATTTAAATGATCCAGTTATTCTGAGAAAATATGTACAAACGTTGGTACAATTTGCTCCGTTGCTAAAAGACGTAACTGAGTTAATGTTCAAAGTGTTGGAAAAAGTACTTACTGCTTGCACTTTCGAATATCCTATAGACGCATCAGATCAAGACAGAGAATTAATTAGAGATTTGAGAACTAGTTGTGGTACAGAGCTTAATAGGCTAGCCTATATGATGCCAGAAAGTTTGATGCAAATTTATGGAGATTTAGAAAATGTGATTGGTAATATGCTTCAATCTAATAAATTGAGTGATCACGAAGCTGTAGCTTTTAAATCTTTCCTGTTGGTTGTTTCTCAAAGATCAAAAATCGATAATAAGCCAGAAAAATTTTCAAAGGTTGTTGATCCTGTTTTGCAATCTTGGACAGATGAAGCTACTGTCAAAGGACTTATGGATTTGCCGTGGTTTATGGAGCGTGTTGGTATTGTAAAAATTGCCGATTATTTTAGATCAAGGGGTGTAACAGCAAACACGGATTTGTTAGAAACACCTATGGATGATGTGGGCAAAGAATTAAAGAGTGAACTTAAGAATAAGTGGTCAGCATTGTTCCCAATCAGAGCTACAAGAATTTTTATTCAGTACACGATTGAGCGACTGGATCACCGTTCACAAGAATACAAAGACCTTTTAGCATTGTGGAAACCAAGGATTCAACCAATTCTTCCACATATTTTACAACTTGTCGCACAAATAGAGGCTTACCACAACCCAGCAAATTGGACCTCACTTCCAGCGGAAGTTCAGACTTTCGTTAAATACAGTTGTATGGAAAGATTTTGGCATGTAGGAATTTCTTCACAAACAAAAGATGAGTTTGTTGACGAAAATGTAAAGGCCATGCACACACTACGGGATTTTGCAGATTCAGTAGGACACATTGTTAGATATACGAGAGAGTATGCATTTTTGACTCTTGGTTCAATTAGTCAACTGGAAGAAACGATGTATGAAATTCCTGGTATTGCAACAAACCTTTGGCAAGCTTTAGCTGGTGATTCAGCTGGTATTACATTACACTCTTGGAGACACATGACTTCTTTGGTTCTTCGTAATGTTATCAAAAATTGTCCATTGTATCTTATGCCTACATTTTTAAAAGAGTTTTTACCGCCTATGCTCACTAAACTAGACGAAGTATTGGTAGAAAAATGGGCAAAAATTACAAATGATGGTAATGGTTTGATGATGGACGAAGATTTTGAAGAAGAGGAAGGTGCCACACTTTCAGAAGAAATGATGGAAGAACATTTGTTGAGACAGCTTACAGCTATCATTGCTAGACTACTTATTGATTTAGTTGGTCAGATGGGAACAAAATCAAGTTCTAGTTCTCAGCCACTACCTAAGGAATCACAGAATGTTCTTCGTAGAACTGTTCTAACTAATATTGAAATTTTGGCACCATTTTTAACTATCTGTACGCATATTATGGCTTTCAAAGATAACAGATGCAGCTTTAATACTTGTTTGATTATGAGGAACATTTTACCTGACATTTTGCTCAAAGACAGCGATGTTGATTCATTTTTGTGTGAGAATCTTATCAAGACATGCCTTGATATTCTTGATGATAAATATTTGGTAGAAGTTCACAACGAGGTGGGCTATGTTTTAACGACAGTTTATTCCATATTGCGAACTCAATATCAACGACCTGTTCAGATTTTGCTCGATAACTTGCCATCCACTGTTTCAGCAGAAGCCATTTCTGAACTTGAAGCACATCTGGCTGTGCCTAAATCTTTGCGTCAACAAAGAGGTGAGTTCATGGAGTTTTTATCGATGGTACGTAAATCACAATCAGGAGAAATGAACTTGGACATGGCTAAGCGTGAACTTCAACGGCAAAAGAATGAAAAGAAAAAGAATCAGGAAAAGAAGCTGCTGACAAAACGAAAGGAAGAGGATGTTATCGAAAATGAAGAAATGGAGCAAAGTATGGTCAATCTTTTTGATGAAGGACAGTGACAATAATTAAGGCTTTTCATTGGCAGGTCCTTATATTTATTGTTTAGGAATTAGAAGTTGGTTTTCGATTCTTTTATTTTGTAATGGATTCATTTGTTTTTTATTTTAATCTCTAGATTTACTATATATTTGATCGAGTTGTAGATCACTCCACCATATTGGTGTATTAACAAGTACTGATTATAATTTTATAATAATATTATGTTATAATTTAATAGAAACTGAGTGTAAATATCAAAGTAAGTCTCTAAAATCGAATTTTAACTAGTTAATAAAAAAAATTATCTTTAAGGTCTAATGTTTTTAGGCAAGACTTGCAATAAAATATATCAACTATTTTATGTACCTTATTCAACTAGTATATTATCAAAACCTTACAAAGTTTAAATTCTGAAAAGCAAGAAAAAAATATACATGGTTATCAACATGAGAATTTTCAACTATACATCTGCGTTAGAATTTCTATACTAGTGCAAACAAACGATGCTTTAAAACCATCTACATGATTTTCGTACTTTTGTCTATTATAAAAATAGAAAAAAAAAAGTTTTCACAAATTCTTATATTCAGTATCTGAATAATGAAGTCATGAAATATGATTAATTATAAACAATCATCAATGATATCATTATGGAATATTTGCTTGGAGCCTTTAAATATTTTGCAATAAAATTTTTTCACTAGTCTAAGTATATACAAAATTTGGCCTGGTAGTTTAACAATTGTAATTTTAATTTTAATTTGTTAGTACTTGAAGAGTTGACAAACAAGACATTAAGGAATTACGGAGCTATCAAAAATAGAGTTCAAGACATGATGAAAACTTTGATGCTTAATGAAGTTATTCTGATGACTACGTGAGCCGATCAAGTAATGAACTTTTTTATTTACAACGTTTAAAGGTTAAAGTTAATAAACAAAATCCTAATTGAAAAAATTTGTAGCTGGTAATTGAATAGAATAAAAAAAGGTCTGAACAAACTTCAAGACTCATTAAAATAATCTTTTTCAAGACCGACTGAAAAGAAATACAGATAGATTACTGTATGACGTAAAATTTGGCTGAATTGTTCAACATTCAAAAATCTCAATTTTTGATTGCTTAACCATTTTTACATTTAATTATTTATCCTTACCTATTTAAGATGTAGAAGTCGGAGTTTTCTTTGGTTTTCAATTCAATTTATCAGGTTTTATTTTGAAAAAAAAAATGTTTCTAGATCTTTTCAAATATATCCATATCGCTTGCTTCAAAGTTTATTTATATTAACTTTTTGTTTCTAATTATTTTAGAAAAATTTCTAAAAGTGTGGATGAACAATATACTAGCAAAGAACGTCTTGTCAGATTGTCTATAATAAAATTAAATGTTGAAGTTTTAAAGGCTGTCATTTTTGTAAAATCTTAAATCAAAATTATATTCTACATATCAACGGTTCAACTGAAGCAATCATGGTAGCTCTTTCTAGTTTCAAAAGACTCAAGAATATTTAAATTGAATATATCAAACTCTGCTCGACAAAAGGTAACTTAAACTTACAATCTTGAGCATTGATCCCTTCTTTTTACGTTATTCATTTTTTTTTCTTCAAGTTCAACAGAGTGCATTTATTTTCATGTTACAATCATGATAATCATCATTATTAGAACTTTCTTTACATGTTAGTTGCTTACAAAATTCTAAACTCAAAACACTAAATAAGAAACTAGACAATAAACAATGAAAATAAATATAAATTAAATGCGTTCCAGAAGTCGCCAAGAGGTCAGAATAATTTTGATTCCAGCCCAACTGGTATTTTAATATGTATATATTGACCGGACAGTAGGCTGTTTAAGCCGGGGTACAACAGGATTTTAGGCTCAAAAATAAGTATGTTTTCTGTGAAGAAATAAGGTAATCTGAAAACGTGTGAATCAGAAATAAGAGATATCCTATAGCTGCAAGTCTAAAATCTTTCTTTTATTTACCATATAGTTTGCTTTTGTCTTTTACCAAAATAACTCAAGGTTTAAGCTGGTTAGTGTTCAACAGCAAAAGATTCTTTGTTTATTCTAGTCATGAGTCAGAAATTTATATGAACTAATTTAGTTTAATCAAAGTAGTTTTTCGTGTTGAAGAGAAGAGTGCTGTTACCGAAATCATTGTCTATATAAATTAGAATTAACCAATGGGGATTTCTTTCAAATAATTTCGAATCATAAAAAAAATAGAGAAAAAAAAAACGGAATAATTGGTACAAAAACGTTTTATCATTCTAACTTTCATTGATGGTACGTTTTTTAAGACCATATATATTAAAGACCGAAAAATCATGGCATTAACGCGTAAGTTTTACTTTGTTCCAATACAGATGAAGTTGCTGCATTACCAATATAAAGTTCATTAGATCTTAATTATTTCCATTTCCATGCCATATAGACCAAATAAAAATAATGATTATAATGATAAAAAAAAAAAAATCAAAACACATGTTAATGATTTAGATTAATTTGACGGATTTTTTTTTTTGAGACTTTACTAGAGCATGATAGTAAGAAAAAAAAAAGAGTTAAACGGCCATAACCTAAATGAATTTTGTCTCAAGAGGTATTAGTCCCAACCGTCATAAACGTTTTTCGTTACATGGCTTCTCTTGTATAGATAGATGGCTAAAATTGTTGAAACGTGAATTAAAGCATTTACACTAAGCTTTCTTGAGCCTGAAATATTCATTTACCGTTATTGAAATATGAGTATTTTAGCGAGTAGGATATCAAAATGAAATTAAAATCAAGTCAATGGCAAAAAATAAAATCTTTAACTGTATATGCAAGAATACAAAAACACAATAACAAAGTGGGAGAAAGACTAGAATTATATATTTATAATGGAGAAAAACAAAGGTACTATGATTATTTTGTTTACAAGTAAAACTTCTTCTTTTCCTTATCCATTCCAGGATTATGTTCCCACTCAACTTCCTCTTTGATGCCTTTTTGAATCCGACGTAAGCGCAACGTAAATTGAGGTCCAAGTTCTTGCAATCCTACTCTCTCCTCGTTTCTAAACTGATATCTATGCCGCCTGAAAAAGATAAAATCTCGTTGATTATGCAATGTGACTACCTGTCTACCGACAAAGTCCGGTTTTTGGGGGAATAAGGACTGGAAAAGACGACCTACAGTCTTACCCAATCTTGTTGAAAAGTTATTCAAAATCAGTTCAGGCACATGGCTAGTTGCATTACCGTGTCCAGCAATTCTATCCTTGTATACAAGACTAGACACAGAGAAATAGAAAGTGGGACCTTCTGGCAAATGCATAAACGTAATTCCATTAACTGCTTTCTTGTCTTCGTTGACCACAATCAAGTCAGTAAAACCACGATTGGAGCAGAACTTTGCCATTGTTTTCATATTGAACTGCTCTTTTCTTTTCAAAAATGTCGAATCAGGTATCAGCTCCTGAAAGACTTCTGTAAATTGATAAGCTTCCTTGCGTGCTTTGTGGTTTGTTGTGATCAATACCTTGGGTGGCTTTCCATCCTCAAAATATTGCTTAAACTCATCTTCTCCCTGGATTTCCACATTGATAGATTCGTCAAATACACGTTTAGAATCAATAGTTTCGGTAATATTTTCTTCAAGTCTTTCTTCTTTAAGTTGTGGATTTTCTGCTTCCCGCTTTGCACGCTCTGCACGTTCCTTATGTCGCACTTTATTGGCAATACTCTTCTTTTTCGCATAGACTTCTTGCCTCTTGATTTTATTTTTGATTCGTATATCCTTTGTCTTTCTGTCCACTGGCATCTTGTTGACTGTATTTGACCTGTGCTTTTGGTTATTGAAGCTTTGAAATGTTGATCCGATGCTTACAATGGATGATGAAAGGTAAAAGATGTATTTAATTTTTTTTTGTATATATATATATATATATATATATGCATATAAATGTATGAAAGTTGGGAATTGTCAGAAAAATTTGTCGTGCTGGGAGAAAACGAAGCAGGGTAACTAATAGCTTTTTCTTACACGGCTGACTTTTAATTTTATGGGTGTTCATATGCTCTCCAGAGTATACATATAGGAAAAGGAAAAAAAAAAAAAAGGGCTGAAAGGCTTATCAAGCCAGATATTGAATACTATGGTTATCTGAAAGCAGATTTAGAAGAGGAAGTATAAGGTGGAGACAATAAAACCCGCCGATTGATACTTGTGTAGATTTATAGGCCAGAAGGTACTTCTGAGGAATGGTCAATTTTTAGTGGAGAATAGTTGAAACTATAAGCGGAATGAGCAGAATAGGCAGCAGCATAATAGTAACGATGAGATGCTGAGTTACCCACCAAGCACCGCATCTGTGACATGTATAACAGTATCGCTTCAATTTAAAGCATATACGGGGTAAAACTGATTATTCCAAGGCCAAAAAGAATACAAGCAAGAAGGAATGAATAGAATTGTTAAAACTTATTTTGTATCGGGAAATGAGATATCATTAAGCATATATTGTAAGATTTTTTTTTTTGTCAAAATTGCGCTTTTTGACAAGAGAAACATTGGCAAGTGGTCATTTCAATAATAAAATGTCCGAAATTTTACAGTTATATATATTATTGGTTGTATTATTGGTTGAAGAGTTTGTTAGTTTGCAGAAATGAGCATGAAAGTTTTGAAATACAGCCTGCAGATACAAAATAAAAGCAAAATCGTGTTGAATCTTTGAGTAGATTCAAATATATAGAAAAACGAAAGAATAAAAGGCAGAAAAAAAAAAAAATTCGCGAGAAAAACATCAAAAAGTTTGTAAATGGAATCATTTGATATTACTATATCAATTTTATGAATCAAACAAAGGCAAAATCATTGAATTGCTTTTGTTTTTCTTATTCTTATTCATCATAAAAGAAACAAACATCAATAACCATCAAACTAATATATATGAACAGTATTATTACATCTCAATGCTTAAACACTGTTTTGAGTCGACATTCCATAAGAAACAAGAGATAATAATCTCTTTATATTATCATTATAACAATTCGTTCAAGTAATATGGAAACTGTTTCGAATTTCCAAGGCAAGTAATAATTTCAGTCCCCGTTGCATTGTTCTAGTTCAAGAATCGCCCGCAAATAGATGTCTATTAAAACAAATTCAATGATTTTCTAAAAGATGATTTTTTTTTTTTTTTTTTTTTTTTTTTTTTTTTCATTTCTTCTTATATACAAATATTCTATAATAATAATAATTTAAAGAAGCAAAACTTTCGGCTAATGCCCAACGGTCTCACTCTTGAATTATTCTCAATTAGCATATTCTACAATTTTGGCGGGTGCATTTTTCCTACTTATTCTCAAGCAAGGTTTTACCTTTATGGAATTCGTTTTATTAGTACTACTTTTACTGTATATGTATATATATATATATATATTAAATTTAAACGTTTAAATCTTGAAAACTTTCTTTTTCTTTATTCGCTTTAATATCATTATTATAATTGATTTTACTACTGTTATTTTACGTTTTCTTTTCCTATTTCTTTTCTGTTTCTATTATTTTTTGAACTTTTCCACTTTTACATACCATCGCCTCCTATTATTACTATTACTTCTTTTTAAATTCTTCTTCCTCTCTTTTTTTTTCTCTTTCTTTTCGTTTTCTTCTTCTTCATTCTCATAATCAAGTCAAAAAGTCACCATGAGTGAAGTGTCCCCGTCATGGGATAACGGCTTTACCATCCTTCCGTATTTCATCAACAGAATATCAAAAATAGTAAGTAGCCCACTCTCCTTTCTCTCTCCGCCGCCCCCCCCCTTCTCCCTTCCATATTAAAAATTTAAAAACAATCAAGTACCGTTATTTGTTATTTGCCATTTGACATTTATTGGCCATCAATAGTATTCACAGTATCAAATCTAACATCATCATGACTCAAAACAGCTTCCTATTAGAACCGGCACCACCTTCGACGAGACCCTCAAAGACCCTACTTATGTGCTGGCAAGAGATACACTGCTAGATCTCTCCCAGCAAAACCTTTATCATGAAATTTACCCAAACATTCTTACATTAGTCCGCGAAGTCTACGAAGTATGTCTATTTTACTAGAGTAGTTCAATCTTTTCCCTAGTACTAACTGTATTGTAGAGCGATCGAGCAATCGAAATCAATAATAAAAACATTTTAACGCTTAGGTCTCTTGCGGTCACTCTCCACATTCTCTCCGAAATCACTATCAGGTCATGGTGCTCGTTTCAAAAAAAACACGAACCAGAACGACTATCTACAGAGCCATGCTTGACAGTTTCATCACATTTATTTCTTTTCACAGTATACCCAGACCCGCTGCCCATTTCCAACGTTCGATCTACGCTTGATTTCATAATCAAAATTAAGCCTACAGCTCTATTGAAAAAAAATTTACTGTCTGTCTCAAATATTCCAGTTTCACCTGACAAATCCGAAGAGGAGACGTTGATCGAAATTATAGATACTTCAATTGAAGTTATATTTCACTACTTTTCTGCTTCCAATTGGGATATAGTGTACCCGAGAGTAAGAGAGATTCTTAAAAAGGTTCAAAATGCAAAAGTCGAGGATTCAGAAATGCTACCTGGAATTGAGCTTGTAGGGATTTTGTACTTGAACAAAGCTAGAGCTCTTACATTGCTGAAAGATTTCATTGCTATTATCCCCAATGTTAGAAAGTCATCACACGTCCATGCTCTTGAGCTTTTTGTACAAATGTCTCTATCGTACTGGGAGTATGCACATCCACGGGAATTCACAAATGAGTCTAAAAACGAAACTTCTCTTTCGCAGACTTGCAATGCATTATTTGATTTAATATATTCGTACAGCGATGAATCCAATCGTTCTTACTCGACCTGGAATTTTCTTGGCTTACTTATAACGTTTTGCCCCCAGATCTTCGAAGAACAAGAAAATACTCCTTTCCCAGCAATTACTCCTATAAAGTCAAAACTGGACTTTAGATCGTCTAAAAAACACCCCACAAAGAAAAATCTTTTTTTGTCTTTAATCAATAATAACCATCAAGATGCATTAGACCCAACCGTTTTGTTTGCTACATACCACATCATTAAAGCCGGCTCCATTTTTGCATTAAATGCGCCGTCAAGCCCAATTGTTAAATTCGCTAAACGCATGTATAACGTTTTGCTTCCGCATTTATTCACGGCATCTTCTCCAACTCCCCAAACTCTCTCATTCGATTTACTTCAAATGTCATTTGTTAGTTCTTATTCAATCCTCATGCCAGAGGCTCTTCTAAGGGATGTTTACCCGCTCATGAATCCAAAAACAAATAGTCATTTGCTAATTCCTAATATTTTGCGCGGCCATATCAATCTACAACAAATTCCAATATTCAAAAAATACTATTTTTCAATAATGGAGAAAATTTTTGATCTTGCAAGAGATTGTTCTCAGGATTTTACTATTTTGTTAATTGACTTTGATAAGGTCCCCGATTCTAAAAAGACACCTTATGAACTAGCACTACAAAATTGTTATGTTGAGATTGTTACATGCTGTTTTATTATATTTGCTGCAAACCCTCATTATTATGTTAAGAACCGTTTATACAAACCACCATATACTGAAGACCCTCTTTACACTACCATCCTGATAGACACACTTTCTCGACATGACTGTATTCGCATAAAATCAGGCAAGTTTTGTGAGAGTTTCTTTTTGATAGAAAATTTGAAAAAATTTCCTAAAGAGGACTATCTAGCTATTGCGTCGAATCCTGTTATTCCAACATATCAGCAATTTGGTCATATGGCCATGGCAGTCTGTCAAACTCTGTTGGAAACTGACGATGAAACAAGAATAATTGCATATTTGTCTCATGTCAAAAAAGTCATTACAGGTAGAAACGAAATTATCAAAATTCACGGACTTCCAGAGTATTGCAACAGAGATCCAACTCGACTTGAGCCTAGAGAACAAAGAAAAAATATTAGTACAGTTATAGAAACTGCCATGTACGTATGTCTCTGTTCCAGTAATACGACAATATGTAATTTGGCTTTCGAAAACCTCAGCATCCTACTTAATGAAG
Source organism: Geotrichum ghanense (nom. inval.) (assembly GCA_022023575.1). Taxonomy (NCBI): domain Eukaryota; kingdom Fungi; phylum Ascomycota; class Dipodascomycetes; order Dipodascales; family Dipodascaceae; genus Geotrichum; species Geotrichum ghanense (nom. inval.). The sequence continues at coordinate 1,340,910 of JAKKCX010000006.1, read as the reverse complement.
CAGTTTTAATTGAAGATCTCACTAATATTTCGAATTGCTCATGGTCTGTAGTTCCTAATTTTGCTGCATTGGCTGAGTTCAGCTCGTCAACCCAGATTTTAGCAGGAACAATGGCAACTCAAAAGAAGCTTTATCAATATTTACAAAAAATAGAAATCGTCACAAAACCAATCATCAAAGCTTGGAGCCACATTAACAAACGTTGGCATAATCTCACCAAAATTATACTAGCATCTAATACATTGGATAGACCTATGATAAAACTTTGGAGAAGTTATGGTGGGTTTCTATGCTCTTTGTTGTCGCCCTTTCTGGTACAAGACGATGAGAGAGTAATTGAAGATCAATTGAGCAGAACCTCTCAAACCTTTTTAGATGAAATCATTTCTATGATGACACTAGTAAAATCCCCATTTCTACGTGAAACTGCAAGAGATATCTTGTCAACAGATACCAGTGCTATTTCTTATCACTTTATTTTCAAATCAATTCAACATGATATTGTCATCAGAGTATCAAAGCCCAATGGAGTTGATAGTGAGCAGGATTTCATCCTTCTTGAACAATCAGTCATGCTACTTCGCTCTGTTATTGGAAAAATCAACGAAGGTTATATCTATCTTCCAGCTGATATCTCTACTCTTGCACTAGAAATTGTTAAATGTTTAGATTTGGTCAATCCTGATGAACGAACAATCAGACTGCGGATACAGTACTGTCATTTACTTGAACTTGTTGCTTCGCATCAGGACACATTTAATATTCGGCATGACATTGCCATTAGAAATGAAATCGCAAATATTTTCACAAGATGGTTAGACAACTGTCTCAACTCCAAATTCACAGACGATAATGACAGTATTGTCTCAGGAATCTCAAATAGAGGAAACCACAAGAAACGTGAAGCTGAGTACGAGCGTCTTCAAAAGGAATGCATTTGTGCAATTGTTAAATCTCTTACTATGATTTTATTAGATTTACGTATCATGCCTAAGGGTGACGAAAATAGTATTGTTAAACGTGCCAAGGCATTTAAGACTCTTTTTGAATTGTTTTTAAGGACTTTGGAAAAGTGTAGATCTGAAGAAGATGGATCATATTCTGGAAGTCTTATGTTTGGGGACAGGCTTAATAATGTTAAATCCGACACAATCGAGTGCGCTTCTAAACTTTTAAACGCAAATATGGATGTTGGTTTAAAATTTGCCATTCCTCTTAGTTTCACAGAAGACAATTTTATGAGAGTATCGTTTACCAAGATCCTAAACAATATTCTTATTCACGATGTTCAAGGTTCCACAGTTGATAATGAAAGACAAAATTACATTGAATTAACAGATTTTATTACGACCCACATTAACATTACTCTTTCTCTATGTGAAGTCTGTCCAGCTATCGAAGTAGATGAATTTTCCAAAGCTCTTCTAAATATGTTTAAATCACGAGGGAAATGCTTGACTTTAGTGAAGGCGGTTGTTTCTCGTGAAATCAAAAGGGCTGATACTCCTATTGAATCGCTTAGAAGAAACTGCGTTGCAACTAAGATACTTTCTATCTACGCCCATCAAGAGGGGTTTAAATATCTACAAGCAACTTTAGGCTCTTTTTTGAAACTTCTTGTCACTGAACCAGAGAAGTATGCATTTGAAACTAATCCAGACAAGCTCCCTTCTGGAGACAACTTGGAATCAAATTATCCAAAATTTGACCGTAGTGTCAAGTTTCTGGTGGATGCATTGTACAATTCTGTTAATGAAATTCCTCCTGTTATCAAAGAAATATGTCATACGATTTCTACTTGTGCAAGTATAAAGTTTCCTGATGTTAAGGATAGTAGTATCACAAGTGTTAGTGCTTTTTTCATGCTTAGATTCTTATGTCCTGCTTTAGTATCACCAGAGGGTGAAGGCCTGTTGGAACTTCCTCCTTCAAAAGAAGTAAGAAGAACTCTTCTCATATTGGCTAAGATTTTACAAAATATGGCTACTGGAGCGACCAGCGCCGGAAAAATTTCTGTGCTTAAATCACGTAATACAAAGTTCAACTTTGATCCAGAGAAGATAATCCATGTTCTGCAAAAAATCTCAGAAGTTGAGTATGAGTCTTCCGATGATACTAGCTCAAATTTATCTTTCAGTGATTTGACTGGTGACTTGAAATTATCTTCAATTAATGATTTGGATATTCTACATACATTTTTGTATCGTCATTGGGAAGATATCAATCATAAATTGATAATTGACCAGAGGCTAAAACTTATTCAGTCAACTATGGCTGATATAACTACTAGAGAACAAGACCTAAGAGCCAGCCAAAAACTCACCAGTTTGATTCGAAATTTGGGTAGACCAAGATCTGCTAAAACCATACAGGGCAAAGTCGATTTCAACACTTTTTCCTCAGGTGTGATTCCAAAATTAGCAGAATTTGTGAAAAGAAATGCACACAGGGATATGACTCCAGTTCTTAAACGTGAACTATTCGCGGAAGCTATTGATAATGATGGTATTCCTATGATTATCGTAAATTGCAGAAACTACAACAAGGATGAGATAGATACTGAATTAGTAGTATCCCTATACCTTGACTTAGCTAGTAAAGTATGGAACCAAAAATATCGTCTTTTCTATGATATTACTGGATTCACACCATCCAATACTGTTCCCAATAGTGTTCACTATGCCACTACTCAAATTGCTCCTAAAGAGCTTGCTGCTAACTGTGTTGGGATTTACTTTTTGAATATATCGACTGACTATATTTCGTGTCTAAAGTTTTTCATGAAAGATAATTCAGACAATTCTTTTTTAAACTTTCGCAGTGGAAAGTACAAATTTCTTACATCTGAGGATCTTCCAAATACTTTTAATATGAACGCTTTACCGTTAAACTCAAAAACTTTGAGTACAGTGTCGGATGTGAAGATTGTATACAATAATGTCTATCGTTATAATCCGTTAAAAAACGCAATTCAGCAAGTGTCTCTGCGTTTGGGTAAGCATTTCTTGCAGATTAAATCTAGTGAAAGTTTCAATTTTTTTAAAAATACTCGTGGATATATTAATGATGTTATTGAAATTAAAGACATAAGGGCTATTTACAAATCGAGTACCGATGGTCATCCTGATGAGTTTACCATTGAGCTTTATCGTCCTGATAATGTGAAAATTATTTTGCATTGTACTAAAAGCAAGGCAATTATTCGTGCAGTTCAAAATGCACAAGAGAGCTTGCCGAAAATTCCTGGTGACCATGCCCTTCTCTCTTCTCCAGAGTCCTGTATTGCTTCATTACTTAACATTGCTCTGTCAGGAATATGTTCATCATACCCTCAAACTCAAATGGTTTCATACAATCTATTAGCTACAATGCAAAAAAGATTTAACTTAGATTTGGGTACAAGATTGCATGGAGGAAAAGGATTGAGATTACCGGCCAATGCTCTTGGTTATGCCGAGAAATTTAGTACATATCTTGCAGAATCACGAACTGATATTATATTTGAGTTCCTTTCCGAGGCTTATACTTCATTCTGTACTACATCTTTGGATCGTCGTCAGGGTGTATTGATATATATCAGACCCTGGATGGTCCAGTTGGCTAAGATAGAAATTGATAGTGAAGAAACGGCGAAAAGCATTGCTGCTGTAATTAGGCGTTTTCTGGTTGTTTCTATTAAAGGTGATAGAGATTATATGTATCTTCTTCAGACAATATGGCCTTTGATTTTACAGGAAGAACCTCTTATTCCCATTACTTTGGAGCAACTTGTCGCTATTCTTCAGGAACAAAAAATAGTCTCTGGTCCTGAATTGGACGATACGGTCTCTATTCTCACATCTATGCCAACTGCTACAGTTTGTAAATACGTGGTTCGACGAGTTCACAGATTAATTTTAGAAAAGCATGTTCGCAGCAATGGCGTGGTTCAGCATCCTGATTGGAACGAATTCGTGATTTTGTTGTCTATTTTAGCACCAATATTATTTGAAAATCCAGCTTGTGCCGAAGAGTGCCTCATGGATATAAGTTTATCAATTTTTCTTTTTATTCATACTGGTTCATACTCTTTTCGCAAGTCCTTGTATAACCTTATGGTTAATACGATGCAATCATTTACTTACAGTAAGTGGACAACTAAAGAAGGTAGCGAGCACATCAAATTATTGTGGAAGGATTTGACTTCAACAAAAGGAAATATGATTTTTGGTATCAGCGAAGAAATGAGATATGTTGATTACGACTATCCTGCTTCATCACTAATATTTCAAATTGAATCTTGCTGTGGTTTTTTATGTGATATGGCAACTTATTTATTTAATAGCTCGCAATTTGTTGATAGAACTTCTATTTTTGTGGATCGCTGTATAGAGATTTCGAAACCTAAATTCTCCGTCTTTCAGGGTCGTGCTCTTTTAGCTTTGACGTGTAGTTCTAGAATTGATGTTGAAGATAAAACTGTTTACAAGGTTCTAGAAATTTTGCAAGAATGTCTGAAAGACACAGAAGATATGGCTGCAAGAGATGAACTTTTTATTTGTGTTACATATACTATCACAAAGCTATCAGATGGACTTAAATTGGGTTCCAAATTTCTTCCGCAGTTGTTTTGGCTCGCGATTGCACTTATGGCAACTAGTAACATACGAATTTTTAACTACGGACTTCAGTTGATGCAAACTTGTCTTAGAAACTTGGATGAATGTGGTGCATTTCGGCAGACTAGCATTCCTGCAGTCATGATGGCTGCCATAGAAGATAACATAGATTCGTGGAGATTTTTCAATGGTATAAACGATATTAGAATCACTGAAGAAAACTTTGAAATTGCCATTACTGCAATAATGCTTAAAGGTCTGGAAAAATCTACAACTAGATCATCTACCTTAAGCGCTTTTGAAACTTTGCTAACAATTTTTGCTAAAAACTCGACTATTATGAGTGACAATGATACATTTGATACTGTTTCTCTACACAAAAGAAATAGTTCTAACTCGTTAAAGCACTTTGATAACGACTATTTGAGAACTGATGATATGGCAACTATTTCTAGCGATGGTATTACATTTAATACTGGCAATAAGAAGTTTTCATCGTACTTCCCATTTTTATATGTATTGTACTTAGGATCTCGATCTTCTTCAGAACTTAAAGACTACTTCTGGCTTGCGGGATATCCTGAGAATGATTTTGAGGATGAAATTCCTACTCAAGTTAAAGCATTTCTTCAAAGTGATCAAACAGACTCTATTTTGTGTGTATATCTTGGTGTTCACTTGTTTAGGCTTATAGACAATGAGGAAGCGGTTGATCTTCGTGTTCTTTCTTGTTTAATGTTTCTCGGACAAGTCAATGTTGAAAAATTCTTTAAAGTATACTTTTTGGCTCGGGAAAAGATTCAGGTTCTTATTGAAAATGGACCTTCACTTGAAGTATTGAAACCTGCACTTGATGTTGTTTGTTTCGCGGTGAGCCATTTAGAGTTTCTATCTAAAGGATCACAATATAAAGCAGAGATGGACAGAATTCTTGTCCAAGCTGGATTTCATAGTCTTGTGAACATGAATCAATTGAAACCGGTATCTGCTGCGAGCTCTGCTGGGGAAAAGTTCACTGAGCTTACCTCAATTGTTACTTCAATCCTTGGAAGCATGAAAAATGTTATGGAGTGAAGATAGACCTGAAATAATCTGTTTGGTCGTAATTTTGACTAATAGGCTTCTCTTCTCAAAGTCTTAGCATTTTTTGTTTATATTGTAGATTTCATTTCTACTTTGATATTGTTTATATATATATATATATATATATTTTTTGTTTATATTGTGCACTATTTTGATTTTTATACAATTAATATTATCATACTTTTAATACATTTTTAATTATATTTTAGTCATGTTTTCTTTGAATAACAGAAAATATGAAAATGGCAATTTTTAGTAACAAAAGAGCTTTTACCGTCTTTATATATATATATATATCTTTTCATTTTTATTTTTATTTTATTTTATTTTTTTTTGTCTTGTCAAATTTACTTCAACGCAAAGATTAATTGATAGTTTAGTTAAATACTGAGTGAATTAATTTCAATATGGAATTTATAACTCACATATTGAAATATACCAAAATACAAAACAAAAGTCCTGGAAAATTGATTAAAGGTTTTTGTATATATATTAAATTAAACAGAATTCTTCATAATACAATTACCTACTTTTTAATAGTCAAAATAGTTTTCTTAAATATAGAATTGTGCTGTTAAGAGCAATGATATTTCTAATTCATACAACATCTCATAATATTCTATATGATACTTTAACTAAGACTCTTGTTCATAAATCTTCTACGAGTGAAAGCCAACCAGTACTTGTTAGGAACTCTCTCTCCTGCAGAATAGATTCTAGCAATCAACCTCACCACTAGCTCTTGTCGAAATTGTGTCAAGTATGCTCTGAGTAGGTCAGCATCCTGGCGGTCTCTGGGAGGCAAGTAAAGTGAGTTCAGGGGAAATGCTGGCTCACCGGGGATAGCAAAATGGTCGACAGCTAAAGTATTAAGAACCCGGTTGGCCTCACTAGGATCCGTAGTAATCTTCAACTTGTTTAAGCAGTCTGAAATGAACAGAATACCGTAAATGAGTGTGCGGTCGGCTGGGCCCTTGATTTCAAAGTTTCTGAAAAAAGAGTTGGCTCTGAAAAGGTCCAGAATTTCATCAATGATATCGTAGTCTTCTGTACTAGGGTAAGCTGGACCCTTAAAATTGGTCTTAAGTGGCAGAACAGCAAAGTTGCCTTATTCAATGACGATGGTTAGTGCTCAGCAAGAATAATGTTGTGTATGAACTTTGTATATAGAACATACCAATTTGTCTGGTGTCTGGACCATCTTTAATAAAAGTAGAGTGATAGGCCTAAGCTTTTGTTAGTTACTAGTGTAGAATTGAGCGTGTAGCTGGTGGTTACGTACGGGCATTGTGGTCGCTTTCAATTAATAAGGTGCTGCTGTTTGGATAGGAAAGACAAGATTGTGGAGAGTAGTAAATGCCAGATGGGACCTTTCTTACATTCATTCATCGCTGCTTCGCCTGCCGCTCAGCCTGACTTAAGCTTGAAAAAAAAACCAAGTGCATAAACATCACGACAATGTGACACTTATGCAGATAAGGTTTTGAATTCTGCTGGTCGGTACACCGGGACATCATCCGAGCATCGCAATGTTAAAATATAATGCTGCGTTCCGTCATCTTATAGCTTATTTTATTTTTATGTTCCAATACGTCTGTATCGCTGCCCGGGTCTCACTCTTAAAACCCGACTTAGGGCCAGGTAAAAAAAATCATTTTTCTAAAGTAGTCTTTTCCAGCACAAAGCCTTTTTTTTAATCTCTTCCCTACAACCTTCCTCTGATTCTACCACGCGAACGGCCTCGCTGCAATTGACCTGCCATCATCATATAGTAAGTTTGTCAGGCCTTTCATTATATTTTGCTATTTCACTTGCTAATTGCTAACATATCGTTAAAGACTAATCTTTAACATGGCCGATGGTTCCAGAAGGCCCGTGGGCTCGTCTCAGAGAGATGCTGCTTTTTCAAATATATTCGGCGCTGCTCCTCCAGCAGGTCGCGGTCAAAACCAGAATCAGAAGGACGCTGGCATGTCGCGCAGCGCAACAACACCTAATCTTGCGTACTATTCAGACTCTCCGCAACATCAGTACTCTTCATCTGCCGCCCCCCAGATACCGAACAACTTCTCTGGCTCCGCCAGCTTTTCCAACTCGACCGGACAAAACCATCAATCAGTTTCAAATCAGCAGCCTCTAAGACTCATGTCTATGCAAAGTCAATCCAGCAACTCTTTGTCTGCAGGCTTTGATTTCACTTCTTCTTCTAATGTTGCGCCGCCGCCGCCGCCTCCAGTACCTACTATGCGCCATGCTCACCAACAGTCACCTCAGCGAAATCATCATTCCCAAACTCAGCTTCAACAACAGCAGTACCAGAGCCAGAACATACAGCATCAACCTTCTGGTAATCTACAACCTCAACCTCAACCTCATTCACAGCATCAGCATCAGCAGTTTCATTCTCCTTCCCAGCATTATCATCAAACTCAACAACCTCCTCCGCATCAACTCCAGCATCAGCAATTTCGTCGCCCACCTCCACCTCAGTCTACTTCCACTCCGCCACCAGTTCTGCCAGCTCCTCAGTATGCTATCCAGGGGAACCATCTTCCTCCCTCACCACGGCAGGCTCCAGGTTACGCCTCCTTACACGCTTCTCCTTCTGCTAGATCTTTTTCACAGCCAGCTCATCCTCAGGTGTATGGCAACTACCAACAGCAACCTCCAATCCACTATCAACAGCAGCAACGTACATTGGACCCAGGAGTTAGAAGTATGTCTATGACATCTTCGGTATCTTCTCGGTCGCTTTCGTCTCATATTGACCGAGATCCCTACCGAAGCCAGACAATGACTACTTCTGGCCGAGTGATTCCGAGAAGAGGTCAGGGTCCTGATGTGCCGCCAGTACATGAGCATAGTCTGAAAATGTCAAAGTCGTCTAATTCGACACTTGTGGAAAATCAGCGTTCGACTTCAACGTCTTCGCATCATTCAGACCCTGATCATCGCGGGTCAATCACCTCACACTCGACGATCTTAACAACGTCGCGACGTGTTCCTCTGGTGTATCCAGCAATTTTGTCAAGAGTAGCTGATACATTTAGACAGCGAATAAACTTGGGTGTACGTGTCAAGGATGAGCTTACATATAATGATGCATTTACAGGGGCAGAAGCAGTTGATGTAATTGCATATATCATTAAGACTACTGACAGAAATTTGGCGTTGTTGTTGGGTCGTGCATTGGATGCACAAAAGTTTTTTCATGATGTTACTTATGACCACAGACTTCGAGACACTGCAAACGAGTTGTATCAGTTCAGTGGTGAAGCAGAACCTGTAAACGGCGTTTTTACGTTGCTAACGGAATGTTACTCTCCAACCTGCACCCGCGACCAACTCTGTTATTCGATTGCATGTCCTCGACGTTTGGAGCAGCAGGCCCGATTGAATATGAAGCCTCAGTCTGTGCTGAAACGGGCAGAGAGTAGGCTTTCTTTGCATGCAGATGATGAAAAGGAACAAAAGCTGTGGATTCATACAGTATCCAAGGAAACTGCCGATACAGTCAGTGAGAAAGAGCAAAAACGACAAGAAGTTATTTGTGAATTGATTTACACTGAGCGTGATTTTGTCAAAGATTTAGAGTATCTTAGAGACTTTTGGATTAAACCATTACGTGCTTCTAAGATTATTCCAGAATCAAGAAAAGAAAAACTTATTAGAGCTGTGTTTGGATTAATTTTGGATGTACATGCTGTTAATGTGAAACTTGCGGAAGCACTTACCAAACGTCAGCAACAGGCTCCAATTGTTAGACAAGTTGGTGATATTATGTTGGAACATATTCCCAAATTTGAACCGTTTATTAGATATGGTGCACAGCAAGTGTATGCTAAGTACGAGTTTGAAAGAGAGAAAAGCATCAACCCAGAGTTTGCAAAGTTTGTAGATGAAACAGAAAGGCTGAAAGAATCCAGGAAACTGGAACTGAATGGTTACCTGACAAAACCCACTACAAGATTGGCAAGATATCCGTTGTTGCTTGATGCGGTTTTAAAGGCTACAGAAGAAGGAAGCCCTGATATAAAAAATCTACAGCAGGCTAGAACTTTGGTCAGACAGTTTTTGACAAAAGTCAATGTGGAAAGTGGTAAAGCAGAAAATAGACTGCAGCTTATGCAATTAAACCAGAGTTTGCTCTTTAGACCCGGAGAAAGAGTCGACTTGAAACTGACAGATGAAAATAGACAAATTATTTTCAAAGGAACATTTAAGAAAAGAACACAAGATAAGGACAATCAAGGTGACGTGCAATGCTATCTGTTGGATAACAGTTTGCTTTTTGTTCGAGTTAAGATTGTTAATAAACGAGAGCAACTAAAGGTTCACCGAAAGCCCATTCCTCTGGAGCTTCTGGTGATTACTGAGAGCGATGAAGCGCCAACAAAATTAGGATTAGGTGGTAAAAGAACACCAACAGCTGCTTCTTTCATTCCCAAAACTACACCATCTACTAAGGAAAGTGCTCAAAACAAATATCCTATTTTGTTTCAGCATCTTGGTAGACGTGGCTACGAGTTAGTTTTATACTCAAGCACTTTTATCGGACGGAAAAAGTGGGTTGAACATATTATGCAACAGAAAAAGGTTCTAGTCGAGAAAGCTGATGTATACACACAACAGGCTCTTATTACTGGTTTCTTTGATAGCAATAATAGGGTTAATTGTGTTGCCCCACTAGACGGTGGCAGAAAACTGCTGTATGGTACAGACAACGGTATATTCTTATCAGATCTTCGATCTGGACCTAATGGAAGAATGGCTAGTCGCCCTGAGTTGGTAATCAAAATTTCAACAATTACTCAAATCGACGTTATCGAAGAATACAATATGCTTCTTGCACTTTCTGATAAAACCCTTTACTCATGGTCATTAGATTGTCTTGAAAGTGCTGATTCTACTGGTAACGAAAGACGTGCACGTAAAATCATGGGCCACATCAACTTTTACAAGGTTGGATTATGTCGTGGACGCATCCTGGTCTGTACTGCTAAATCTGGAACATTGAATTCAACAGTTAGAATTTTAGAACCTGTTGATCCTAATCCAAGAGGTAAACGTCAACCTGCTTTGCGGAAATTACTGAACACCAGTGCCAACGAAGGCCTCAAAGTATTCAAAGAGTTTGGAATTCCAAGCGAGATCATTTCTATATCATTTCTCACTTCTAATCTCTGTGTTGGTTGTGCTAAGGGTTTTGAAATTGTGTCTCTTGAAACGTTAGAATCTCAAACTCTTCTTGATCCTGCGGATACTTCACTTGATTTTGTTATTCGACGTGAAGCACTCAAGCCAATGGCTATTTACAGATTACACAAGGACTTCCTTCTCAATTACGCAGATTTCTCATTCTTTGTTAATCGAAATGGATGGCGATCGAAGCCTGAATGGATGATCCACTGGGAGGGCCTACCTCAGAATTTTTCTATTTCTTATCCATATTTAATTGCGTTTGAGCCTAACTTTGTAGAAATTCGACATATTGATACTGCCGAGTTAGTCAGAGTTATTCGTCCTGGTGAAAATATTCGATTCTTACATGAAAATACAAGAGAAATTATGTATGTATACGAAGACGCTAATGAGTGTGACGTGGTTTGCATGCTGGACTTCTGGGAAAAAGCGAAAAGCAACAATGGTGGAGGTGCCAATGGAGCTACAGCACAAGGGCAAATCACAAATGGAAACAGCTCCATTCAGAATGGAAATGGAGCAGGGAAGACAGTGTCATAGAACGTCATATGATATGGTGTATGTATGTATTAATTAATTAATGAAACGAACATGATTTTTTTTATTGCCTATTGCAAATATTTCCCGATATTGAAGAGCGAGTAACAAAAAATTATAATCATAAAAATGAAATAGAATGTGTATTTTTAATTTTAATTCTGTATTACGAGGGTTAAGTGTTCTAGATTTTGATAATATTTTGAAAATTGCTTTGAAACAGATTCTGTGTATTTATGTTTGGATGTATAACTGCTGTTAAGAGGTTGCTTACACAAGTAAAAATCATGTTGAAATCACAGATTCAAGAGTTTCTTGAAAACTGTCTACCATTGATATTTGTTGAAAACTGAAACACATCATGTAAGCAATCTATTGTTTCAGGGTCTAATTATACTACTAAAGCTCTTTCATTTATATAGTTGTACCAATATATATGTTGTTTTTATTGCAGTGATATCACAAAGTTGTACACTAAGTGAGTTCGTTTTTTTATTATTATTTTTGATATAAAGTTGGGTTCCAAGAAGACTGTATATTTATACAATCTGAGCATTAAAAATAGGCCATCTAGTGGTCATGTAAGATGGCAAAAAGGTAAAAGATTTTTATGGCAAAAAGTATTTAAGTGAAAGCTTTTATCCTTATTGTTTATTTACTCCACTGATCCATGAAGCAAATTTCATTTTTGGTTTTAAAATTGATTACTTTTGTTATCTTAAATATCAATTTTGTTCTCCAGTTTAAATTACTTTGGATCAGTTCTTCTTTAGCAGTGGAAGTAAAACTGAAATATTGCTATAATCTTGGATTTTTTTTATTACATTTTCTTCTTATCAAGCCTACTTTATAGCTTTTTTTTTTTTCTTCTTGCACTTGGTAAAATACTAGGAAGTCTTGAATCTAAAATAATTTTCACATTCGTGTAATCACGCATTTGTTTATTAAATTGAAGGGACGCAAAGCTTTGAAGAATCTGTCAACCAAGATTTTGACTCTATCACACCAATTTCTGCTTTTTAATTCATAAGGTCAAGTAGAGAATTGGTTGGAGATTAGGTACTACGTTTTAACATTGAAAGTGTTTTTTTTTGTTGGACACTCTCACTGAATAACTGTACAATTGTTATCGAAAAAGTAGCTGTTTGTGATTTTTCATTTTTAAATCCTGGCATTTTGATGTACAACTAGTACTTGTGTTTAAAATTTTGAACTTTTTTTTTTTTTTTTTTTTTTTCAAGACAATTTAAAATATTGTCATGGTATTATTTGGTTTTAAACGGTTTAGATGAAACATTAAAAACTAAACAATATTATAAAAATTAAGTGATTTGCAAGTGTTTATATATTTTTTTTCATTTATTAAAAAAATATTATGAAAAAAAAAAAAAAAAAAAAGTCAATTAATGAATAACGTAACGTGCAACTGAACAAACAAAACCAATAACAAATCAATATACGAAAAAATGGCTTAATTAATGAATCAATGAATGAACGAATCAGCTAATGAAATAATGAGACAATGATTGAATGAATAAAAGAACTGGTTAATAAAATAATGATGTAATGATTGAACGAATCAAAAAACAAATATATTAATGATCAATAGAATGGATAAATATATGAACAAATAAATTAGCATACTAATTTATAAATAAAAACCAGAACAAATACTTAATTAATTGAAAAAATGGTTTTCAAAAAGATATATTTGACAAAGTTAATCAAAAAAAAAAAAAAAAAAAAAAAAAAAAAAAAAAAAAAAGGCAATAGTAATTACAACTAATTTGACCATATATATTAATCTTTTCAGTATTAACTATAAAGCTAAAGCATTTGATGTATAAGAAATATGAAACAAGGATATGAGAGAGAAAAAAACAATTTCTTGGAATAGTTTTTTATTTATTTTTATCATCATAATTGCTTAATTGTTTGTAAAAAAAAATTTCAGCTTTCAGTATATATGGCATATACTGGGCTTGTTTGATATTAACGAGCTAGATTTATAAGATCCAATTTTCACCCAAACACTTAGTACTTAAATTAGTTAACTACTCTGTGTCACGTGCAGTGAATTTTTCACCTACCCCGAATACCACATCATGAACCTTCCACATAGAAACATCCAGAAAGCATAGAATACATAATGAGCTTACCAGGACTTGATGGAATCACGATTCCAGAGCAAAGTAAAACACAAGTAAGGCTCAATGCTCAATCAGAATGGCGGTTTGAATTACCAGCCAAATCGCAACGAGCTATAACCTTGATTTCTGGAACAGCAGAGCTATTTGGAACAGAATTAGCAAAAGGACAAGAATACATTTTACAAGGCCCAAGAGCGGCTGCGATATATACATGGCATGGTGCTCAACTAGAGCATTATAAACCTGAAACAGCAGATAAGAGTGTTGTGGAGGATTATGTGTCTGAAGAAAGTACAATGATTCAATACGCTAATCTTCACTTTGCACTTCAAGAGCGAAGACAACCAGGAAGTCGAGGCCCTCGGGTAATGGTAGTGGGACCAAGAGACTGTGGAAAGTCTTCATTGTGTAAGATATTGTGTGCCTATTCAAATAAAATGGGATCTGTGACGATGCTAGTTAACACAGATTCGTCGGAGCCTGTAGCTTGTATTCCTGGAGCAGTATCAGCTATGACAGTCTCAGATATCTTAGATATTGAACAAGGATGGGGACAACCAGGAATATCAGGGCCCGTGATGCTACATACGAAGAAGCCTTTGGTGTATTGGTTTGGTTTGGAATCGCATACTACCAATCCAAGATATTTTGGACATGTTGTGGACCAACTTGGAGCTGCTGTAAAGGAAAGGTTGTCTGGAGATTCGAGAGTGAATAGTGCAGGTATCATTGTGGATACTCCACCAGAGTTAGGTGTTGATGGAATCAGTCGGCTAGTCAAGGCGTTTGATATTGATGTGCTGGTGGTGGTAGTTGGTACTGAACGATTATTTATAGATTTGTCGAAACGATATCGCGACACCTCTACGACAATTGTAAAAGTTGCAAAATCTGCGGGATGCGTTGATCGTGAACCTGCACTTCGAAGAGCTGTTACAGCATTGTTAATCAATGAGTATTTTTATGGATCACCTAAACAGCCTCTATCTCCGTACACTGTGACGGTGGATTATTCTTCACTAACTATTTATCGCGTTGCTGAAGAAAAAGAGCCTACTGTCACCAAAATCAATAATTCATTTTTGCCTGTTGGTACAAGTCCAGAAGAAGATGAGGGTACGATGGATGGGCCGGACATGCTTGTGAAACTAGAGCCGAGCTCCATTGTACAAAACTGTGTGATGGCGATGTTAAATGCTAATCCTAATGCACCGATTGGGGAACTTGTCGATTGTGAAGTTCTTGGATTTGTTCATGTAGTTGAAGCAGACGATAATAGGAAGACTATGAGGGTACGAATGCCTGTGCATGGACAGCTTCCGAAAAGGCCATTTGTGATTGGTGATTTCAGGTATCATGAATAAAAAGTATAGTAATACAGGTAAACGTCTATGAAAAAAAAAATTGAATTCGTATAAAAGAACTTTTAAATTGTTTTTTTTTTTTTCAATAATAAACTTCAATTTAACTGTTAATACTTGATTTTGAAGTTGATTGTCAATAATTGTTTTTAAAAACTGTGAGTATTGATTTAATTTGACATGTATACAAGAGTTTTTTAAAGTTTTATATATATATATATATATATTATTTGGAATACTTTGACTCTTTTTTCTTTACTTGTTATCGATTATTTTTTAGAATATATATATAAAAAAAACTTTGAAAACTACTTTAATTTTTAACGAATTTAAAAATAACAATACAAAAAAAAACAATAGATATATAACTATATATATTAAATTTTCATGTTACTCTTTTAAACTACAGATGGAGACTATAAGATATTTTTTTTTATTTCAAATAGAGCGTATTAATTTACTTGCTTAAATAAATCATTTTTATAATTGATTAAAAAGACATGCGTTTATGCTTGTAATATTACAGTTATAGAACAAAATAAATATAAGAAAACTCAAATGGAATCAAATTATAACATCATCTATTGTATACAGATACTTGAAAAAAAAAAAATACCTTGGAATTATATATAAAAAAAATTTACCAAAACTTCCAAGGAATCCATACATCAACAATTTCGTCAGAGCCATCTACGACAAAGTAATATTTATGCATTGCCGAAGTGATGCACATGTGTTGAGGTAAAAGTTTGACTCTTTCACCAATCTCAAATCCCTTAGGAGATGTTTCCTCTCCAAAATATTTCAAAATTCCATGCTCTTGAGATACTCGTTCAATCTTCCAACCAGGTCTTCCTTTGACATGAGCAAATCCTCCAAATCTGCCAGGCTCTCGAGTCAAAGCAAGTACGCCGGCATTGACAAGATATTCACCCCTCTCTGGATAATGACTCACAATTTCTGATTGAGTGTATCCAGCAATGTTATCCAAGGAAGCGAGGTGAGTGGATGCTTGCTGAAGGTCCAGTGCAACAAAATTCCCTGCGTGCAATTCTAATGTAAAATTTCCAAGATCTTCTGGCATATCCATACTGCTAAACGCATGAGCGGTTGGAGTTGCTCCAAAAGACAAAAGAAGGCCGTCTTTTGAAATCGACTTTGAAGCTTTAACAAGTGTACTGATCTCGCGGAACAGATGAGTTTTGGCGGTTTCTAAATCAGTAGACCCGTAACTTGATCCTGCATGAACATAGACTCCCTTAAGAGTGATATTTGATGCTTTTTCAATGGCTTCAAACAGTTGTTTGAATTCAGGTGTTTCAAGCACTATGCCTGCGCGATTATCATTGGTGTCAGCCTTGATCATGACCTCCCATTTATACTCGCTTTCAGCCAAAAACTGTGCCTGTGCTACGTGATCCACAAATACTGCAACTGTTGCCTTGCCATTGTAGGACTTGTTTAATTCTCCCACGGCATGAATTTTTGATTTACCAATTGGAACACCGTACAAGATATCCTTCACGGTGCCTTTTTCAACCAGAGACGCCATACCTCTAATTTCCTCTAGGGTTGATGCCACGACAGAGTGGTATTTTTCGCCCAAAGCCATTTCGGTCACTTCCAGAGTCTTGAGTGTTTTTACATGAGGACGGAATTTAATTGGAGTATTGTTTGGGCCTACTTCTAGTTTTGCATGGAGGTGCTCAATATTAGATTTGATTACGCCTCTATCGACGACAAAAGAAGGAACGGGTAGTTCTGAAACTGACTTTCCAATGAAAGATCTTGCAGTATTAATATCTGTTAGGGCTAATGACATTTTTGGATTACTTTTATTTGAATGTGATGATGATGATGATGATGACAGTTTGGGAAACGAAGGAGGTTGAAGTTGACCAACAGACTCATCAATTGAAATATTTGATTCCCGTGTTGATAAACTAAAAACCCTGTAAACAATTTAATGACTGTAACTGATGGTGACTATACTTTTCAATCGCTTGTTATTGGTCTAACTCCTTTAAAACCTTTTCAGGTCATTGGAAAGCTAGCCGTTTGTATCCCAATCTGGTGCTTTGTGTCTTTTAAAAGTAATAATGAAGTAAAAGTAATAATGAAGTACCATTCTAATTAATATTGCTATGAAGAGAAAAATAATACTAATAAAAAAAAACTCTGAAATAACTATTCATTGACCTCTAGAAACTCCTAAACGGTTTTTCCTACAATGAGTTCTAAATATTAAGAAACATCATTTATTAACTGCCAAGAACAATCTATTAAATTTCTCGAAGAAAATAAGCTACAGCTAAATATGGCTGATAAACGCGATAAGCTTTACCAACTGACAGCAAATTAGCGCTAAAAGAATGAGCAAAGAACTAGCAGGACAAAAAAACAAACAGTAAGATCAGTGTGTGGCTCATTGCTACATTTCTTGATTGTTTTGCATTTTTAATTTGAATATGTCTGGTTTGTATGTAAGTTTGTTGGTTGGTTTGTCTGTGTGTGTTTTGGCATGTATAGAAATGACGTTGGCAGGTTGCAGTTTGCAGTAAATAACGTGCAGATGGATAAAATGTTGGAGTAAGAATGGCAACCTATCGCTGAGAAAAAGCATACGCCGGAAAAACTCTTGCTGAGGGGCATCTACATATTTTTGGCGATACTCGGAGGGGCACTGAAAGCTCCGTTTGGTTGACTATCTTTTCTTAAAGTTTGGTTTTACTGGCAGTTATAAAAAAAAAAATCATCAAAACGTTGGTAAATCTCGTGTAGGAAAAGATCAATATTGCAGTTGGATTGACAGAAGTGAAAAGCCGAGGAGGGGCTTTTTTATAATTAATTTTTTTTTTTTGGCTCTGGGGAACGGGAAAAGCAGCCTTTTTAGTCTGCCAATAAAACTCTCTTTCCTATCATCTTGTTGTACTTTTTGTTCTTTTTTTTTTTTTCTTCTTGTTTCTTTCTGTTTATTTTTTTTCCTCTATTCTTTGTTCTTGTTCTTCTTCTTCTTCTTCTTCTTCTTTTATTACTTGAAATAGTTTTATTTTTTTTTTAAAGAAAAAATATTGAAAAGAAAAAAAAAATCAAATAAAAACATGTCTGAATCGCTGGTTAAAGATATCTCAGCGCTCTCGCTCACAACTTCAGACCTCGAGTTGTATGAAAAGGCTCTTGTTTTCTACTCAAATCTTGGGTTTATTAAAGTTCACCAATTTGATTACACTCAACCAGACGAAGACCATACTTCACATACTTTAGAAAGTCTAAAGGAAACCTGGATCAATGCCATTCCTGATATCGACTGGACTAGAACCGATGCCAGTAATGTCTTTGGAGTAACCATTAAAATAAGACTCACGTCAACAGGCCCCACAAAGGACCAGATTGAAGAAAAAATCGCAGCTCTTGGAGAAAAAGATTGGAGAGGTCTGGACAGTAGCTTTAGCTTTCGCGTTGAAGAACTTCAAACAGCGTACGCTATTTTGGAAGAACATGGAGCTACTCTAATCCAAGAGCGCAAGCCAAACGAACTCATTACAGTGGACCCCCTGGGTAACGTGGTTTCTTTCACAAACAGAAAATGCCCGTTTTCTGTAAAAGAACAACCTTACGTAGAAACTAGAACAAAAGATCCCGCAAAGTCTGGAGTGTCCTCCACTGGGTCCTACAAGTCCGTTGATCTATCCCAACTCAAACGACGTCGTATCGCAGTAATGACCTCGGGTGGTGACTCGCCAGGCATGAACGCCGCAGTTCGTGCTGTTGTTCGCGCTTCTATTGATCGTGGATGCGAGGCATACGCCATTATGGAGGGCTACGAGGGCCTTTTGCGTGGTGGAGAGTACATTAAGGAAATGAAATGGGACGATGTTAGAGGCTGGCTGGCTACAGGTGGTACCTACATTGGAACTGCCAGATGTCAAGGTTTCCGCGAGCGTTCTGGCCGCCGTACTGCCGCTAAAAACATGATTGAGTGTGGAATTGATGCCCTGATTGTTTGCGGTGGCGATGGTTCTTTGACTGGTGCAGACAAGTTTAGAGAAGAATGGCCTAGTCTCTTGAAAGAACTCGTTGAGTCAGGTGAAATTACTGAGAATCAATTCATTGAGCACGAACATTTATATATCTGTGGTTTGGTTGGATCAATTGATAATGATATGGCATCCACCGACTCCACCATCGGTTCTTATTCTTCTTTGGAAAGAATATGTGAGGCTGTTGATTACATTGATGCTACAGCTCAATCACACTCTCGTGCTTTTGTGATTGAGGTCATGGGTAGACACTGTGGATGGCTAGCCTTGATGGCGGGTATTGCTACGGGCGCTGACTACGTTTTTATCCCAGAAAGGCCACCTAATGACAAGGAGTGGCAGGAACAAATGACTACCATTTGTGCAAGACACCGCAAAAACGGCAAGCGTAAAACAATTGTTATTGTTGCTGAAGGTGCCATCAATACCGATTTGGCCCCAATTACTCCCGAGCAAGTCAAGGATGTGCTTGTTGAACTAGGTCTTGATACTCGTATCACTACGCTAGGCCACGTCCAGCGTGGTGGTAATGCTGTAGCATTTGACCGACTTTTGGCTACTCTGCAAGGTGTTGACGCTGTTGATGCTGTTTTGTCTGCAACTCCAGATACACCTTCTCCAATGATTGGTATCAAGGAGAACAAAATCTGCCGACGGAATCTTGTTGAGGCAGTTGCTGCCACTCAAGAAGTTGCAAAGGCCATCAAGGCAAAAGATTTTGACCGTGCCATGTCACTTCGAGATTCTGAGTTTGCCCAGCACTTTGAAAACTTTTTGACGATTAATTCAGCAGATAAAGATACTGCTAAGAATCCTGCAGAGAAGCCGTTGAACATTGCAGTTGTTAACGTTGGTGCACCCGCCGGAGGAATGAATAGTGCCATTCGAGCAATGGCAGCCTATTGTTTTTCAAGAGGCCATAAACCATATGCTATTCACAATGGCTGGACTGGGTTGGCAAGACACGAATCTGTTCGGGAACTTAGCTGGCTTGAAGTTGAAGAATGGATGATTAGAGGTGGATGTGAGATTGGTACAAACAGAAATCTTCCTGAAACCGACTTGGGTATGATTGCCTACTATTTCCAAAAGTATCAATTTGATGGTCTTATCATTATAGGAGGCTTTGAGGCATTCCAATCTCTTCATCAGCTACAAGAAGCAAGAGAGTCATATCCTTCATTTAGGATTCCCATGGTTTGTATTCCTGCCACTATTTCCAATAATGTTCCAGGAACTGAGTACTCTTTAGGTACTGATACTTGTATGAATGCACTGACTACTTATTGCGATGTGATTAAGCTGTCTGCTTCTTCATCACGTCGTCGTGTGTTTGTTGTAGAAGTTCAAGGTGGAAATTCTGGATTTGTTGCAGCATATGCAGGACTTGTGACAGGTGCACATGCTGTATATTTGCCTGAGGAGGGTATATCATTGCGTCAACTTGAATCTGACATTGAAATGTTGAAAGATTCGTTTGAGCATGATCAGGGCAAGACACGAGCGGGAAAGCTAATTTTGAGAAACGAGAAGTCGTCGAATACTCTTTCTACTGAGATTATAGTGAATATCATTCGAGATGAAGCCAAGGGAAGATTTGATGCCAGGGCCGCTATTCCTGGACATGTTCAACAAGGTGGCAATCCTTCACCTATGGACCGAGTGCGTGCGACCAGATTTGCAGTACAAGCGTGCCGATTTATTGAAGACAATCAATCTGATAACAAGGAGATTTCTATCAGTTCGTTAACATTTGATCAAGCCACTGAACTTCGAAAGAATGCTGTTGTTTTGGGAGTTAGAAGTTCCAAGCTTGTTTTTAGTCCTGTTGATGAGCTTTGGAAGTATGATACAGAAGTGAACGATAGAAGGCCTCGAAAGGTATTTTGGACAAATTTGATAAAGATTGGGGATAGATTAGTTGGTAGAACCAAGGTTTAAGATGAACCAAGTAGAAAAGGAGAGAAGAAGAAAATAAATATTTAAAGAAATGGAGACGGGAATTATAATCCAAATAAATTATAGGCTTGAGTAATGAATTTTGAAGTTTTTTTTTTTTTTTCATCATTAAATGTTTGGATTGAAAAATATGAAATATAATAATAGAATAGTTTAATATTAAATTGAAAAGATAAAATATAATAAAATAAAATAAAATATAAAAAAAATTCCTTTTTTTTTTTTCGATCTAATAAAGTATTTAATAAGCTATTTAATAAAAATATCAAGAAAATCACTCGGTCGAGTTTTCAACCAAATACTTGATATTTAATATATATTGATCACCTAAAAGTAAGGGAAAGTTCATTACTAAATAATGATAAATGAATTAATTTATATTTTTAACTGAATAATTAAAAATATTTAAAAATAAATGATATAAAAATAAAAATAAAAATAAATAAAAAAAATAAATAAAAAAAAACATTAAAAGTTACTTTATTTGGATTATTTTCTTCTGTATTGAAGTTGGAATATTATAAATTTTTATTTTTTTTTTCTGTAATTTCCATATCCCAATTTGGATTTTTATTTTATTTATTTTATTTTATTAAATTAAATTAAATTATTAATATTTATTTATTTTATCGAAGAAAATGCCATTGAAAAGGAAATGAGGAAAATTGAAGATTAACATTGTTTACTGTTCATGATAGTTTATTAGAAATCAAAAGCTTAATGAATGATTTGTTTGCTTTTAACAAGTACAAAATGATTATTGATTGTGGGTGCTGCATGAATGAAACTTGAATGTATCTTATTTTATTTTATTTTATTTTATTTTATTTTATTTTATTATATTATATTATAATAAATTTTTAATGTATATTGTTTAAAAGTATTTTTATTTTTATATTTTTTTTTAAAACAGTATTTTTGATTACAAAGTTGAATGACGGTGGCCGGAACTTTCAGTTTTGAGAGTTCGGTATTCAACATCCGGAACACTCGGCGCTTCACTTTCAAATTAGGAAAATTTTGAATTTTTCATGATTATTTTAATTTATCCCGTTTTTTTTCGTCGTCATCATCATCATCATCATCATCATCATCATCATCATCATCATCAATTAATATGAATCTTTGGAATATACTAGAAATTAAATAGTACTGAAGAGATTAGTTAAATAGTATTAAAGTGATTATATAGTATTGAAGTGATTAGTTAAATTAATAAAAACTATAGAATTAAAATAAAAAATAAAACTAGAGAAAACATACAAAGGAAAACTTCTTTTTCTAGTTTTTTCCCATATGAAATTCTGTAACCTTCTAGTGTCATTCCTGTATCTAGATATTTTCAAAAACATGTTTACAAATCAAAATGAATACAAAAACAGGGAAAAAAAATTGGTAGTATGTAACTTCCCACTATGATGATTATTCTTACAAATCGACATGCAATATCAGTTCCAGTAGAAAACCCTCATGAGATCAAGACAGAAAAAAAAAAATAAGCGCAATGACCAAACATGTTTCATTCAAGAGATGTTAACCTCGAATACCAAAGTATTTAAAGACTTGGAATGTCTTCCTTCAGTTAGGTTTGTTATCAAAATCATCATAGCAATCAAAGCTTTTATAGCAATCACAGCAATCACAGCAATCACAGCAACCACAAAACAATGACAGCTCAACTCTTTTCTCCAATCAAGGTCGGACAGCTCGAACTTAAGCATCGTGTCGTCATGGCTCCCTTGACGCGTATGCGTGCTCCCAACAACGTTGTCCAAAAGGAACACATTGAATACTACAAACAACGTGCTTCTCGTCCTGGTACCTTGATCATCACAGAAGCTACCTTTATTTCTCCAGAGGCTTCAGGATACCCTCTTGCTCCAGGAATCTTTTCCACCGAGCAGCGCGACGCTTGGAAGCCCGTTTTTGAAGCCATTCACTCCCAAGGCTCTCGCGTCTACGTACAATTGTGGGCTTTGGGCAGAGCTGCATTCAAAGCCGACTTGGAATCTCGAGGACTTCCCTTTGTTTCTGCCTCTAATGTTCCCGAACCCAACAATAACCCGGGCTCTCCTGCTCCACGTCCTTTGACTGTCGAAGAGATTGACCAGTATGTCGAGAACTACGTCAAGGCTGCCCGTTTGGCCATCGAGGCTGGTGCCGACGGTGTCGAGATCCACGCAGCAAACGGTTACCTCCTGGACCAGTTTTTCCACGAAAACACCAACTTGAGAACTGACCAGTATGGTGGGTCGATTGAAAACCGTGCCCGTTTCGCGCTTCGTGTCGTTGACGCTATCTCGGAGGCAATCGGTGCCGACCGTGTTGGCATCCGACTTGCTCCTTGGAATATCTTCAACAGCATGGAGAAGACTCCTTTGACTCTTGCTCAGTTTGCATACATTGCTGGTGAGCTACAAACCCGTGCCAACAACGGCAAGACGCTGTCGTACATTCACGTAGTAGAGCCCCGTTGGGCTGTTGTCAAAGATGTGAACGATGTTCTCGAAGTTGAAGGATCCAATGAGTTTTTCAGATCCATCTGGAAGGGTGTTTTGATTAGATCTGGTGGGTACAAAGTTGATTTGGCCAAGGAGCATACTGAGAAGGATCCTAAGACTCTCATTGCCATGGGACGATACTTTATTGCGAATCCCGATTTGGTCAATAGACTGGAAAGAGGTATTGAGCTGAATCCTTATGATAGAAGTACATTTTATGATTACAAGACTCGTGATCAAGGATATACTGACTATCCATTTGCTACTTAGAGTGTATTGTTTGATATTAGCATATAGATGAATATTTATAATTATTATTTTTTTCTGTTTTTCTGTTTTAATCTTGAATATCATTTACTAAATGCTGATGATTTTTTTTTTCAATTGATATCTTTGGCTATATAGATTTTTCATTTGATTTCATTTTCAACACTTTTTACCCACCATTTGATTAGTGTTTTCAATTAAAAACTATAGTGTTTTCAATTAAAAACTATAGTGCTTTCAATTAAAAACTATAGTGCTTTCAATTAAAAACTATAGTGCTTTCAATTAAAAACTATAGTGCTTTCAATTGGCTTTAACATCTTTTTGCATGATGATGATGATGATGATGATTATAAACAAGGAAGTAGAAAAGATCAGTGAAAGTAATTTTCATCTTCTTTCTTTCATGCCAAGGTTAAAGCCCAGCTTGAATCTCGATTTTACACGCCGCTTTGAAGTAACACGATAAAAGTAACATGATATAAATAAAATAAAATAAAATAAAATAAAATAAAATAAAATAAAATAAAATAAAATAAAATTCTGTTTTCTTGTGCCCACCCTTTTTACTTTGTATATTATCAATTCATTCACCTTCAGTTGATTTCAAAAGCATGTTTCAATTCGATTTTAAAACTGGTACAAGTAAAAAAAAAAAGCACTGAAAAGAAAAAAAAAAAAAAAAAAAAAAAAAAAAAAAAAAAAAAAAAGAACTGAAAAGGCGGGTGTTAATGCGCGGCTCCTTAAACACCGCGTTCTGACCAAGTTACGATAAAAAAAAAGCCAGCACCGGGATGCAGTCGGTCCCCTTGCGCGGTACAGCAAGAAAATCCTTGAATGAGGGAAGGGAGATGTAACGGGTGCAAATGCAGCTTCGGGACCTCGGAACCTTCACAACTGTTGACTGCTAATTTTTATAATCATGATTGTTTTGTGAATATTGATGACTTTGGCCTTGGGTTGGCTGTTGAGGTCCAAAGTTTGAAACAAAGACCGTTAGCAGAAACGTTGAGTAATAATTCAGAGTTTATAAAAATACAAGTTGTTTTCAATAATGATTTTAATCCTAATAGATTAATTATTTCTTAAATGATGTATAGTCCAATAATGATATTTTGTAGCAGAATAACCAATTAAAAATATTTTTCATAAACATTTATACATGTATATTTATATTTATTTATTTACTTATATCTATATTTGATTGGTTTATTCAAGTCCAACAAAATATAAAGACGCACCTTTATACAGAAAAAAAATTAACTAGAAATGGAATTTTGATTCTCTTTTAAGAATTTATTACCAGAAAAAAAAATAATCTGAAAATGCCTTATAAAAGCATAAATACTGGTTTTGATCATTGTAATGGAGCGTTTTTTTTTTTTAATTTAACTTCATTCCTATTCCTTTGAATGGTACATGAATAAAACGGTGGTTAATAACACATTATTGAGTCAAAAGAGTAAAATAAAAAATAAAATGAAACCTTAAAGATTTCAGTTGTTAAAGAAGAAGAAGAAGAAAAAAAAAATCTTCTAAAAGCCCCTTGTGCTGCTCATATTTGTTTATAAAATTTTCAAAAAAAATCATCAGCCATATATTAGTTGAAGAAAAAAAAAAAATTTCATTTGAAAACATGTTCAAGTTCTACAACATCCAAATGTTACTGTCATTGCTATTCACTAAAAGAATCATCTAGGAATCTTGTACAAAAATCAAAAAACAGCCAGAATTAGATGGTAATTACTATGAGAGTTCATGACTTTTGAAAACTAGGGGGAAAAAAAAATCTATTTGGGTATCTGAACGCAGTATTTCTGATGCTTTCATAGAATCATTGCGATTTCTCAATGCTTTTAAAAATAATAATAATAAAATTCAAAGTGTTTCTCCAATTCCTAGTTGATTCTTTCTATCGGAATGGATAAGAAAACTTTTTTATCCATAATTTAACTTGCTTTAAAAAAAAAAAAAAATGACATAGTGTAACGGTTTTTTATATATACAAATAATCTCAAAACGTACAAGTGCATGGTCTAGAATAGTATTTTCAATTCTCAACTCCATTTGTTTTCATTTCATTTATTTATTTCATTGTTCTTAAAAACACGATTTGCAAATAAATTCAAGAAACACTGAAGGGTTATTACTATTGAATAATTAAAATATATCGTGTTTGAAATTTATTCAGCACTTGTTTAAGATTCGTTTCAAAGAAAAAAAAAAAAAAAAAAAAAAAAAAAAAAAAAAAAAAAAAGCATGAAAATAACTATATAAATGCTAAACTACCGGGAATCCAAAGGCATTTGAAAACAGAAAATCTTTGGGCAAATCTCGTCAACTTTTTTGTTTGTTTAATGATAACGTTGTTACTACTACTATTGTTTATTTTATTTTGCCAGCTGCAGGAAACCAAGTACAAATGGTTAAAGATGAATTGAAACCAGTTTCCACTGCTGCATTCTTCAAAGATGGTTACTGAATAGGCTTTGGCAATGTAAGAGACTCTTGTATTCTAGATCTTTGGCGCAAACACAATGAAAAACAAGGCTATTTATCAGATTTAAAGTGATATCTTGATTCATTTTTATAACAGTGTCGACATAGAGATCAACGAGCCCCTCCAAAACTCTTGGTTCTTTGTAGAACCTACCAGATCGTAATCATAGTAAAGAATAAAAAAAAATTTTTTTTTTTTTTTTCTTTCTTTTAGAATTAATATGATTTTGTAAACAAGTAATTCATGTACAAGTTCGTCATTATTGGCATATGAAAACATATACTGATACGAAGATTCACGTTCATTAACAAGATAAAAAAAAAAACGTATATACTAGTAGATTGCTTTACGAACTCATCACTTATATGCAACACAAAAAGACCCCCCAATCTTTGCAATGTGAACAGAACCATGCGCTAAACTCTATCTACGCTTGTGTATCAATAGCTGACAGTTCCTACAAAGGTACCTAATTTCCTTGACTATACGTGTGCCAATTTAGTGCTCAGCGGTGTGGCAATTAAAGTTGAAAACTTTCATTTATTCATTTATTTTTCCCTTTGAATCTCTCTTTTTCTCTATCGATTTATTCACTGTTCGTCGTTTAAAAAAAAAAAAAAAACTAATAGCATTATAACCATCTTTGCATATTTATCAACCTATTCTGTTGATTTTTTTTATTTTTTTTAATTTTTTTTAATTTTTTTTTAATTTTTTTGTTTAGCTATCAAAGTCTTAAATTCACACACTCAAATTATGAACTTTCGTTAAAATTTTAGTTACACTAGAGAGAAAGTCAAGCTCCCTTTGTCCATTTTTATATGATACGAATGGTCTAGACTATTGTAAATGAAGAAAAAAAAAATGATAGTGAGTAATATGGGCTTTGATTAACTAATATTATTTTGGCCATTAATAATATATTTATTTTGTTTGAATATTCTCGAGTATAATTTACATGTTTTAAATAATGTATTCAATAACTTTGAACGTTTGTATGGATATTTGTTGACTTCATTGATTTCATTCATATCAGATATTCATTCATTTCACTGATTTCAGATACTCATCATTGAACTCGGTAAACTCTGACGGGATTTGCACGACTATTTGGGATAAAAGCTAACACCAATCTGTGGTTAGCCATGGTTAAAATTAACTGAGCCCTTGAAAAGCGTTGCATGCAGGTAAAGGTCCATTAGGTCATCAGAACTGCATGCGCTTAATAAATTCTTATGTAACAATGGCGAAAAAGAAAAGTTCCCAGTTTCAGAGTTTTTAGGCAACGGGAATTCTCATCATTTTCTTGTTTCTTCTTTCCTCTTAACACTCATCATCACTTCAACATTATTATTTACATTGCTTTATTTCTCTAGTGGCAGCAGCAGCAACAGCAGCACTCTTGACGCTGTTAACGACAGCATTTGATTTTTATTTATATATACATATATATATATATAATACACACTTTTTATTTGCATCAAGCGCGCATCATGGCAACTATATTACATTCACAGCAGTCGGCCCAGCCTTCTTCTACGTCGTCTGCTAACTCCACTGCTATCCCCACTCCAACAAGTGGTATCAAAAAACCACCAGCACCTCGCAAATTTAGAAACAAGTTTGTGCCCTCTTTTCAAAACCCAACAAAACCGAAACAATCAAAGCGAAGACGTAATAATATTAACAGCAGCAGCAGTAGCAACAGCAGCAACAGCAACAGCAGCAACAGCAGCAGTAACAACATTAACACTAACATTAACACTAACATCAACCCCAACAACAATAATAGTAGTGCTGTTGAAATACAAAAAGTTTCGAATGTAGTGGAGCAAAAGTATCCATCTACTTTTACCTCGGTGTCAGCTCTGAGACAAGGACTGACTTCAACTCAAGCGTCAGTGGTGACACCAGTCTCTGGTCCAACGCCCGTCTCAACATCAGCATCATCTCCATCATTATCTTTAGCATCAGCATTGGCTTCGGCTTCCACTACTTCAACTTGTTCATCGGCAACTTCAGTATTACCCTCAGTATCCGCCCCTACAAAGGCCTTCTCTTCACAATACGTCGACTACTTGATTGAAATTGAAAAAACAGAAAAAAAACGACTCGAAGAACTTGACATCAAGTCTAACATACAAGTAGACTCGAGCCTTTTATCATCATCCAACCCAGCACCTGTTATCGAAGCATGTCTGGCTTCTGATGCTCTCTTGTCTATTCCCTTTAATCAATTTGGCTTTGAGGGATCTCAGCTCAAAGCCTTCGAAGGATATCACCCTAAATATGCAACTAAGGCGCTGTCAATTGGTGACCCTTTTAACAGAAAACTATGGGACACTTATACACCACAGCTTGCCTCAAGATCTCCAATGGTGGCTAAGGCATTGCTGGCCTACGATGCACTATATATCAGCAGAATCAAAGATCGCGTAAATCCGACACTAGAGTCATTGGCCTCGGAGTATTTCTTCAATAGCATTAAAGAACTTTCCCAAGCAGTTTCAGACATGAAAACAAGAGATTCTCTCGAAATTTATGTGACGTCGTATCTTGTTGCCGCTTTTGCAATAGCTATACCAAATGAAGTTCCTGTTGTCTCAGTCGACCAAACGAAGCCTGAGTTGTTTAGAATAATTCGAGGAGTATTCAGTTCATACTACAAAACCTTGACAGGTGATTTTTCGTACTTGAAGTGCTTGTTACCTCCCAGCTGCGAAATTCCACAAAATTTAGACAAGGTCGACTTAGATACAATGGCGCATCCAAAGGTCGCATTGTTGAAGCTTCTTTGGGACCAAATAGACTCATTAGAATCTGGCTCCAAGTCCTTAGATATTTTATCTAATCCTTCAGCTGTCGACATTGATAATTTTGCAAGTAGCGAGACAGGCGATTTTATGGACGAGTTACCATTTAACTTTTTTTCACAGCAGCATGAAGGATTTGGTGATTTTGAAAACTTTCCTGTAATCATTCAAAATTCACCATCTACATCTTCACATAATTCAGATTCAGTACTGAACTCTGATCAAGCATCTCCCACAAATAGTTTTTCTCCTCTTGAATCATACTCGATACTGCTAGATCCATCATCAACTTCGTTTAATGAGCTTAATTCTGACAATAATGATGCTGCTACTACTTCTTCAGCACATGCCAACTTCATGTACAGTCATCAGGCTCCATCTTCTGGGAATTCAAAATCTTTAGAAGATCCAGAGTCTATGTTGTTTCAATTTCTACCTGGGGAAGTTGATTGTTATCGAAAGGCTGTCTATGAGCTGATTACGGTTATTCATAGAGTGAACAAAGTAAAATCTACAACAGTTTTATTATTCCTGTTCAATGTTGTTACTGACGAATTCATGGTGTTTTTGAGGCAACGGCGGCCAATGGCTCTGGTTATTCTTGCATATGTTTTTAGTATCTTTTGGTTTAAGGATAAGTTTCTTGGAAATGAAGGTACTTATTTACGAAGAATGCAGGAGGTGGAGAGCATGGCACCAGAGAGTTGGAAGTGTGCATTTTACTGGCCCAAAGAGATATTGGAAAATTCGAGACTTCATAAGAGCTTAGAAGAAATTTTGGCAGAGCTAACTTTGGATCAATGAAATGCGAATATTTTAACCAGTATTCATACTACATAATGCTGTATGTTATTTATGATATATATATATATATCTTTTTTTTTTCTTTTTATTGTTGACATAAATTATTGACAACAGAATTGCATAGTGCTAGATTTCAAGAGTGCTTTTAATTTCAGATATATATCAAGTTGAAGTAAGATTTTTTTTTTTTTTTTTTTTTTTTTTTTTTCAAGTGATTAATTTATTTGGATAATAAATAATAAATAATAAATAATAATAATAATGATAAATAGATGATATGAAAATTTTTGCAATTACATTAGCAACATGTTTCTAACGAAAAGAACTTGGAACTAAAGTAGTATTTGATTTAAATATAAAACAGAAGGAAAAAAAAAAAAAAAAAAAAAAAAAAGATTATTATTATAATAAATAAATAAATAAATAAATAAATGGTTGCAAAATTTGGTTGGTTTCGATTTTTATTTATTCATGTGTGTATACATGAAAGAAAGAAAAATGCGTGATTACAATTAACAGCACTTTTTTTTTTATTTTATTTTAAACAAAGTAAATATATATATATTCATGAACGGTTACACTGCATCTTATATAAAAATAAATAAATAAATAAATAAATAAATAAATAAATAAATAAAAAGTGTACGAATCTTGGTAATGTAAAAAGTTAATATTCTAGGCCTTTTTAGTTAAACTTGGTTTTTAAATGAATTCGTCTCAAGTTAATCCAATACAATGGCTTCTTTATACTATTAATCCAATGATTTCAGATCAATGCCTTTATGTATTCTTAAATTTGATAATATCACCAAAAACAAAGGATAATAAAAAATAAAATAATAAAAAAAAAAATAATAATAATAATAATAATAATAAATAAATAAATAAATAAAATATCTAATCCCGGAAAAACTTTGAATCAAGTTACATCTTTACTTGAACTTTTAATCCTCTGGTAGAAATAAATTCAATAAAACTTCAATTTTCTCTTGGATTTCCACGATCGTTATTCGTCTGCCCGTCTTCTGCCGGTTCTTTTGTTGAACTAAAGCAAACTTAGCAGCTGTGTAAGTGTGATTATATACCTCTTTATGTGTTGAAATACTATACCCTCGGAGACGAAGCGCTGCTAAAATCGTATGCTGAAGCGCGTCTTTTTCTTTGGCCGTAAGGCCTTCAGTCCCCGAGACTACAGATGGCGGACCAGCATTCGTTACTTCCAACTCCGTGTAAACTCCCATGGTCGGTGCTACTGATGGTGTAAGTGCAGGTGTGGGTGCCAATTTAACACGTCCTGACGTCACGGCGGCAACTGTTGATGACTTTGCAACAACTGATAGCGACTTCTCTCTAGCCTTTTGGGTCTGTGGCGGAACTACCCAATGTCCCGGTTTGCAATCTAACTTGAGTAGCTCAAGCACTTGGAAATCTAGCTCCACTGCGTGTGCTTTATGGTTTGCAACATACATCGCCCAATACCCCAACTTTGAGTAGTCGTCACTGACAGGTATACTGAGCAAAATTGTGGTCTGGAGCTTTTGAAAGTAATCTTGTGTCTTTGAAAGCCTACTATGCACCGTGTAGGCAGTCGTTTGACACCAATAGGGGAGTTGAGAAAGATCTATTGCACATACCAGTTGAGCGTGATGCGTCGCATTAACTGGTGTTTTTGATCGTGACCATAGTTGAATATCTTCTAAACACTCGTCAGATGATAATTGAATCGAGAAGGTATAATTTAAATTTGAATCAGTCATATCATTGCTCGTGAGTTCTTGATTCAATATTTAAAAAAAAAAAAATTAGATTACAAAATGAAAAGAAAAAAATAAATAAATAAAATCAAGAGAGAGAAAAAAAAAAAAAAAAAAAAAAAAAAAAATACGCGTAGATATTCTATGTGACGCGTGATTAAAAAAAAACACGAAAATTAAATATTGTAAATTGATTTTTATGTAATAACTTTGTTTTAAGCTACAAGCTTTAACCCTCTTTAAAAAAAATTTGCAACAGGAATAAACTCGGCCTTGCCAGCAATAATTTGTACCCTTAAATAAAAATACAAATTTATCTACATATACAATATACGCAACTCATTAAAATTCAACTATATTAAGTGATGAAAATAGAATATACAAAAATTAGAAAAATAAATAATAAATAAATACAAATTAACTTGTTTCTACTCTTGCTTCAACTGCTCTGGTGAATCAAGCTTAGGTGATGGGGGTGCAGAGTAAAATTCGTGGTTATCTTTAGTGACATGAAGAGGTTCATTCTCGAGACTTTCTCCTTCTTTTTCGAGTTCAGTATAAGATTTTGATGCTTCCGGCAAATTTTCAATTTCGGATGGGCCTGAAGTATTACGGCGTAGAGTAATGCCGGTCGGGATATTAAGAATATCTGACAACATGGTAATTAAATCACAAGTGCTAACGTTTACGCTAGGAGTTTTTGTCAAATTGAACACTGTAGTACGCAAAAATAGTGTAGAAAGGCAATTTTCAATCCGAGTAACAAGATGCCCAAGAAATATTGCATAATCGGCCTCGGAACAAGGTGCGTAGAGAGAGGATAGACCCACGATATTAGAGATTCTTGAGCTAACATCCACTTGTTTAGGGGAGCAGGCTTCATCATTGAGACGAGTACAGATATTCTCCAATCGAATTGAAACTTCCCTTAGTTGTACCATCAAATCCATTTCACTTTGAGAGACAGTTGTAGCAGTATTGAGACCTGCTTGATTGGGAGACCGCTTTTGTAGTAAACGTTCACAATGAATAGGATACCGGCCCAAAAGCGTTTTCTGATAAGCTAACGAGATGAATTCCGGATTTTCAAGACCTTTCAGCTTTTCTTCACCAAGAATCTTTTTCTCCCATCCTAGATTATTGAGCATTTTCACATCATGTTCAATTGCTAATCCTAAAGACTCATCACCTCCAAAAGCTTCTGCCAAAGTTGTATACTTGCCACCCTTATATTCTTGCAGTATATCTGTCAATCTGGT
Source organism: Geotrichum ghanense (nom. inval.) (assembly GCA_022023575.1). Lineage (NCBI taxonomy): Eukaryota > Fungi > Ascomycota > Dipodascomycetes > Dipodascales > Dipodascaceae > Geotrichum > Geotrichum ghanense (nom. inval.). The sequence continues at coordinate 1,308,082 of JAKKCX010000006.1, read as the reverse complement.
CATTTCTGAAACAAAATCGAAAGAAAGAGTAATTTGTCCACCGTCTGCAACTGCACTCACACGAGCTGCTCTATTCACCATTGGTCCAAAATAATCCATACGACGTGTTATAGGATCTCGCTCACACACAGGAGAGCCCCAGTGAATGCCCATTCTGACTGACAAGCCTCTAAAGATGACCTCATCCTTATCATCTAGGACTTCACGGCCTTCACTTGTGTCAAGTATCTCAGTCGGCCAATCAGCTACAAGCAGCAAAGACTGTACACTAAAGCACCAAAGAAGTGCAGAGGTAGGTGTGGGGAATGATACCATGAATGCATCACCTTCCGTTTTGACTTCGTATCCGCCTATAATACGCAATTGACGTCTCATAATTGAATTATGAACCTTGATTGCAGCTCTCATTGCAACTGGTGAAGTTTCCCAAAGTAAAGTGGAATTTTTGATATCTGTGAAAACCATTGCCAGCTCATTAACTGGAGGATCCACTTCACCACCAAGACGTGCCAATCTGGAATCTTCAGGAAGTAGATTTCGGTCAAGTTTTTTCTTGAAAACTGGAAATAATTCCTCTTCACCAATACTTGTCATAGGACCGACTGTTCTACCCATACGATTTTTTGATTTGCTCTTAGATATTCCCACGCCAATTACCATTACCATAATCTTTTCTGATGCTCCATAAGAAATTGCGAAATCACGAAGCTTGGCTGCTGCTTTCATGAGATCATCATTAGATGTTCTAACAACATCCAAAGCAATCTGATATGATACATGCTCCCATAAGTGCTTGCTTCCAAGAATAAGAATTTCATCGTTGTCACTGAGATCATATTCAGAAACAGATGGGCGAGCATGTATATGAGGAATAAGATTGTAAAATCCAATGGCTCTAGAAACATCCAATTTCCCATCAAGCTTACCAGTAGATGATACAATTCCGGCACCTGCTCTAATACGAGCTAACTCAGTCTCACTGGTAGGGTCATGGCGAGTGGTCAATATCCGATACTCGCCACTAGCACCAGAAATAATAGCCATAGAGTCACCAGCATTAGCAATGTATAACTTGTTTTGCTTCATATAAACAATAGTAGCACAGGAACCTGTCATACCATCTTTATACTCCATATTCATAGCCGTTGAGCTACGGTGAGCAATGGAGCTGTGTGCAATTTCCTCCGTGGGCATTAGAGTAGTATTACCAATTTCTTTATTAGTGTTCAAGAAAGCACGTCTCAAAGCTTCTTTGATACCCTCTTCGTCCTTCAACTTTTTGAGTTCTTGCGTAAAAATGTTGCCAAAGTTTTCTTGTATCAACTTTGATACTTTGTTCCCCGCTAGATCTTGAGATCTACCATCAAATAAACCTACAACAACTTCATTATCTTTGCCCCGGAATCGTTCCAAAACCATATCAATAATTGATAAATTACTATTATTACCCAGGCTATCCGCCATACCAAAAGGCATAGCATTAATCATTGATCCATAGGTTCTGACTCTGCAGTTTTCTGTTTGGTCAGGGACAGAGGGTGTAATCAAAGTAACGTCCATAAGGCCAAGAATTCTCATGTCGTTCAAAACAGTAAAATCACTTAGATCTCTAGAATTGTAATCTCTTCCAAAGTGATTAGCTTGGTTAGGTGCAGCTTTGATTTCGAGCCTTCTATTACCTGAAAAATTTAGATATCTCAATTTTAAATTCCAGTTCCAGTTCCAGTCGTATGGCCAGTTGCTAATATTGTATTTGAGATTATTAGATCCAACGTCTAGTGCTAAAAAGTCTTCGATTTTTCCAAGTTCTGCCGGAAGAGTATGAAGCTTGTTACCATTTACATAAAGTACTCTTAAAGTTTTGATACTCTCCAGATCATCAGCAGGAAGTGACGTTAAATGATTGCCCGAAACATAAAGCTCATTCAAGTTTGAAAGTCTTCGTAATGCGCCATATGGAATATCCACAAGCTCATTATATGATATATTCAAAACTTTCAGTTTTGTTAGCTTAGAAATTTCTTCAAAGCATTCGTCAGTTAAACGGTTATCACTTATGCTGAGAAAAAGAAGAGACTGGCTCAGATTTCGACGAGGTCTTAAAAGTGAAGGTGAGTCTTTATTATTTCCTGTAATGCTAGGTTTTGTCGAAGTAGCCGGTATCGCTGAAAGACGACGGTCATTAGGAGCTAATGACGATGTTAACGAAAGAGCAGATGGTCGTCGATTATTCGTAGCATCGGATATTTCATAGTTTTTGACAATATCCCCAAACGCTCTAAATCTGTCACTCTCAGAGCTCGATATACTAGAGTTTGTATCGTGCTTCGGAAAAACTTCAATTAAATTGGAAGATACGTTCAGACTTTCTAAATATGGCAGTGCCCAAATTTCTTCTGGAAGAGTTCTAATATTGTTGTTGTGAAGGTCAAGGAACCTTAAATCTTGAAGGTTACTAATTTCAGGAGGAACCGAGTCTAGATTATTAGCAACAATACTGAGATGAACTAAATTCTTAAGGATACCAATACATGGAGGGAGAGACGAAAGATGATTTTTATCAAGAACCAGTTTTTCGACTAAGGGAATCTTCTCCAAGAATGACTTGCTAAGTGCGGAAAGTTTTGCTTTAGATAAATTCAGATCCCGAAGACTGAAATGACCTTCTAAAAAGTCAATTTTGGTCAAAGGATTTCTATCAAAGTGAAATAATCTAAGCTCAGTAAATTGAGCTTGAATAGTGTTGATAGTATTTTTTGAACATAAAAGTGTTGTCAGTTTAGGAAGTTTACTCAATAGATCGATATTTGTAAGCTTGTTGTAGCGAATATCTAGCTCCTCAAGCTTGAGAAGTCTTACAAAAGTGGTTGGAAGTGTCATATTCAAATAATTGTTGCTAATGGCAAAGTCTTCAAGATTTGACAAAAGGCCAATCTCTTCAGGAATTTGTGATATCTTGTTAAACGAAACATCCAATCTTCTCAGACTAGTTAGCTGGCACACTGAAATAGAAATCTCAGTCAAAATATTTGAAGATATATTAAAATTCTCCAAACATTTTAATTCTGTTATAGAATCGTTGATGTTAGAAAGCCTGTTACCATGTAGATCTAATGAAACCAGTGAAGCTAGTTTGGAAAAATCAATATTGTCTAAATGGGAAATCAAGTTACTTGACAAATCAAGATTTCTCAGCATCTGTGTATGCAAAATGTTTAATGGAAACTGAAGTGCCTTATTTCCGACATAACTGATTGATTTTAAATTTGCACATGCTTGAATAAAATCGGATGGGATGGTTATAGAAGGATTCTCTGACACATCTAAATGCTCGATCTCAAGACAATGAGAGTAGTAAATAACAGGAATTGTTTGCAAATCCATTCGACGCATATCTGCATTAACAAAATTCTGCGAAATCTTTTCCTTTTCAGACAATGTGAACGTCCTCATTTCGAGTCTACTCAATTCAAACCTGCACATATAACTCAGATCATCACGACCAAGATCTCCTAACCTATCGTCTTCGGTATATCCCATAAATGTCAGGAGCAACTGCTGATATACCAACGGTCGTTCTTTTGGCATGAGAATACGTTTTAATCCACCAGTTCTGACCGTAAGTTGATAACCAGCAACTGAAGGAAGATAAAATTTCCTTCCTAATAACTGGATGAGCTCAGTAACAGTAATGTCTACATCACATGAAACTGTGCCAAATGTACCATCTTCGCGAAACACACGTACACAAGATTTTTGTGGCTTTCCCGCTCTTTTGGGAATCATATTATCATAATCTGAAGGCCACTGTAAAACATCAGTGCTTTCAGGAACAATATTCCATGACTCAGGAGCCTTCCATGCTGCAGTTGGATCAATTGTTCCAATAGAAGGTTTTGATGATTGCAAAATATCCGGAGTCCCATGTGAAATATACGTGGATGGTGTATTGTTGAATGGAGCAACCGCATTAGAAACTCCTGCACTAGGAAGAGACAAAGGGCCCGTAGCAGAATTCGATTTTTTTCCATCCACAATTCCAGTCATATGTTCAAGATCAGTGTCAAGAGTTATGTAGCTAGAGTTTGGTGGTTTCTCAGGATCTTTGTCATCAACAGCTTCAGTATTTGTTTCTTTTTCAGTTTCATCAATTTTTTCTACAGAAGGTTGTGTTATACCTGAATTTTTTGTCGATTTGGACAAATGGCGCGAAGGATCACCAGGAAGCAAAGAGGCAAGTGAAGGAGGACGATAAGATACGCTATGATGGTCCAATGTAGACCAAGGCCCTCTATTGCTCTCATGTAGTTTTACTTTAGACGGCTTCTTTATTGTTTCCATAGTTTTTTCGATAAAATCAGCTGAAGATTCTCTTCTGGACAGAAGTTTGCCAAGAAAAGTTTTTGACTTTTTACTTTGATTTGATGATGTTACTTCTGAGGATTCCGATTTTCGAGATGGGTGTGAAGATTTGTGTAGTTCTGGATTATCTATGCTTCGATTCTTAGTCTCTGTAAACTTTTTCATTTCTTCATTATCAAATACTTCATCCTGTTTTGTTATGTTAGCATTATTGTGAAATTTTCATGGCAAAAGAAAATCATATAAGAAAAGCATACCGGTTGTGGAAAAATTATTGTATTCACTTTGGACCCTCTTGTATCAGTATGCGAAAGACTTAGTTCAGAATCCTCGATAGGATCTGACAACATGTTTAGCGGGGTTGTATTTGTAGGACTAGATGATCGAGAATGAGCTAGAGAATCATGGCGTACGCCAGAGTTGTGCGAAGAGTTTGTGATTTGTGACGCGTAAGAAGGGCGGCGAGTGTCACTCACGCCTAGTTCTAAATAATTTGAATTAGTTTCCCTGGTAGCATGATTAGTGGCATCTAGTTCTTGTTTAAACATTTCATTATTTGAAGGACCTGAAAATGACGAAAAAGGCGAAACTTCTTGAATATCCTGTATCGATATAAGTTTCGAAGGTGCGAGATCATCATCAGTCTCTTTGCTGTGTGGTTCTATGAGATTGGGAATCTCGTTTTTAGTTGGATCATCGGAATGGCCTTTTGTATTAGACGATTGGTTATCATCAGATGACGTGCCAGAACGAAAACTTGGTGAAAATATCATTGCTTTTGGTGATAATGGGGTGTCTGATATATACTGATGATGTGATCGCTCGAAAACATTTGGTTTAGTTTCCACTGATTGCAAAGAATGAGATGTGACGATTTGAGGTAGCGTTTTTGTTCCAGAAGACAGATCGGGAGACTTCCCTGGTGCTGCAGATACAGAGCTACCTACACTCTTGGTGCTGTATATCGAGTTTGTATCTCCGTTGCTCACGAATCGCGAGTTGAAAGTAGGATGCTGGTTTCTAATAGAAAGTTAGAATAAGAAGAAATACTAAAAAAAAAATAATCAAAATGTGAAGCATACGGTGTTGATATTGATTGCTGGAGGGATGTAGAGTCAATAGATTGACGAGAGCTACCTGAAATAGACGGTGGAAAGTCCTCTGGAGTGTTAATACGTGATAAAGGAGCCCCAGTTCCTGGCTGTTCCTGTTGAGCTGTTTTATGTCGGTGCTTTCTAATAACCGTGTTTTTTATTCGAGTTAAAGCACTAGGGCGCGAATGCTTGTTGGATGAGGCAGTCATATTTGTGGCAATTGAAGAAGATGAGGGTTTTTGCGAAATTGACGGGAAAAGTGAATTATGTCCGGAACTATTCGCACGCTTGAAATAGGAGGCCAGTGATGTGTTTGAAGATGACGGTGAGATATCTACTTCATTCGCAAGAGCTTCACGATAATTTCCCATAAATGAAAAGTCTGTAGGCACCTGTTGTGGAACCTTGTGGTATGTATTTGGCGGGTTGAATGGATGCTCTGAGGGTTTATTAGACAGCTGTTTCGACGTAGCAGTGATGTTAAGTGAGGCCCCAGAGGATGTCGAAGAAACTGAAGATTTTCTTGACCTCTGAGCCTTCGGGACCTGTAATGGCTGCGACTCAGCGGTCTGCTGGGTGGAATCAGGGCCCTTTGACTGATTTCTCGCCTGCATGTTTGACACTGTGGCGAATAAAGCTAGTGCAGCAGTATGTAAGGGTGTACGTATAAGTGTTTGCGAGAGAACGAAGTGAGTGTAAGGAAGAAGAGCAGTAAATTGATGATGGTTTTTTTATTTTTGTGCGAAGAAACTTGTTAGAAACCTTCAGCGCAAGCAGCCATTTTCCGTAGTCACCTAAACCAAAATATCAGAGAACAAGGCTAAACTTTCTTTCTGGAGTCAAAGACACGGTCCTTGAAGACAACAGCTTCACTACGAATCGGGCTTGTAACTCCGGCAAGCAGATTTCATAGCCGAGAAATATTAGTAGTGAGCTTATGGATACAGAGTAAATCACTTCGAGTTCTTCTTCATATATAGGACCAACATGTGCTCACATAGCGCAATAATTGCCTCCACCGTAGAAAAATAAAATACATGAAATAAGAAACGGTATTGGTCCCCCCACGGTTTTATATTTTGGCCCTTATTGTTGCCATCATTGAGCCCAATGATTATCCAGCATGAAATCCGTGCTGGAATGCTAAGTAACAAGATTTGGAATTCAAAGACTGATTCGCAACTCCTTACCAAAATGGAGGGCTTCCAGACGTCACAAAGAACTTCCAAGCATGATAAAGAACCGACCCACCATGTCTGGCTTTAGCGGATTTGTTATTATACAGCTGGAGAATGCACTGTTCGCTTTTCCTATAAAGCCATGTGCTTTGCGTCTTATTTCAGCAACTAACTATACATTTATACTTGGAGGATACTGAATAGAAGTAATAAGATGTAGGATTTGCTATAAAGTATTTTTTTTTCAAGCTCACACACTAGTCCATAGAGATTTGTTCTGAACAAGATGGCTAATTCTCACATTATTGAGCGTATTTTTCCATCCATTTGTTTGCATTTTAAAAGAATTGCCCACATTTTGTTCTCTACCTAATGACTATAAGAAAGATTAACACACAGATAACATTATACGTACCTAAAAGCATGTAGATAGAGATAGTTACCCATCAACGTCTTGTTTCACCAAATTCTCTGATTTTTCACAAGATTGGGGCCTGAAATAAAGTCTTGTGTCAACATGCAAATATTGGTCCGAATTCATGGTGCTTTTATTTCTCATATAGAATTTCAAGTATCTTGATTCCAAATATGGGGGGGAAAGCATTTACAAACAAACATTTCTGTTTTTTGTAACATTGCTGATGGCTGAACACCAATCCAATCACTTGTAAACTAATTTTAAAATATAAAACTACGATCTTACAGAAGACTTAATAAAAAAAATCAAATATTAAAAAAGTGTACCCATAATGTAGAAACTATTTGGGGGATACTTTATAAGTTATAAAGCTATAGAAGTATTCTGGTAGTAAAGAACTAAAATCACAAATTTCACTAATGAGTGATACAGGAATAACTCGGTAAAAGATGAAGCGTTTTGATACTCATAGGAATTCAATAGTATGTAAATATGAAGTCATATTTGGAGCCAGAGAAGTCTTTGTTCCTTATAAACTCTAGCTGGCTTAAGTGGATGGGTGAACTTAAATATTCTCGCCTCACATTATGCATTTGGTAAAATACTCTTTTAACTAATAGAATCCACGATACTAGGAACGTATTTATAGCTTCTCCATGTTAAATGGCGACTTTTGTTGAGTATAATATATTCAATTCGTTTTTGGCGATTTGTAGCATATAACTGAAACGGAAAACATACAAGAAGTATATTAAAATATTCGACATACCACAATTTTTTATCTACTGATTTTTATGGAGAAATATTCTTCAAAATTGCTGGTAAATAAGCTATCAATTGACAAGTTACTGCTTAGTCAAACTAGGTAGATCTACCTGAGCTGCATGTATATTTGCGTTCTTTCAAAAATACGTAGTTTCAGATAATATAAACCAGTTTTTTCAAGCCATGTTTCTAAGTATCAGTAGCACCCTGAAGTTAAAAGAAAAATGTCTTTGATAATTTCAAATTGAAAGTACCATGCTACTTCCCCAGATTCGAATGACATAATGCAACACACTGCTCATTTGGTATAAACATGTTTATAGCATTACAATTTTTTACCAAATGATTTGTATCTTCAGTTAATACTGCCAAAAAGATTATATTCTAAAGCTATCTAATGACATTTTAAGTCTTGAATAAGAGAAATTTTCGAAAATGAGTAACTTCCATCAATGTTACAACTCAAAATCTATTCAAGACTATAACATGTATAAAAATATAAATATAATAAAAGGTCCTGTTTGCACGATTCATTTAATTGCAAACTAAAACTCATTAGTTTCTACTTGATAGTGGACTTAAAGCTACAGAATCAACCCAGCTTTTAAACTTGACTCAAAATGATTGATGATTCAGAGGAATTCAACATCAATAACAGCTTTGACAGTATGGAAGATGTCAGAACTGCATACTATTATGATATAAACACTAGAAACTTCTTTTCAATAAACCTGGATGATATATCATCTTGTCATGATACAGATGATTCTAACTACGATGTTATTTTGGATTCAACTAAAAAAGGAAATAAAGCCATATATACAATGGACGAAAAGTTTTATATGAAGCCTTCATTTAGCACAGCTCCTACTAAAGGTTGTCTGAAAAAAAATTACGTTATTACAAAAGTCAGAACCATTATTGAATACAGTTTTAACACATCATTGGGTAAACGTACACTTATGTGTCCTCGTGTCGAGTATGGGCAAAAAGTTTTTAACGCTGAGCCTTCTACTGAATATCATAAAAGAAGTGTTGTAGTTGGCTATGTTTACTCTCAAATATTTGATGAGACAAATGAGCCTACAAGAGTTGAGCATTTGAAAAGTTTATTATCTTTTTTCAAAGAAGATAATGGGCTATAATAAACAAGCTAACAAAGGGAGATACTTTTGTTTTGGTATAGCAACGAACCAATTTCACGTTGGAAGTCGTGATATCAGTTGTTTGTTTGTGATTGATTTTAAGAAGGTTATATTTCGTGTTTTTTTTTGTATTTTTTTATTGCAGTTGATATATAATATAAGTAACAGATATTGTACTTTATGATAGTTACTAACTTATTTTGTAGGAAATTGATTAAGTGTTTTTACGATACCAGCCATTACTGTAAGTTAAAAAAAAAAAAAAAATACAGCTATATACATATAAAATAGATGACATAAAATTATATATAACATGAAATTTATTGTTTCATTAAATTTCAAGCTTAGAAAAAACTAATGCATTTCAGTTTTTATCACAAAGGTATCATGTTCAATGTTTAATATTGAAAATCAAAAATATTTCGTCAGTTTGTATTTCTGTCATAGAGATTACTTGTTGATTTTAATAAAGTCATATTGCTCAATAAGGCAATTTGAAAAATACTCTTTTTGACAAAAAGAAGAAGCTAAGTTCTATAGTATCATCATCAATAAGGACTTTTCGTAAAATTTTACTTTCTAGTTTTTGAGATCGATTGATGTTGTTAAAAAATATTTAAACTTGTACTATAGAAATACATGAATATCTTCACAGAGACGATTTAATGTTTTTCACAGAGGTGTGTATTAATCAAAGCTTTTATATATTCTTCATTCAAGTGTTATAAACTATTAATCTTGAGATATTTTTAAAACTCATCACGGATAAAATGAATATATATTCTTTTTTGATTTTTTCATCATGAGAAGGAACATTGATTTATTGTATATTTCTATCAGTGATTTAGATAATATCTGGTGCACTGATTCTTAAAAACTTCATTACAAAAGCTCAATGACTCATGTATATTGTTAAGTTAATATCGATAAATTACAAAGATTACTATAGATTAGAGTATCAGTTCAGTCTTTTAAACCCAACTTAAGATCAAGTCTTCATGAAATATCAGTTTCTCCCGTGAGATGATGTTATGTAAAGGGCTCTTGATTCCATAGAATATATTTCTCAAGTTTTATTTCCGAAAGAGGATAAAGAAAGGCAGTTGCCAGAGCAACCCTCCGATTTCCTCTCTTATCCGTACGCTATCATTCCCGCTCTGTCGACCTATATAATCCAACCTCGAAGACAAGAAAAGAGATACACTTCAGCTTTCAACTTTTTTTTTAATAAACACTACTACTTCTATCTTTTAATTGTTCAAAATGGTTCAAGAAAACACAAAAATCCGAATTGCCATTGGTATGCCCACCAATATCCGTTGAATTGTTTTGTGGGGTAGTGATACTAACTATCATGATTTACAGATCGAGGTGGAACTTTCACAGACGTTTGTGCCCACGTACCGTTCCCAGAACCTCACGATATTGTCTTAAAACTGCTGTCAGTTGATCCTTCAAATTATCCAGATGCACCTTCTGAAGGTATTCGACGGATCTTGGAAAAAGTGTTTCCTGGAAAGCATCCACGGGGTAAGCCCATTGATCTGACTGAAGTAGAGTCGATTCGTATGGGAACAACCGTTGCTACAAACGCGCTATTGGAAAGAAAAGGTGACAGAGTTGCATTTATTGTCACAAAGGGATTCAAAGATATTCTAAGAATTGGTCAACAAGCTAGACCCAGAATTTTTGATCTCAAAGTTAAAAAGCTAGAGCTTCTCTATGAATCAGTATATGAGATTGATGAAAGAGTTACCATTGAAGGATACAGCGAGAACAAGTCAGAAGAGGTGTTTGACGTAGAGAATGATCCACAGCTTGTCGTAGGTACCAGTGGTGAAATTATTAGAGTTCTGAAAACTCCTGAGGAAAGCAAGATACAAGCTACTTTAGACGCTATCTGGGACTCTGGTGTTCGCTCGTTATCCATTTCTTTATTGCATTCATATATTTTCCCCAAGCATGAGCAGCTTATTGCGAAGCTCGCACGAAAAATGGGATTTGATATTTCAGTATCATCAGAGATCCAACCTATGGTCAAAATTGTTTCTAGAGCTAATTCTGCCTGTGCTGATGCCTATTTGTCGCCAATTACAACTAGATATGTTCAAAATTTTGGAAGCCAGTTTGTTGGTGGTTTGGAATCTGTGGGACACAAGCTTCTTTTTATGCAATCTGATGGTGGTCTTACTACTTGGTCTTCGTTCTCTGGCTTAAAGGCTATTCTATCGGGGCCCGCTGGCGGTGTTGTTGGTTATGCACAAACTTCATACTCAGATGAGGGGCTTCCTATCCTCGGGTTTGATATGGGCGGGACTTCAACTGATGTTTCTAGATATAATGGACAGTTGGAGCATATTTTTGAAACTACCACTGCTGAAGTTACTATTCAAAGTCCTCAATTAGATATAAACACAGTTGCTGCTGGTGGTGGTTCTGTTCTTTTTTGGAATAAGGGTCTTTTTCAAGTTGGTCCTGAGTCAGCTAGTGCTCATCCTGGACCGGCTTGTTATAGAAAAGGTGGCCCTTTAACTGTCACTGATGCAAATCTTATGATGGGTAGAATTTTACCTGAATATTTCCCCAAGATTTTTGGTCCTAATGAAGACGAACCACTTGACAAAGAAATTGTCAAAACAAAATTCGCTGAGCTCACTACCATCATTAATAAAGATAGGCCAGGGTTGCCTGAACTGTCTGTTGAAGAAGTTGCTATGGGATATCTTACTGTTGCAAACGAAGCAATGTGCAGACCTATCAGATCCTTGACTGAAGGTAAAGGTTACGTTACCTCTCAGCACTATCTTGCCAGTTTTGGCGGAGCTGGTGGTCAGCATGCTTGTGCAATTGCTAACAACCTGGGCGTTTCAAAAGTTATTGTTCATAAATACTCTTCTATTCTTTCTGCTTATGGAATGTCACTGGCTGATGTAGTTCATGAAGTCCAGAGGCCTGAGTCCACTCAACTTACCAAGTCCTCTTTGGTAGAGCTTAACAAAAGATTGGATATTATTTCTGAGGAAGCTGTTGAAGAGTTACTTAGACAAGGATTTGAGAGATCTGAGGTTGAAGTTGAACGTTATCTTAACTTGAGATACAAAGGTACAGAAACTTACATCATGGTTAAGGAATCTAAAGGTTCATCTTACTATGATAATTTTGTAGAAAGACATAAACAAGAGTTTGGATTTATTCTTCAACGTGATGTTTTGGTTGGAGATATCCGAGTTCGTGGTGTTGGCAAGACTCAATCTCTTGCTAGCACCACTCCTGAAGATGATTACAAGCAATTTGGCACCGAATTTATACTTGCTCCATCTGAAGCTGTTTCAAACACTGCACCAGTGTATTTTGCAAATAAAGGTTGGTTAGATTCCAAGATTTACTCGATCAAAGATCTATCCCGGGGTCAATCAGTTCAAGGCCCGGCTATGATCATTGACAACACACAGACTATTGTTGTTGATCCAAATGCTACAGCATCCATTCTTACAAATCATATTGTTATTGATCTTGACCAGGATCTGTCTAAGACTCACGTCAATGCACACACAATCGACCCTGTTCAGCTCTCCGTTTTTGGCCATCGCTTCATGTCTATTGCCGAACAAATGGGACAAACCCTACAAAAAACATCGATTTCTACCAACATTAAAGAACGTTTAGACTTTTCCTGTGCTATATTTGATCCTGAAGGTGGGCTTGTTGCAAACGCTCCACATATTCCGGTTCACTTGGGATCCATGTCATCTGCTGTTGAGTATCAACGCAATATGTGGCAAGGAAAATTGAAGGATGGCGATGTTTTAATGGCCAATCACCCAGCATTTGGTGGTTCGCACTTGCCTGATATTACTGTTATCACTCCTGTGTTCCAACCTGGTACAGACAACATTATTTTCTGGGCCGCTTCGCGTGGTCACCACTCCGATATTGGTGGAATCACTGCTGGTTCAATGCCTCCATTCTCTAAGGAGCTTTACGAGGAAGGTGCCATGATCAAGGGTTACAAGGTGGTCAATGAAGGTCAATTTGACGAAGAGGGAGTAATTGACTTGCTATATACCCAGCCAGATAAATATGAAGGATGCTCAGGTTCTCGATCTCTTAGCGACAGTATTTCTGATCTTAAGGCTCAAATTGCTGCTAATAATAAAGGTATTAACTTGCTTCGCTCTTTGATCTCTAACTATGGGCTTGATGTAGTTCAATTTTACATGCACGGTATTCAATCTAATGCTGAAGCTGCTGTTCGGTCTCTTTTGACTTCTTTCGCCAATAAATACTCTGGCTCAACTTTAAATGCAGTTGATCAAATTGACGATGGTACCGAACTCCGTCTTGCTATTACCATTAATTCTAATGATGGTTCTGCTATCTTTGACTTTACTGGTACAGGACCCCAAGTTTATGGTAACCTTAATGCTCCGCGTGCAATCACCCAGTCAGCAATTCTTTACGTGCTTCGTTGCTTGATTTCAGACGATATTCCTCTGAATCAAGGCTGTCTTGCCCCTATCAAGATTGTGATTCCTGATGGTACACTTTTGTCACCCTCTTCCACAGCTGCCACGGTAGGTGGAAACGTTGAGACATCTCAACGTATTACTGATGTTGTTCTCAAGGCCTTCCGTGCTTGTGGTGCTTCGCAAGGTACTTGTAACAATCTTACATTCGGTACTTCTGACTTTGGCTACTATGAAACTATTGCCGGTGGTTCTGGCGCAGGACCTTCTTGGGAAGGACAATCTGGTGTGCAAGTCCACATGACTAACACACGTTCAACTGATCCAGAGATTCTGGAAAAAAGATATCCATGTATTTTGCATGAGTTTTCCATTCGTACGGGCTCTGGTGGCGCTGGACAGTTCAGTGGTGGAAACGGTGTTGTGCGTGATATCGAGTTTACAGTTCCTAACGTGCAAGTATCGATTTTGTCAGAGCGTAGAACTACTGCACCTTTTGGAATGAACGGTGGTGAATACGCTTCCAAGGGTGAAAATCTGTGGATAAGATCTAAGCAGGGAAAGACTGTTTCTCTTGGAGGAAAAAACACGGCTATTTTTGAAAAAGGAGATCATATTGTTATTAAAAGTCCAGGTGGTGGAGGATATGGAGTTCCTGGCGAAAAGGCAAAAGAAGCTGGCCAAGAAAGTGAAATCAAAACGTTCATTCCTAGAGCTTCAGGTAGTATTACGGAAAGACAAACAGTTGGTGAATCATCAGCGTAAATATTTGTATAGAACATTTAAATTAATTTACAAAAGATATTTATTTCTAAAATTCATGAAAGTAATTTTTCTTTTACATGTATTTTTTTGTTTTGTTTTGTTTCATTTAATTTGATAAGAATATACATTTAATGTAAAATTATCAAGAATAAATATGTATCTTTCAAGATGTAATTTTATATAATTATTATTTTTACTTGAAAAAGTATAATAATTTAAATCTCTACAAACGTTTTTGATATGAATTTTAATTATTATTATTTTTTAATCATTATCAATTTATTTTTTTTTTTTTCTAATGTAAATTTGATTATTGAAATTTTACAAAAACATTATTATTATTATTATTAGTGTTAGTCAAAAGAAAAAAAAAATAGTTTATTTTCATTTTTTTGTATCTTGAAAATAAGAAGGTTATTTACAATATCATGATATAAATGATATAAATGAATTGATGGCATTATAACCTAAAACCGTGTTTTGGTTTTTATATATTTATATTTTTTGAAAAGGTTTTTCATTTTCATTTTCATTCTTAAAAAAAAAAATTCCGTTGCATGTTTTTGTAAGTTATTTATTTATTTATTTATTTTTGGGGGAAAAGGAGAAACCCGTTCTGGATCGTCAATCGGTTTTTTTTTTTTTTTTTTTTTTTTTTTTTTTTTACCAACGGGGCACAGTACATTTCAGAGTGCAATCAACAGAAGTTACATTAATGTGTGTGAAATTACATTGAATCTTTGTATCTTGAAATTTTTGATAGATTTCCAATAAAATGGTATTTTTTTTTTTATTTATTTACTTTTATTGATTTACGTAAAGGTAATTGCTTTGATCTTCTTTCTTTACAGATTTTTTTCAACGAGAAAGGGGATAATGTATGGACATGATTTACATGTGCAACCGTTACAGCTGTCGGTATTCTTTCAAAGATGAACAATCAGGAGGCAGAAAGAAAAGGAGAGAAACATTTTATATTTTACTTACGGAGTTGAGCTTGACAAATGCCAAAAAAAAAAAAAAAAAAAAAAAAAAAAACGTTGAAACGCTGGGGTAAAAAATATGTATATATTAAAGAATCATAATGGATTAAACCGTTAATAATCCGCGTATACCCATAATATATACCTGCGTAATTATCTGTAAATTTACTTCATCTACTTGTACTTGAGTTTGTCTGCCTACTGGTTATATTAGATAATGAGTATGTGCAACATTCAATATTGCACACATAAATAACACTCAAAGAAGTTATTGTATCTTTACAGTTCAAATAAATATACATTAAACCAAGAGATGATAACAAAGAAAAAGATCATGTTTATTTGCAATAACTTGATTCATCTAATTTACTCTGATTATTCCTTTCATCATTCAACAACAACAACAACAAAAAAAAAAGTATAGCTCAAGTGTTATGGTTACAGAATATGAAACTCAATTCTCCTTAACCGAGACGATATGATTCATCAATATATTTATAATATATAAGACTTTTTGCACAGAAAATGGGGGGGGGAAGAGGAATTTATTTATTCATCATTAACGACTTGAAGAAAGTACATTGTATGAACATTGTAAGTATAAATAGGTGGTTTAAAAATAATGATGATAATATTTTGTAAATATAAGGTATTAGGTGACCTACATGGACGGTTGGATTGGCAAAACTCAGTTGAAAAAAAAAAAAAATTGGATTCAAAATGTTAGTCAACGTCCTATAGAAGTATACTATTTAAATCGTTTGATTTTTTTTTTAATACTTTTATTTTCTACTATGGAATCTTTTTATTCATGTATTTATCATTATGCAAGTATTTCCAGAAAAAAAAAAAAAACCGTACCCGTAATTAATGGTCCAATATTGTCAACTTATCTCATGATATCTTCTTGAATGCAATACAGCTTTTCACTTTATAGAATCCATTAACACCCCGTGCTGGATCAAACTGGTTTAAGACAGACATGATTTGGTATATATTTATTTATATTTTTTTTCAACTCAATTTTGTTCTATTAAAGTTTTTATAAGCTTTTTTTTTGTTTTGTTTAGAGTGTAATTGTTGTTGATGTTAAATGTTAAACTTTGCATTTTCAAATCTAAACTTCATCTCGCATCTTGAAATCCAATATTATGATTTGCTTTCCTTTTAGTCCATGGTTTTTAATCGTGAAAAATAAAAAAAGTGGAATCTGAGATTTTTTTTTCTTCTCGATTAACAAACATTAACCAACCTCTACTTGAATTTTTATTTCCTTTTACATTTGATATTATTTCTATTTTACTTCTCTTTGGTATCTAAACATCTATATATTATTATCAGACCAAGGTTACCTACACAATCACTACTTTTATTTATTTGTTTGTTTATATATTGATTTATTTATTTAT
Source organism: Geotrichum ghanense (nom. inval.) (assembly GCA_022023575.1). Taxonomy (NCBI): domain Eukaryota; kingdom Fungi; phylum Ascomycota; class Dipodascomycetes; order Dipodascales; family Dipodascaceae; genus Geotrichum; species Geotrichum ghanense (nom. inval.). Next base: position 1,291,497 of record JAKKCX010000006.1, on the reverse strand, counting down.
TTGGTGATTAATTGATAGTCCTTCCTATTCGTTTCAACCAATATCATCGTTTACACAAAGAATCTATACCGATCTCCGTTTGTCTACTACTCATACATCATTAACTAGCCTATATCATAATAGCTCAATAATCATTTAGAGACAACTTCAATGCTTTAAAACTTTTTACATCTATTTTTTCTATAATATATATATATATATATATATATATATATATATATTTATTTATTTAAAAAAAAATTTCGAGCAATTAAACTTCTGAAAATAATATATATTTTTTTTTTCATTCGAAAAAAAATAATCATTTAAATAATTTCGAGACAAATGTAAATAAATAAAAATGTTAATGATTAAGTTGTAAATATCTTATTATTATTATTTTTTATCCTTCTCATCGCGTCAATTTTACAACGCGTTATTCCCAAACTGACTTTATAAACTGACTTTTTATTATAATTATTACTACTATTTTTCAAACAAAATCCGTAAACAAGTTTCTGCAAAAGGCTTCGAGAACGGGTCCCAGGTAGCTGTAAAATCCTTCCAACAACTCCTTTACAACTTGTGTGGTCCTTAGGTTTTTTTGCAGAGATTTCTTGATATTTTTTTTAAAGTTATCTGACATTCATATGGTTCTTATCTTATTCACACTAAATATGTTTATACTCAATATATATATATAATCCAATTCCAATCATGTCATCTCCTGGGCATTTCTGTGGTTGCCCACACAGCCCGAACATCGTCAACCTCCAGGTTTTTTCTTAAAAACAGCTTCCCGAATCTCAATCTAAAGTTTTATGAACGTGTACGCCTTCATGCACTCTCCATAATCCAAAGCTTAATACTAAAGTTCCTTTATATTTCTAAGTAACTTCCTTCAAAGTTTGACCTTTTATTTGCCATACCATTGAATTCGAAAGTTGAATTTGTTATATCAAATAAAATAATATTCGCCTTGACAACTTTTTGCTTAAAAGCAAGTTGCTAAAGTTAGTGATTCATAGACACGGTCTTTCAGCTCCTGCAAAGTGTACTCGGTTCATTGTTTACTGTCAAACTAGAGCATACCGAGCCACTTTATCTACCCGCATCACTTGGATTTATTCACGTATTCTTTTTTGGCATCTGTTTACACCCGAAAACCTTACTTCCAAAAAGGGAAATTTTCTTATATATATATTTATAACTTGTTATTGATCTTCAAGTTATCAACATCAACAATTGTGCAAAAAGGGAAAGGAAAAAAAAAAAAAAAACATTAAATAAAACATGATAATAAAAAAAAATAAAAAATCTCGAAATATGTTATACATCAAAGATAATAATATAGTAAATAAAAATCTCGAAACAAATAAATCATGATAAATAATATGGGGTAGGCATTCATTAAAAAAAAAAGTACAACTGTTTTGTGATCATAGGAAAAGAGGTTGTAAGGGGAATCATTGAACCATAGCTAACCAAGACTGAGGACAAACCTGATAATTGCTCGGTATTAAAAAAAAATAATAATAATAATAATAATAATAGTGGTAGTAATAAAAACAAGATGGTTATTTTGCTATTTTCTTGGTCAATTTCATTAGCAGCGTTTTTGTCGAACTAGGTTTTGTTGTTTCGACATGCTGTTGAATATGCTGCAAATGCTTTAGAGTTGTGCTGTGGTCTAACACTGGTGCCTTTATTTGAATAACGTCTGAGCTTGGTAAATGTGCTCGGGGAGGAGGAGGTCTATAATGGAGGTTTGTGGACTCAACCAGAGCGGTGTGAATAACATCATCGATATCTGGGAGCTCCAGGTCCACCAGCTGCTCCTGCGTCACATCCAGACTATAATTACTGGTGTTTGTTGTATTTGTGGAATCGTCATAGTCGTTGTAATAGTAATCGTCAATGAACGCACCGTCATTCATATAAGGAATGGGCGCCGAATTGTTTGGCACTATAAACATTGGACTGTGTGATTTTGTAGACTCAGAATAGAGAACATTGTGTGTTCCACTACTCGTTGAGTTCGAGAATGAGGAAAACGATGTATTTGTGGATGTAGAAGAAATAAATGAAAGCGATGTAGCTTCGTCTATGCTGCTGTGATTGCTTTTGCTACTTGATGTAATTGAAGGTACTGGTGCTGAACGATGGCCAGCTTGATGACTGTTATATTGCTGTTGTTGTTGTTGTTGTTGCTGTTGAAATGAAGAGTTAAGCCTACTGCTTGAGTTTCTTTTCTGAAGCGCACGCTTTAATCTATCTGAATTAACTGTTGACATTGTAGCTGAATGTATGTATTTGTATGCGTTTGCTGGTATGATCTATAGCAAAATGATGGATATGAGAGCGATGTCAGCAAGCTAAGGTGAAAGCACCGTTTAAGCAGAAATGTTAAGCGGAATTACAAAAGAGAAATATATCAAGAAAGAAAGAAAAAAAAAATCAAGATTATCCCCGGGATGGAGGAGGATTTATATGGAAAAAAAAAATCTTAATGTCCCCCCCAAAAAAAAAATAAATTAAATAAATAAAAGAGTAGAAAGATGTAAAGAAAGAAGAGAAAAAAATAAAATATGCCTTTAGAAAATGTATCATCAAGACTTGAGAATGGAAGTGAATGAATATATGAATGAATGATCTTTCTATATTATTATTATTTCTGTTTGGACTTTTTATTTTATTTTACTATCGTTTCTTTTTTTATTTCATTATTCTCAGCATATTTTATTTTTTTTTTCTTATTGTTTTTTATTTTTATTTTATTTTTATTTTCATTTTTATTTTTATTTTTATTATTTTATTTTTATTTTTACGGAAAAGAACAGGCCCCGGCGTAGACTGTCAGAGTGTGAACATCTATCACAGGCCTCTTGTCGTTCGTCTTTTTAAGAATGAAATGGAAAAAAGCAATTCACCACGCTTCTAGAGTTGGATCATACGACAAACTCTGATCGACGACGCAAATGCATTGATATGCACGACCCTTCGCTCGTTAACTGACCTGATTGACTATCAGAATCCTTCAAGTGTAAAGTGCTATGTTTCATGTCTTTAGACTATCAGTAAAAAGTCCAGGCACAATTATCCTCCAGTATTTTTGCTAAAATCTCTTTTTTTCTCTCTTTATTTCTTTCTATTGTTCTTCTTTACTTCTCTCTCTTTCTTTATATAATCCTTTATACTCATGGTTCTTCGTTGTAAGTTGCAATAAAGTAGGCTGTGAGCTGTCTTTTTTTTTTATATAAAATTAATCATTATACACTCATCTACGGTATCTTACCCATTAAACCAGTATATATATATATATATATATATATATACACCCACCACTTTCATAGCTCTATATAAGTTCATACATAGCTTCGCCCACCTATATCTGTTTGATTATCATTACTCGCTTCACTTACCTACTTGATCATTGAAGGTTTCCATACACTTCACTGCAAGGCTCTTTTGCTCTCCTAGCCTCTCTGTCTTGCCTCACAGTATGCGCACAAATGTGTAGGATTGTAACAAATCATAAAAAAGTAGTGAATTAAACTGAATCGCAAAAATCTCACCCCCTTCCTTCCTTTCTTGCTTCAGAGCATCTATCCTAGACACATGCTACGTTTATGCTCGATGGGTCCAGAATCAAAATCGTAGTATAATTTTATAGAAATTGATACAGTTATTATACCTTTTTTTTGTTTTATTTTTAATTTTTTTTGTCCCAGAAGTTACCACCAACGTGCCCAATGTCATCTGTTTTACAACACTCAAGCTGTGCTATGGGGAAATAAGAGTAAAAAAAATATATTGGTGATAAAAGTAAAAGCGACTGGAGCTCTGTAATGAATCGATCTCAAGTTTCATTGCTTTTTTTTTATTTTTTTGTCTGTTTATATTTATTAAAAGATTAATAGATTGAATTGAATTATTCATGAACTTGTCAATTTAATTTAATCTAATTTAATCATTATTTGATTGTTGATTTAAAATTATATTTAAATTTTTATATTTATTAAATAATTAATCCAGTATTCTTTTTAAATATGAATATTTATCTATTTATTTCTTTTATTTCTTTTTTTTTTTTTTTTTCATCTTCAATTATCAACTTATTTTTCGTTCATACAAATATTGTAACGAATCGCATGTACATGTATCTGCTGCAATACCGTAAATCTACTTTCTTTTTTGTTTTGTTTTTTTTTTTTCCTTGGTATCTCTACCTTAGTTTTATATTTTCTTTTTTGGCCAGTTATTTTTGATTTGGTTGCAGATGCTGATGACACAGCGCTTTATTTGTATGCGCGTAGCTTTCGCGTGTCGGTTGTTTTTGAAAGAATTGCCGTCACTGCTTCTGCTTGTGCTGCTGCTTATGCTTGTGCTTGTGCTTGTGCTGCCGCTATCATCGGAGTATTTCTATGGGGTAGGGTAAAAAAAAAGTGTCAGCCGTATGTGTGTGTTTTTTTTCTTGTTGATACTGGTGATATATATATTGATACTTACATTGGTGTTTATGCTCATTATTGATGCTTAAGGAAACTAGCCCTATTGTAATAGTATTACCAAAATAAAATAAAATAAAATAAAATAAAATAAAATAAAAAAAGAGTTGTTTGGAGCTTAAATAAAGAGATAGATTGAATATATGAAATAAAAATAAATGAAAGATTAGAAATAGTCTAATGTGGATGTGCAAACTTGGAAGACAGAGTCGAGCTTTTGCTTACTTACAAAAGATGTAGTAGTAATACTGTCGTACTAGTTATATTACTAGCTATATTTAATTAGCTATATACCTGGCTGTAAAGAAAGTATTGGAAATAATAGTACTAATAGTGATAGGTAATGCTTAATAAAAGGTACCAAAAGTAATAATAGTAGTAGTATTAAGAAACTATAAAAGTATATTGGGTAATTTATATTCTCATACATGTAGCAATAAATATTAATTCTTTTTACATGTATCAGTTTTTATTTGGTTGTTTGATGATGATATACATCGCCACATTGTGTATGATGTCTCCCCTACATTTAAGCTAAAACCATTGAGAGTAGTAGCCATATATAAAGAGATTTTTTTTTTCATTGTATTTGGTATAACTAAAGATGATTTGGTGTATCAATGTTTTTTTTTTTTTTGTAAACTCTGAATTTCAATGCCTCAACTTGATCTGGTTTCAAACGGTACTGGCCAAACTGGCACCAAGTCAGGAACTAGTATTAGGAGCAAAACTTTGGTGCATTCGCGTGTTTAAAATAAAAATTTTAAAAAAAATTCAACAGGTCTTCTTGTTGAATCTAGTTTACCTCATGATTCTTCTTAGCTGTAATAAACATCATTAATCAAAACGGGATTCAGCGAGTATCTGTGCCTGAAACTCCTAGCGACCGGTACTAATATTGGGCTAGCCCAGCCCATTGGCTATGACAGACCATTACAAATTTCCGTTTTTGGGGCACAAAGTGGCCAGATTCTCAACGACAAAGTACTATTTTTCTGCTTCGGACTCAAAATCTGAGATCATGTAAACACAGACCTGGATGGTTGTCATATTTCAGTCAGAATCCTCGCTATATGGTTCCCTTTGCGCGTATAGCCTTAATAGTGGTTGTTTTTTTTTTCAGGACGGAAAAAAAACGATAATAATAATAATAATAATAATATTCATAACATTTAGAATTATAAATTCAAATTTGGTTTTTGTTTCTGATTTAAAAAAAATGAACAAATTTATATCAATCACAAAATTCACGAAAATCACGATCTCAAGGACATCACAGATCATAGATAGCTATGCAGAATTTATAGTGTCGAGATGATGACCAGATCGTCTTTGGGAGTCATGATATTTTTTGTAGTCTAAAGTGTTAAACTTTGCATTGTAAGTTTGATCTAATCACCAACCATATTCTTTATTTTCATTTCAAGCTATTTTATTTTATTTATTATTTACCTTATTATTTGTATTTTATTCAAATAATGAACTCATATCACGGCTCCTTTTGGAAGCGGGTCTGGAAGCTTTGTTCATGAGATCCAATTCTCACTTTTTGCAACATCTAATCTTGACCTTCGAGAGCCTTATGTCTACCGTTGAAACTCTCTGATAAATAATACGAAAATTAATAATAATAATAATAATAATATATATTCGAGAGAATTGTTCTGTTAATCTTATACCCAAAGAGCTTTGCCATGTCTATCAATACTAAGAGATAAACCCAAAAGTAGATTCTTTTAGTTCATGTTATTCCATTCTCAAAATCGTAAAGAGGATTGCTACTAATAATTTCATATCATGTTAATACAGAACAAAATCATCAAACCTTTTTGTGCATTCACCCTACTAATGATTAAAATGCCTTAGTTGGACTAATGAAAATTTAATCAACAAGTCCAATTGGGAGGTTGGAACAGCACATCGTACGTAGGGATAAGTCTTGTTGTCTTTCTTTATGCCTGCAAGTTCCAGAATGGTAACTATAGACTTGAATATTGGTGATGCTTCTACATTAAAAATGGTTTCTTTTGTATTTGCCGAAAGCTCAAGCCATGAAACATAAAATAATAATATATACATATAATCATAATAATAATAATAATAATAATAATAATAATAATAATAATAATAATAATAATAATAATAATGATAATAATAGCCTCAGTTTCATTTTTTTTTTATTTTTCAATTTTTGGAAGGTTTGAAATAGACATTAGTGCCTCCAACTGATCTACTTCACCTTTGTTGAATGACTTGAAAAATTCCTTCTTTTGTTGGTAACGCCTATCAATATCGCATAGATCAATCTTTGGTGAAAATCCTTCTCTAACCATGCCCATCATAGAACAATGTTGGGCATTGGTAAAGCCTCCTCCATATGCCACCCTTCCAATGTTCTAATGTATGTATGTACATCTTAGCTCTCGCCTGCTTCAAATTATAGAAAACATATATGGCAACTTATATATATATATATATCTTTCGGCAAGCAACTTTAAAAACATATTCAAATAAAAAGTAAAGTTTATCATACCAATCTTCTAATCGAGACCTATCTGATAATACTTTTAACATGCACCATTTCTTATAATCACATACACATATTCTATTCCAATCCGAGAATTCCTCAACTACCTTCGGTTTTTTGCTCCAAACCCACTTCCACTCCAGAACCTATATCTTCTTCATAAGTCCTAGATTATTAAGCACTGTCCTGTTTGAGGTTCACTTTTATGTAAAAGTCAGCTCACTTCTTGTTCTCATTTCGAGTAATCCAGCCAATATGCATTCCCATTTGCTCCTGGTTTAAAGTCACTTAACATTCTCAGACGTTTTTTTTCCATAGTATATTTATACATTTTTTCATTCACCTCTAAATACTTGACATCATATACTCATTTAACTACTGACCCAGTCATGCATAAATCTTTCAATCATTATCATTTTCTTAGCCAGCCACCTAAATCATCATTTAACTTTTGTATCTAGAACTCATAGCCATTAGCTAAATAACTATAATGTTCAAGAAGTAAAAGTATTCAACGTATGAAACTGAAATTAAATGGAAACTAGAATACGCATGTATTTATGTGTACATATTCACCTCTCGTCATTCCGGTGCTAGTTCTGTCTTTTATCACGATTTAACACGCATATAAATTGGCCTGATTCTAGTACTTCTCATTCTTGTTTACATGTATCAATCATATACATGCAGAATATAAAGTATTCAACTCCTGAACTACTTTGGGCTATTCATACAGTTATTGTAAACTTATTTTTTTTTATTTATTTTATTTTTTTTTTTTGCTCTCAACTTTTTGAAGAGAAATGAAATGATAAAAAAATTGAATTGAAAAGGCTATCTACTATGTCTTAGGATGGAAGATATAAACTTCAAGATTTAAAGCTTAAAATTAAAGGATTTTGTTTTATTTCTTATTTGTTTTTTTGTTAATTGAAAATAAATGAAAAATATATTGTGTCTCAGGGTACGGGCTATTTCTGTTTTTGGAAGGTTTGAAGTCACAGTCACAATTATATTACAAAACTCCCAATAAGGTAAGTTGAAATTTTGAGTATATGTTATCATGAGCACATAATACAGACTGGAGATTTTAAGTCCAAATTTCTAGTGCTCAACGTGTGTTAGGTAATGTATTACAAGGCTGTGAATTTTCAACGAACGCTATAAGCCTTTGTAAGCTCTATATACAACCCACCATAGTATCTACAGATATTACATAGTAAACTTTAGTTTCTCCATACCGGGTAAGGGTATCAAAAATTTTACCACTCAAATTTTTACATTTTTTTCCTGCTCGTCCTCTCCTCTCAGTTTTTTTTTTTTTTCCCTCTCTCTTTCACACTCTGTCCAACTGAGAATCGTTTCCACAGAACCCCGTTTTTCAGATTCAAGTACACAATGGTTGTCGGCAAGAACAAGAGACTTAGCAAGGGTAAGAAGGGTATCAAGAAGAGAGTTGTCGATCCTTTCACCAGAAAGGACTGGTACAACATCAAGGCCCCCATCACTTTCGAAAACCGTGATGTTGGTAAGACTTTGGTCAACCGTTCTACTGGTTTGAAGAACGCCAACGACGAGCTTAAGGGTAGAATCTTAGATGTCTCTTTGGCTGATCTCCAAGGACAAGAGGACCACTCTTTCAGAAGAATTAAGCTCCGTGTCGACGAAGTTCAAGGTAAGAACCTTCTTACCAACTTCCACGGTTTGGACTTTGCTTCTGACAAGCTCCGTTCTTTCGTTAGAAAGTGGCAGACTTTGATTGAGGCTAACGTTACCGTCAAGACCTCCGACGACTACTACCTCAGAATTTTCGCCATTGCTTTCACCAAGCGTCAAGCCAACCAAATTAAGAAGACCGCCTATGCTCAATCTTCTCAAATCAGACAAATTAGAAAGAAGATGTCTGAGATCATGGTTAAGGAAGCTTCCAACGTCACCCTTGCTCAACTCACCTCTAAGCTCATCCCCGAGCTTATTGGCCGTGAAATTGAGAAGGCTACTGGTTCCATCTTCCCTCTCCAAAATGTCCATGTCCGTAAGGTCAAGCTCCTTAAGCAACCTAAGTTCGACCTCGGTGCTCTCCTTTCTCTTCACGGTGAGGCCACCAAGGACGACTCTGGTAAGAAGGTTAACAGAGAGTTCAAGGAAACTGTTCTCGAATCTGTTTAAAGTATATAAATATAATGTTCCTATTTAACTAAAAGCCGTCCTTTCAACTGAGATTCTCCTTTGTTCATCATTGTGTTTTTTTTGAAAATACTTGTTTTTGTTCTACATTATATCTGATTTCAAGTATTTAATGAGATTAATTTTATATACAAGCTTATTCAATCAAGTTAAAAAACAGTCCTGCTTGCTTGTTTTAAATTCTTATCTTTATCGATACATGTTTATAACTTCACATGTAGTATTTATTTTATTTTTATTTTTACTCTATTTTACCTTATCCATTTATTTATTTTTCATGCCTTTTTTTTTTTGGTATATATATAAGACGCATGCAAAATTTTTCATTAGAGTCCTAGTGTGTTTATGAATGAAAAGTTTGGAAAAAAAAAATTAAAAAAAAATTAAAAATTGCAAGGCTTTATTTTAGTCAGAGCTCTAGAAATTACATTATACATTACATAACCACACGTGAATATATTTCATCTGGGGTTTATATTACAGGTACTCTATCGATTTCATTCTACCTTTTCCTTCATCTATTTCAAAGGCTCACCATTGGAATCAATCAAGTTAGCAGAGCTATCTTGAGGTCCATCACCAATACTGGTCAAGATAACTCTCTCGATACCCTTAGATAGCTTTTCTAAAAATCTAGTTTCAAATCCAGTTGGAACAAATGGAGCCAAAGACTCCTTCTTGGTCCAGCCAGTCAAATGGCTAAGAACGCTCTTCAAAGGTCCAAGAACTTGTTGTTCATCTTGTTCTAAATAGTAAATGACACAGTTTGGACCAGCATCAAAAGTGTAAGCAGCAATAGTACGGCCAGCATGCTTGTTGATTTCTTCAACAACACGAACTGCAGCATGAGAAACATCATTCATGTAGAAAATAGGAGGATAACTGTCCAAACAGACAGCATGGAATTGGTTTGAATCTCTCATGGTGATTTCAGCAAAAGTTTCGAAATCCTTGGCCAGAATAGCAGTCTTCATTTCCTCATATCTTTCAGGGACAACCTTTTCAATTCTTTCCTTGAACAAGCTTGATTCCTTAACAGTAATTTGCATACCACTGGTAGAGGAAGTGTCCTTCTTGTCGGCACTAGCAACCAAAATAGCAGCTCTGACTTCAGGCCAGTGTTCTTTAGGGGCAATGCATTCAGCTTTAGAGTCAGATCCATCATCCAGGGATCCCATGTTCCAAGCTACGAAACCACCAAACAATGATCTACAGGCAGATCCAGAACCTTGACGGGCAAGAATAGAAAGCTCTTCAGGGCCTTGTGGCAGTTGATATAGTTTTGCAATAGCAGATACAAATGCTGCAAATCCAGCAGCACTAGAAGCTAATCCAGCAGCTGTGGGGAAGTTGTTTTCCGAAACAATGTGTAGATTGTAAACACTAAGAGGGACCACATCAGACTTGCCTTCTGAACGTAAAGAATCCTCGTACTCCTTACGAAGCTTGCGAAGTTCGCGGAAGCAAGCTTCAAGACGCTTAGATCCTTCAATCTCTTGATCAATACCATTTAACCAAAGATGATCTTTGGTGAAGTCAGCACTGGCAGAAGCCGTTGTGGTAGTGCACAAATCATCTTGTGACAAAGTGACAGAGATGGAGTTATTAGTTGGCAAGTTCAACACAGTATCACGTTTACCCCAATACTTGAGAGTAGCAATGTTGACTGGTGCAGAAACTGTAGCGCTATAAATTTGAGATGACATTTTTTTTATTATTTGTGTTTAGAGTTGTCAGGAGATAAATGAAAAATGAGAAAAAGAGAGAAAGAGAAACCGCTGGGATTTTTGATTTGACCTAAAAAGGAGAAAAAAAATGTTATGCTAAGTACAACTAAATCTATAAAGTATACTTGAATGCTTTGACCAAAAAAAAAAAAAAAAAAAAAAAAAGTTTGGAAGATAGGATATCTAGATCCTTTTATACACATAGAGATCATCCTTTTATTAGGTCAATCGATAATTTTTTTTGTCAAGATACCAGTGTAGACCCTAGTTACGGTGCTTGGCCCGTACTTGTAGCGATTACATACTCCGTGTGATGGAACTTTTGATGTAAGGAAGTCAGGCCAGCAGAAGCGGTTGACAAGGCTGTAATGATGAGAGCATATATATATGTGTCAGCATTAGAAAAATGATTATAAATGATTTCAGAGATATTAAATAAAGATTAAGTAATATCATTATCTAAACATTATCAAAAGATTAGTTTTTGAAATTTCATTATCTTCATTTCATCATGTGAATGATTTCCAAAAAAATAAAAAATAAAAAAGGTCGGGGAATTAAACAGCGACAAATTCCTCAAGTTTTGAGTATTCCAGTAAAAAAATCTCCCTCAATATGAAAAATATTGAAGATAATTACCATATATAAACGTTGATGATGCCAAGGTTTTTATTATTCAATACTCGGCCCTACTATATTCATTTTAATTGGCTTTTTATTTATATATATATATATATATTTTTCAACATAGCATAAAATTCTATACGTTATGAAGTGTTGGCCCTGAATTTTTCATTTTATTTTCATATTTTTCTTCTTTTTTTTTTTGTTTTTTTTTTCTTTTCTTTGATTTTCAAGATACACATAAACATATCTATACGTCGAAATGCTTCGTTTGGGCGTAAAATCAGCAGTGTTCCGGCCTGGAGTGCAAAAGGGAATCAGCTCTGTTTTTGTTTCGTCTAAAAGATGGTCTGCAAATGTCAGTTCTCAGAATACCGCACCAACACTTCCAGAAGTGTCAAAAGATTCACCTTTGCTTACAGCAACGGGCCATTTGACAGTACCACAGCGGTTTGTAAGATCATTGCCCAATTCCTGGATTCCATATGCAGAACTTATGCGTTTGGATAAGCCAGTTGGAACTTGGTTGCTCTATACTCCTTGTACTTGGGCTATTTTGATGGCCGCGTATGCCTCTAGCGCTCCAGTTTCTCACACGGTAACGACACTGGCACTTTTTGGTGTTGGCTCAATTGTAATGAGAGGTGCAGGTTGCACAATTAATGATATTTTGGATAGAGATCTGGATAATAAGGTTGGTCGAACCATTACCAGACCATTAGCCAGACGTGCAGTAACTGTTCCACAAGCCGTCGGGTTTTTGGGTGCACAATGCATGGTTGGTCTTGGAGTGTTGCTCTCACTGCCCTATGACTGTTTCTATTTGGGAGCAGCAAGTCTTCCACTGGTTTTCAGTTATCCTTTGTTCAAACGATTCACATACTATCCACAGGTAGTACTTTCTGCTTGTTTTACATGGGGAGCACTTTTAGGGTTTCCTGCAATGGGTGTGTGGGACATTCCTACCATGCTGAGTTTGTATGGGTCAGCGTTTGCATGGTGTATGACATACGATACAATCTATGCTCACCAAGACAAACTGTTTGACATTGAAGCAGGAATTCGATCTACTGCTTTGAAATGGGGTGAGCAAACCAAGAAGGTGCTTTATGGCTTAACTGCTGTACAGATTGGTCTTTTGGGCGCTGCTGGAGTGACTGGAGGAATGGGTGGCTTCTTTTTTGCCGGTGTAGGAATCTGTGCTTACCGGGTGTTGAGTATGATCAAGAAGGTCAATTTGGACAGCCCTGAAGACTGCTGGAAGTGGTTTTTGAGTAACATTAACACTGGACACTACGTTGCTGCTGGTGCTGCATTGGACTATTTGTCCAAGTTATATGATTTTGCGTTTTTCTGGAGTTAGGTTGGCATATGCTGGTTTATGTTTAGTTCATGTTGACTTGCTTGGTTGCGCTCAACCATTTTTAAATGTGTAATATATATATCCCAAGGGGATAATTTACGTTACATTGTGTAAATAAATAGAAGACAAGCAGATGATTGTAATCGTATTTTGTTGATCTGTCTCCTGCCTTTTGTAGTTGTTTTTGTTATTTATTGTATTATTACGCTTATGATTAATCTTGCGCATGGATGCCAGATCATGCTAAAGTACACCAAACTATGTCAGACTACGCCAACATTTATTTATTTATTTATTTATTTATTTATTTATTTTTTTTTTTTACTTGAATTATTACGATTAAAATTGATTCGCAGATGCTTATACATATTAAGTGCGAATAGAAGGATCTTTAAGAGAAAGATTCGTTGTATACACAATAATCTTTATATATAAAACAATTAAAGAACTTTTTTTTTAATATTTTTAATTATTATTATTATTATTGTTATTAAACATTAATTAGTTGGAAAGATCTACACATGCTAAAACTCAATCATGTAAATCCGCCCTGCGGTACCTGAGTGTTTCCACTTGATGGCAGGACTAAATTTCATTCATTTAGTATTAAATTAGTAAATAAAAGGGTAAATTAAATAAATTTATTTATTTATTTATTTATTCGTTCATTCATTCATTCATTCATGTTGTAGTTTGTCATTTATTTATTATTTTTTTATAATACTGCATAAAAAAATGTATACAGAATAATTATAATCATGATAATATGTATCAATATTATTGAAAAAAAAAAATTCAACTTATAACTGAAATATCTTTTAATTTTTTTGTAGATTTAAGATGATGATGATAATTATTATGGTTATGAAATAGCTTCGCTGATTAAGACGATCATTATTAATTCTTATTCTAGGGGTTTTTTTTAGTTTAAATTGCCACGCCTTACCGATGTTCATAAAAACTCATGATACTTATTTAACTACTACTGCTGCTGCTTTTTACGATACTACTAATACAAACAAACAAAGAATTAAAACAAAAAATAAAAAAAAGCCATCAAAATTGGAACCGGACTTTTTAACAATTAGTAAAACAAATCATCAATTAAACTACATCATCATAAAGCATTTCATCTTATACTAATGTTTGATTATAATAATAAAATGTTTTAGATTTAAATCTATTCTGTATCAACTTTTTAAAATCCAATGGTGATCTTGAAATCATTTTTTAAACTAGCATGAGCATCTCAATATATTTTTATTATCATCATTTGTTCTTATTTTTTTTCTCTTATATTTATCATCGAAATTGATAAATGCTACTTTTTTAAAAGCATGAAGCTCAATCTAATTCAAAAGTGAAATCACAATCATGTTTGAAGTAATTGAGTTTTGTTTCACAAAATTGGAGTTTTATATAAAATCAAACATTGTTTTTATTTTTGTCTTCATTCTCATTTCAACATTGTATTGATTCTGCTATATATATATATGAAAACAGTATTAATAGGTTGAATGAAAAATAAATTAAATTAAAAATTCAAGTAATGAATAAATTAAAAATGTAACAAAATTGGTTCCTGATTGACAATTGGTCTGATACGGATTTTCACCCGTTTTATTATGGTACTAATGATCATTAGGTCTATGAAAGGAATAATAATAATAATAATAATAATAATGTGTGTGTGGAACTTTGTATTAGAATCACGTCGTATTACAGAGTTTGATAATAAACATCTTATGGTTTTAGTATTAAGATTTATGTATTAAGATTTATCTCAGACTGAACCCTTCATAAGTGCACTTATATATTTATATTTCAGTGAGACTACTACTATTCCAACAAGATAAAATGCAAAATAATTTATTCAATCATTAAAAGTATTCAGGTTTTTATTCAATCTTTTGTTCTTTTCATTATATTTGGAGTCCTACAAGTCGTCAAACGCAGTAATCCCTTTTATAGGTACATGATCTAGCTTTGCCAGCTTTTTAGCTTTGCTCTTGGTTCTTCGTCTCTTTCTCTTCTTTTGATCTTCGTCTTCGCTCTCTTTATCAGAATCTTCTTCAATCTCATCCTTTTTCTTCCACACTTTGATCATATCCATGTTTGCAGTCACCAGTCTCCATTCGTAATCAGCGTCTACTTTCTCAACACTATCTTTGGAATGCTGGAATTTCCCCACAACCTTGGTCTTTTCTAAATCAACCTCGCGTACAGTTCCGTCGCCACATCCAGCATAAACAGTCTTGTCATCTTCGCCAATTAAAATGCAGTCAACGGTTTCTTTTCCTAAAAGAACTCGGTTTTGCTGGTCTTCAAAATACTTATTCCATATTGTCATTACACCTTCGGACATGCCAAAAACACCAGTTCCTTCAGTATAAGCACCGCAAAGAATTTCGTCTTCTTGGTCCTCTGACTCCTTGAGCACTTTCCCATCTCTTACATCCAATACCACTAGCTTAGAATCCACAGAAACAACAAACTTTCTTTGCGCCTCAAGCGGGACTACTGACGACACAAACCCAGACTCCACAAGAGGTTCGATTCTGGAAACCATTTCTAGTGATTCCAAATCATATGTAGTTACGCCTGATTGATCATCACCTACTACAATAAGTTTTTCATTTAGAGCACAGCATGATGGTGCTGCGGGAAGCTTGGTCTTTTTAACAACATGACCATTTTGTGCAGATGCTTTTTTCAGGACTTGATCCAGTCCCAATGTGAAAATATATTCTCCAGTTTGGTCGTAGGCAATAGCACGACACGATGATTTGTGTCGTTTAGTAGTCCATAGTGTCTCAAGCTTTACTGTGGGTTTTTTCAATTGCTTTGCCTTAGACTCCTCTTCACTGTCTGATGAGTCTGAGTTGATCTCAAGCTCTGTAGCCGTATATTTCGTGACCGTAACCCTGCCATCTGAAAATCCTTTGGCATATTGAGATTTAGAAGGATGAAACGCAAGTGCAAAAAGCGGATCTTCAAGTTTTTCTTTAAAGTAAATAGACATGGTTGTTTGTTTTGTGTATATTTCGACACTAATTCATATGTTTTTGAAGTGTGAAAAAAAAAAAAAAAAAAAATTGAATAATTTTGGTGATGATTTGGGAGAATTCAAATTGGGATATATTTCTTAATTAGGGTATTTAATATAATTGACATGTCAATACTCTCAAATATCATGATGATGATGATGATGATGATGATAATAATAATAATGATAAAAGTCAGCTATGAGTTCCAACGTTGCAATGATATAAATTTTTTTCAAATAAAGTAAAAGAAATAAAAATAAAATATCTTTACATTAGTTGGACAGATATTTTAGACTATTCTAGGTATACTAGAACTTTTTTTTTTTTTTTTTTTTTCAAATAAAATAAAATAAAATAATTAGATATTATACAGTTGAAAAAGATCATATTAACATATTTTGTTCTATAATACTTGATGGAATACAATCATAAATAATAATAGTCCATGTGTAGTCAAGTTTTTTTTTTTTTTTGTATTTCAAATGTTACATCTGTATTATGGTACTTGATCTAGACATGCATGTAAATTGTATAGACTTTTCAATAATTGAAATAAAAAGTGGTACTCTACATGAATATAATAGATTAAAGCTTTTGGTAAAATAGACGTTTAAAACTCCAAACAAATTGTTACAAGTGATTCTAGGATTTATTTAATACTTGGTAGTTTAAAATGAAAATTAACGTTACAGACTACTACTCTAAAATAATTATTTTTCATTTAGGTAAAGATTCTTCAACGTACTAATCAATGCATACTATAATCTATCATCATATATCAACTAAAAAAAAAAAAATGAATGAATGAATAGATTAATAAAACTGATTCTGAGATTTGGAACTAATAAATGTTTAATATAAATTATTCTTAACTGGATGGAAGAAAAGAAAATTATGTTGAATAAACATTAGTATTTTTTTTTTTTTTTTTTTTTTTTTTTTTTTTTTTTTCAGATTTTTTAGATTTTTCTTATCGCATTTTATTTTGTTTCAACAATTACTACTCTTAATCATGATTAATGTACATTAATGGGTTTGTAGAGTCAAAAGTGGTTATTGTTATTACATGAATCGTGGATCAAAGTATCAATATATTTTTTATAATCACGATGATGATGCTGATTTTGTTCATGATGATTTTGATGATGATAAAATAAAATAAAAAACATGATAAAAATTATCATTCTAGAAACAATTGGGTAGCACGCGTACATAGTGCATAGAACTTAAACTAATAGAGTTAAATATAGGGAGTTCGCTTTAGTGTAAGCTCTAGACCTCAGCTTTCGAGGTGAGCCTCAAGTGGGATATTTCATTATAATAATAAAATAACAACCTTATAAGATTTATATAGATATATAAATATATTTTGAATAAACCCATGCTTTCGCACAAACTATCAAGACAGCATACAATTAATATATATTCATCAAAATTGATATCTTACAAATATCAAAATACTGATTAGACATCCATCATTGAAGGAGGGGGTAAACATTCATGACTGCATACTTGAATAGAAACATGTCAGCAATTTTAATCTGGCATTGAAGACTTTGGTATCAGGCCAGAACCACTATCATCAGCATCTGTCGGTGGAATTAAGGTGGGTGGATGCTAGATTCTAGAAGCGGTTATTTCAGTACGAAAGATTTATTGTTTATTTATTTATTTATTTATTTATTTAATTCCAACCATTATTTGTTCTAAAGCCAAGTGGCATGAAAAACGATGCTTGAAAGATCATGTTGTAAGAATCAAGTTCCATCATTTTCTTTATCATATCTACCAGTGCTATTTTCTTTGTCACTGCTACAAAGTGCAAAGTCAAGTATATACAGATTTTTTTTCTTTCTTTGATTTAAACTCAATGCGCAAAGTGTTTCTATTGTCGAAAACACATGAAATAATCGCGAAAGGTCAGCGAAACACAATGATCATATTGAGTAAGCAACTTTTTTTTTTTTTTTTTCTCTGACCCAATAAATTTACATCTCCAATGGTTTAGAACAGTGTAGCAGAGTTTATAAGTATGAATGGGCATACTAAAAGTTTGTAGAGAATCATTTGTATGCGCGCATCGAGACTTCATGGCACCCTGAATTTTGCCTTCTATCTGGTGTAAACTTGTGTAAAATGAATCACTAGAATTTGACTACCACCTGTTGATAAAAGAAGAGACACAACGAATCTGGTATAAAGTGGGCTGGTAAATGGTAATTGATGCAGAACAAACAAATCAGTACTTGAAAATGAATATGAAACTTCAGTAGTTATTCTTGATAACGCGCCATTACGCCATTATTTTAATGGCTCGATTTCTATCTAGCTTTTTATTTATTTTCAGTACTGATTCATATATATATATATACATAAACAAAATCAATATAAATATACATGTAACGGTGGCATGAAAAATGAGGTAAGAACGGTTTAGAAGTGAATACAGTTTCAAGCCAAGTGCCATTAGACATTGTTACTTCCAATAAATGAGATCACAGAGCATCAAATGGTTTCAGCCTTTCTATTATACATCCACCTAGCATTTATTCGTTATATCACAGGCAAGATCAAGCTGACACTTTTCAAATTGGTCGCACGGCTTGTAGGACTCAAACAAGGTCGTAAACCCGCATCAACTCCGGAGCCCGAGCTGGAAAACACACATGCGTATCTATTTTCCACCCACCGTTTACTTCCTAATTCTAATAGCAAAGGCCTTCCTTTCTATAGCCTTCGTACACCAAGAGCTTGAAAGCCCTGAGTGAGTCTTGGATAGGTTTATAAACAATATAAAGCACTTATCTAACACAAGACTGCTGGATTCTACTTTCCTAAATGGTAATATAACCAGAAGCATGATTGAATCATTATACCAATCAAAGGTTAGGTTTTTTAAAATTTTTTTTTTTTCATGTTCGGCTGAATCTCCAAAACCTTTATTTCGTTTTCAGGGTGTTGTGTCTAGGTTTTCTTTTCTCTCTCTCTTTTTTTTTTTTTTTTTTTCTTCTTCTTCTTTCCTTCTCCCCAAGGATATTCCTAGAATTCCAAGTGTATAACAGTAAAAAAGCAAGTCCGTCTTGCACCTACGAGAGTTGCCGACTGAAGGTCATTAAGTGATTCCCTCAATTCGAGGGGAGTTGTTTCTATCAAAAAGTTTAAAAAAGCGTCTATTTTCCATTTCTATCAATTGATTTTTATTTCTATTATTATTATTATTATTATTATCATTATTATTATTATCCAGCTCTAAGCAAAGCTCAGTTCAGTTCAACACAATGGCACCTTATCTCATTGGCCCTGAAAGCACCACAGTTCTTGGTGACACTGAAGTCATCTCTTCAAAGCCTTCTTCTTATTTAGAAGACTCGCACAGCTTAATCAACCATGCACTCAAATCTCAGGTTTTAAACTCGGTGGGTAACGCACTCAAACCAGGATCTGAAGACTCGTTTTTTGTCGCTGATCTTGCCATCGTCTACAATCAATACGTTCGTTGGATGCGCAATCTTCCTAGAATTACTCCTTTTTACGCTATGAAGTGTAATAACAACCCTATGGTTTTAAAGCTTCTTTCGCGTATGGATAAGATTGGATTCGATTGTGCTTCTCAAACTGAAATTGAGACCATTCTCAACCTTGGAATTGATCCTAAAAACATTGTTTATGCTCATCCTTGTAAGGCTCCTTCTAATTTAGTTTATGCCCACAACAAGGATGTTAAAATGATGACTTTTGATAACGAGGATGAATTGAGAAAATGCAAGGTCTATTGCCCTAACGCCAAACTTCTTTTGAGAATTATGACTGATGATTCTAAATCTCTCTGTCAATTCTCAATCAAGTTTGGTGCCCACATGGAAACAGTTCCTCGCCTTCTGGAAGTGGCAAAGGAACTTGATCTTGATGTTATTGGTGTTTCATTTCACGTGGGAAGTGGAGCTTCAGATCCTTCTTCCTTTGTCGATGCTGTTTCCAATGCCCGCAAGGTTTTTGACATGGCCGAGTTCATGGGTATGTCTAAAATGACACTTCTTGATGTTGGTGGTGGATTTGTTGATGAAACCTTTGACAATACTGCCAAGGTTCTTGGTCCCGCTGTTGATGACTACTTTCCTCCAGAGGAAGGTGTCAAGGTGATTGCCGAACCTGGTCGTTATTTCGTTTCTCGTGCATTCACTCTTGCTACCAATGTTGTAGGCCGTAGAGTGATTTCTACTGCCGAAAAGGATGGAAAATCTCAATCAATGTTGTACATTAATGATGGTGTTTACGCCAACATGAACTGTATCATTTTTGATCATCAAGAGCCTGTACCTAAAGTTCTCTTTCACAATGATGAGTTTCACTATTCATCTAGTGTAACACCCAATGCTACTTTTGAAGTTTCTATTTGGGGTCCTACTTGCGATGGTATTGATGTGATTACAAAGTCATTTTTTTTGCCATATGATATCCAAATTGGGGACTGGTTGTACTTTAGTGATTTCGGTGCTTATACATTAAGTGCATCCACGACCTTTAATGGATTCAACAATAATTGCAAGGTAATCTATGTTTGTTCTGACGACTCAGCACAAAAGTATCTTTCATACTAACCCAGTATTACTGGTGTTGTTGAATTTTTTTTTTTCTTGTTGTATGAGTCGCGGCCTTTTTTTCTTTACGCTTTTTTTCGCCGACTTATTTTTTTTAGGTTTTATAGTTTTTTTTCTCTCTTCTCAGTTGTGTCCTTTTTGTTATATGTTTCGTCTTTCTTTATTTTGAATGTTTGTTGGTTTTATCTGAATGAGCATGATAAGAAGAAAGACAAGAAGAGACGCGATTTGTTAGAGCATATTGGTTTTTTTTTTTGTATTTTTTTGATTTTTTTTCATAAAGTTGTTTATTTAAGTAGAAATGGAAATGAACGTTTTATTGAAAACAAAGGGTGGGTGGGTTTAAGATGATGAAGTATTATAGAAGTAGAGATGACAATATTGGTGAAATACTGATTGTCAATATAAATAAGAAGTGAGGGCGACAATGTGTACCTTATGGGATATTAAGATCTGGCATAGCCGTGCAAAATGAATTATACTATAATTAGGCCAGGGGCTTTAACCTTTCTTCTTTCTTTCTCTCTTTGTGACAATTGTTGAACTTGGAGTACAAAAGTTTAAAACTGGAGAAAGTTAGTATATATTGGTTAATAAAGGAAATTAAAATTGTTGGATAAGAATTTTGCGTGTGTGGTTTAATAATGATAATAATAATAATAATAATAATATAATGTGTAATTTAATAAGGATTGATGTGCGGTTTAATATACATGTAAATAAATATATGGATAGGTGAAATGAAAAGCGTGTCAGGATAAATAGTCACGATAAAAACTCAATCAATACTGATTATTTATAAATAATATATATACATACATATTTACTTGTGTTTTTGTGTATATAATTATTGTATATTTAAATGTACTTGTATATATATATATGAAACAAAATGGTAAGGATAAACCAAAGGTTTTCAATTTATTTTAATTTATTTTATTTCAGTTTATTTCAGTACTTTACAAAATAATATAAATCAAATTAGAATCAGTTTATTGTACGTTTAACTTGAGTTGTTACATATTGATTAACAACACAAATTACTAATAAATAAACAAAAGTATTAATGAATATAAAATTGAATATATATAGACGTTGGTAAAAGACTATTGAATTATGGAAAAGTCTTTATATTTCACAATCAAGTGTTAACAACGATTACATGAATTGACTGCTATTGGAAAAAAATGTATGTTTTACTACTATTCACTAAAATAATTAATAGTAAACATTGTCATTCAAGTTAGTTTGAAATATTTATATATTATTCAATAATAATACAGATTTTTTTTTTTTTTTTCTTTTTTTTCATCTATCTACATATTTTATTATTAGTATTTACTTCAAGCCAAATTGTATAGTATTCATACTTTATCTCCATTTTGGACTTGTGATAACAAAATTCATCAAGCACACATATATATATATATATATATATTATTTTAGGGCTAAGCCCTAATTGTTTGAATTTCAAGACTGTCAAAAACCCGTACCCAGCTGAAATTTTGATGCTTAATAAGCATATCACGTGATATTGGAATTTTTGAACATTTTAGATTGTATGGTTACTGTGAACAAGTAAAAATTACTATGGTAGAAACGCTTGTACATATAGAATTTGTATGTGGTAATGAAAAAAAAAAATAAAAAAAATTTTTTTCCAATTTTTTTTTGGAGGGCTGTTCTTTTTTTCCCTTTCCCTTTTTGCAAGAAAAAAAATTTCTATTGAATTTTGATTTTTCTTCAAATATTTTTAGTGCTTGTATTTACCACGACTAAAGATCTCGACAAGAAAATATAACAATGGCTGTAAGTACTTTTTTTTTTTCTAGTGCTTTTGTTGAAGAATGATATGAATGCATGCTTGTCGTTTGTTGGAGTTGTGTGTGTGTGTGTGTGTGTGTGTGTTTTTTTTTGTTTTTTTTTTGTTGGATGAATGTGATGTTTAGTTAGTGAAGGTTGGTGTGGTTGAAAGGATGGGAGAGAAGATATTTGAAAAGAAGGATTCATCATTAACATACACACTACAAAACGACTGCAGATGATTTTTGGATCAATTTTTCAGTTTGCTAACTATGACCTTTGAATGTTATATAGAAGGAAATCACCGACATCAAGCAATTCCTCGAGCTCGCTCGCCGTAAGGATATCCGCTCTGCTACCGTCAAGAAGAACGTCAACGGTGTTACCAAGTTCAAGGTTAGAGGTACCAGATTCCTTTACACCATTGCTATTGCCGATAAGGAAAAGGCCGAGAAGTTGGTGCACACTCTCCCCGCTGGTGTTAAGGTCAACACTATCAAGGCTTAAGAATGTTCATAATTGTGTTTTTGTGTAATGAAAAAATCAGAAAATTGAATTGAATGCTTATGATAGAATATTAAAACGAGTGAAGGACATGGCTTGTGTAGCTTGTATTTTTTGTTCTATGGCTATCCCACTTGTAGGTACATTGTCTAAAATGTTTTTATTTCATTTCATTTTCTTCATGTATAATCTAGACGTACAATAAAATTTAATCATGTATAAATACCTGCCTAGTAGACTACAAACGTTAGCGGCAACATTTGAAAGGAAAATGTATAAGTATCTTTGGAGAAGGTTTTTAATGAAATATACGTGTATAGGGTTTTTGATTATTTTCACATTTATCAGTATAAGCTTTATAATAGATGAAGTGAGTAGAGTCAAAAGTGAAAATCGCTATAGCCTTTAATATCGATCATTTTGTGATGTGAAAATTATTCAATATACGCCTAATCAATATCAGAGGTTAGTTATATGTAAATGTATGATTAAGCTTTGAAATAATTCAACTCCTTTCAAAACACGCTAGTTACTGCATTATCTTAGACCCTGGTTCAGGCGAAGACCTACGATTAAATTAAAATGTAAAGCGCATCATCCCCATCTCTATTCTTTATTATATTTTTATTTTTATTTTGTTTTTGTTTTTGTTTTTGTTTTTGTTTTTGTTTTTCTTTTTCTTTTTGTTTTTCTTTATATATATTCCTTTTTTTTTATTGTCACAATCATTATCATTACAATCACCATGATTTTATTATTATTTCAACCCTGGTCGATATGTGCTTTTCAGATTGCATATATATATATATATATAATTATCTGTATGCATTGGAATTCAATAATGTGCAACGGTGTTTCACAAAAGCTGAGGCGTAATTATATCTATTTTGTAAGTGCATCGTCAAACGCGACATTTGAAATGTTGTCTTCGTTGAGTTAGAGGGGCAGAAAGGGATTTGGTTATAGATATTAGGAAAATGTATTTTCAAGGCAGGCAAAAGAATGAAAAGCAATACATCGAGACAAAACCGTAACAGCAGCAGTTACAGCAATATTTTAAGAGGATATGAAACTGATATACACGTTCAAAGGGTTCAAAAACACTTGGGGAATGAAACCACATGAAGAAAAAATATTAAATATATATATAAATTGTTATTTCAATTTAATCGGAATAGAGAATGAGGTTCTGTATATTGAATGTATAAGATCATGATGTTGTCTTTAAAAAGTGAATATGCTTTTAACTTGTAAACCAGAGTAATATAATGTCACTAATGGTTACATTATCAAGTAAATGAATTTGAATTTTTGATATTAAAGTGTAAAGTATTAGATGGAGATTGAATATTTTATAAAATTTACATATATTTTTAAATACTGATTAAATATTTTCATCATAGATATATGGATAACAAATTTTTTTATTCATCTGTTCAGATTATTAAATTTAATTTTTTTTTTAAAAAAAAGCTGTAAAAAAAATAGTAACTTTTTAAAACGCTATTTGGAAAATATATTTAAAGAGTTGAATTATAATGACACCAATATATATATATATATATATATTTGACTTGTGAATTGCCTGATTAGGATTATGTACAATAAAATTTGGATTTTTTACAAATGAGAAGAAAAAAAAATTCAAGTAATTAAACATGAGTAAACAAAAGTAGTCTTTTTTTTCAATCTCTGTAAGATATATAATTAAACTACTTTTGTTTTATATAATTCATATCATTATAGTCTTTAAAAATTCAGGACGAAATAAACTGAATTTTTTGTATTGCAACAAATGTGTGTGTGTGTTTTTTTTTTTAAATAATTATAATAATGACAATAAAATATTAATATATATAATTACAATTTTTTTTCAAAAATATTAGAAAACAGAAAATTAAGTCAATAAACGCATTATTCTTTCACAATATTGATTTATAATTACTAAATCTCGGTAACTGATGGTTAATGAAATACAATTATTTAGCTTAACGAGGGAATATATATATATATATTTATATTTATAATATAATTCAAGTGTTGATTAAATATAGTTGAATAGTTTGACTGTCTTTTGTTATAAATAAATAAAAGATTAATTCAAATTTTAGTTATAAATTGTAAACATCAATTGAGAATTTAAAAAGTAACAAAAATAAATTAGGAGTAAATTATTTTATAAATTATATATATATATATATATATATTCAGTATTTATATTTTAAAACTAATGAATAGTTTATTTCAACTTGAGAAAAATATATTAATATAAACTAAACTTAAAATAATCGAGTTGAAGCAATTGTTATACCTTTATTTCAAAGATTATAGATATTGTCTCTACATCTAAATGCTATACATATATATAAAAGAGACATGCAATTATTCCATGGATATTGATAAAATATCATTTTCATCATTTTGAAGAAAAAAAGTCTATAAAAAAATAAAGCAGAAAATTATAGTCGTGTTAAGAAATTGTTTAAATAAACTAGTTATTTTTTCACTAGCTGTCCAAGATAAATGATAAAATGTGACTGAAATAAACAAATATTTATATATTTAATTTTTTCAATTAATGTGAATAAAAATAACAAACGAAAAGACTTGAACTATATTGTTTTAATTATTACTCTATTTTAGAGTAAAAAAAAAAATTAAAAAATAAAAATAACATATTAGTATATAAACGTTTATGAACGTTGATTGGATTATAATCTATTTCTGCATTTTATTCAATCATTATATTCAAAAGAATCAAAACATAACCAAATTTATATTACAAACAATCAAAAATAAATATATATTTTTAATTTATATATACGTTGTTAAGTACAAACAATGAAAAGTTTTGCGTCCGTTCAATACATATTGGAAATCCTCAAGTGTGTTAAGCTTCTAACCCTTCACACTCTCAAAAAAAAAAAAAAACGTTTCAGTGCACACAAAACTTACTCAGCCTCACCCACTATATTGTTTCTTTCTCTCATACATCAATTCACTTTTTTTTTTTTTTTTTTCCTACACCTTTTACTAAATATTCATATAATAACCTACAATGAGTTCAGAATTACAACCTGCGCTTCAGGCAGCTGGCCACAAAGGAGCCAAAACAAGTTCTAGTGGTGAGCTGTTTTTCAAACCCACGACTGCCCCCGAATTCGAATTCTACAATGAGCTTCAAAACCACCCCGAATGGCTGGACATTGTACCAACATACTACGGCTCTTTAACTGAGTCTGATTCACAGTCAGACGCAGTCGACGTCGCAGAGTTGGTAATTAAGCAAGTACCTACTTTTGGTGATACAAATTCAACTGATGCAACTGGAGAAGCACCTAAAGCTGACAATGGAAAAAAACTGCTAGTACTCCAGTCGGCTATGTTTGGAATTACACAACCTGCTGTGCTAGACTGTAAACTAGGAAGTCAACTGTGGGATGAAAACGCACCTCAGGAGAAACGAGATCGATTGGACAAGGTAGCACAAGAAACAACATCTTCATCGCTCAGCGTACGGATCGCGGGAATGTCAACATGGTCTGGCACACGTACCGACTATGGCAAACAGTTCGGACGTGACTTGAAAACTGAAGAGTTCACAAAAGTAGGCCTTTCAAGCTTCTTCCCTAAAGAAGGAGAAAACACAAGTACAGCTGATCTGGATTTGAGAAATATGATATTAGAATACTTTGTTGGTAGAATGGATGTGATAATCCAAGTTCTGGAAAAGGAAGAGTTTGAAATGAGATCTGCTAGTGTGTTCATGGTATACGAAGCAGATAAAAACGAATTCAAAAGAAAATTGGAATTGTTAGCCAAGTTACAAGAACAGGAGGAGCAAGAAGCTAGTGCTGCTGAGGGTAATGGTGATGAAGATGAAGACGATGATGAGAAGCCTACTTCAGAGGACATTCAGGACCAATTATTTAAATTGGTGCTGATTGACTTTGCGCACACTAAATTCACACCTGGAAAAGGTCCAGATACAGGAGTACTAAAGGGTCTTCATACCGTTTTAAATGGATTAAAGCAGCTCCAACCTTTGTAGTTAGTTGCCAACAAAGTCTTCTATTCTATATTTCTTGTATAGGTTTCACACACATAATTCTACACAGTCTCAGATCCGAGACATTTTTTCCAGCTCTTCTAATCAGTCCACTCTGGGTTAGGTCCCCACCTTTCAACTCAACCACTATTCTTTTCTATTTTTTTTTTTTTTTTTTTTTTTTTTTTCCTCCTATTTTAAAATTGAATCACCACCGACAACGACTCCATCTGCTTTCAACTTGATAATGGCCCCAACACAGCTCGATAAGCTGATGCACAGAGCTTCCAAGCCATTGCTTTTTGCGTTTTCTGCAATGGTTTTGGCATCACTGTGTTATTCGCTTGCGCCTTCTGCTCGCCCTCACAAGCGCACAGTAAAGACCGTCAAGTACCCGGACTTTGACGGGCCACCCGATGATTGGACTCGTGATCAGCTTGTATCTTGGCTTGAAGCTGTAAGTAATAAGGATCAGCTTGTATTTGATTCAAAAAAGACAAACCCAAACGCTAACTTTTTTTTTTTTTTTTTTTTTTTTTTTGTATGTTTAGGGATTTGTATATCCACCTGAAGGTGTAACAAGAGAACGACTAGTAGAACTAGTAAAGAGCTTACAGAGTCCATCAACGTAAATAGACTGACTCCTCGGTCTCTAATGTTGATCTTGGAGATTGGAATATGCTATTGTTTCTTTTCTTTATTTTTATTGATTTTCTCATGACTTTTATAGACCAAAACTTCACGATTTCACCCTCAACGTCATCATCAACATCATCATCATCATCATCATCATCATCATCATCATCATTATCACCATCATCACCATCATCACCATCATCATCATCATCATCATCATCATTTTACACTTACGAAGACAAGACAAACAAAACAAAAATAGTAATAACAATAAAAATAATAATGAAATTATAACTATACACCCACACGGACTAATGATAACTGTTTCTTAATATAAAATTCCTTCTTTTTTCATGTTTTTTAAATGCCACAGCTGAACTCTCTTGCTCCCTCAATGAGCTTGACAGTCGCCAAATAATGATAATAAATGCCTCCAAAAACACAAATATGCCACAGATTGTGTGACATTCCAAAATAATCAAAGATCCCACCGGGACACCAACGTTCGGGAATAAGCAGAGCATAAACAACGACCCCAAAGAAATAACATAGTAGAGACTTGACTACTGGAAGATAGAAAAAAAATGTGTTTGTCCAGCCATGCAGTAACGCAGCGTGAATGAATCCTGTACCACCGGCTACAGCAAACGATACAAAAAAAGTAATGCGTTTGGCCTTTGCCTCTGGAAGGTCAAATGTCGGATGCCAGGTAAAAAGTGCACCTGCGAGGCCGCATATCGCTGTCACAATCATGTAGAAGGCTTGTGGCTGCGGCGAACAGTAGAATGCGGTATACTCTGTAGTCAGAATTGAACATGCAATAAGCACGGTAATTCCAGTGTAGTCTACGCAAGCAAAGCGCTTCATATGATCTACATGAGCAATACCATTGAATGTGTGCCAGACTGTAGAGCAAACAAGACACTTCATAGCGGCCACCAAAAATACTAACATGGTAAATTTATCCATAGCTGTAGATTCCTGCCAGGACAAAGTAGTAGGCCAGTGAAACAAAGCAACAGTAAGCATGGCCACAAAGCCAATCAAGTGTGTCCATATGTTGCATGTCTCGTTGTGTAACCGGACCATGCTGACCACGCAGTCCACGTAGTTGTGTGAGAACCGATACCCACGCTTAATATAAGGATTGCCTTGCCATGGCACCGGTAACTCGTCGTAGGTGAGCAGCCGAGTAGCAGCAGCCGATAAAGCGGCCTGTATTGATCGGTTCATTGAGTCTGCAGTAAGCTTAGAGTTTTCAAAGCAGAACTGTTCTATGTCCACAAGCTTTTTCTCAAGAGCATACAAGCTCTCGACAGCAGATGAGCTTGCGTGGAGTTTTTTCTCCTCAACCACTGCGACAAAGGAGTCCACTGCCTTTTTGCCTTCACCCATAACATTGTCACGAATTTCGACAAGTGCGTGGTATGCCTTGATTATACTTTCGTCATCAATGCTGGCCGATATTCCATAAGCTTCGAGTTTGTTGAGCCTGGCCTCCAAGTCTTTTACAAAATGTGAGATGCGCGCCGTGGTATCCTCGTCGACAGATACCGCTCTTTTGCGCGCTGTGGCCTGAGTCTGAACTGCCGTAGAGGTACTTGAAGTTACCATTGCTTCACGATGCTGTGCTGTACTATGCTAAGTGTTCGCCTATGTAAAAGCGACAAAGCTGCGTATGAATACGAATATTGAAAAGGAGTCGGGAAGAAAGAGAAAATAGAAATTCCCTGAATACTAAATAAAAAGCGCACTAGCCTGCTGACAAACTTTCACAAGCTCAATTCAAACCGATATACCATACCCGTCGCCGGGTCGGTCCGTATTGATCTGTCGTGCATGCCCTATACATATTATATTCTGGTCGGGGTTTCTATCTAGACTACATATTTGTTGGTTGGGGGAAGCCCAAAGACCAACAGAAACTAAGGGTCGACTATCTTTTTCTATTCGAATGCTCTAACAATAGGCGGTCTACTTTGGAAATAAATCAATAAATTAAAACACTCGAAGACAATGGATTGTCTATTATATATATATATTTTATATTCAACTACTTGAACATCTGCACTCACTCGAGAGGTTTTTTCGAGAGCCCCTAATCTTTGCAGATTCAACGGTATCGATTAAAGTCCATTCCTATATATTGGTCTATGAATGGTCTTCTATCTTGATTCTAGACAGTTCTTTTCTACAGCACTGAATTTACATCAAAAGTTACTTCATGAACCAAATAAAAATTAAGGAAATTCCACCAACAAAGTTTGATTTAGATAATAAGATCAAATGTTGTGTCTCAAACTTGCACAGCAACACCTGCTTGAGCCTCAAGTTTTAATTGCATAATTTTATGGTAGCAGCTGTTTGATTTAAAACTCAAAACCTTCAAAAACAATTATATTTTAATTTTAAACTAACAATCAAAAAAACAGGGCCCAACCGGGAATTGAACCCGGGACCTCTCGCAAATGTGCTTAGAAAACCCTAAGCGAGAATTATACCACTAAACCATCGGGCCTTGGTTACTGAAGATCTTTATATTTTGTCCTACTAAAATTGATTAAGAAGGTTTTATTAATATTACGTAATAAATTCTCATCAGTTATTTCTATATTCTTTTAGGGTTTTTTTTTAAAAAATTTCAATAACCAAAAATTAAAAAAAAATTATTTAAAACTGTAACTCCATGAGATATATGAATAAACAATATCAATATGTCTTGTACTTTTGTCATTTGTTATATGAACTAATTTGGTATAATTTTTAGATCTAGGAGCAATAAATCAATTTTCTATTTATGGTAAAACAATACGTAAACACCTTTTTGTTTACAATATGATACATAATTCTCATTTAAAACTACACAAAAATTATTATTATTATTATCTTGTTTTTCGATAGTAATTTATCCTAATTATATTTTATAAATGAATTTACATTCAAATATTTATTAAATGAACTATATATTTGGTTTTACTGAAGCAAGAAGAAAAATAAATAGAAGTCATTTGTTGTATAATTATTATCAGCATAGCCTTTAGATATAGGGACAATAAACTGATTTTCTATCTACAGTTCTCAAAGGCTGAAGTTCCAAAAAAACGATGCACAAGCGGATTCTGACACTATCAAAACGTTAAAAATGAAAATTGAACATTTGAAATTAATAGCATAAAACCTTTGAATGCGATTTCTACTTTTGTCAAAAAAAACATGGAAAAGTATACCATAATTTTTTAAAGATGGATGCTATTCAATAACATAGTTCCCAATTAGGAAATTATGACCCTTTTAGTCACAAAACATTGAAACACCTTTTTGGTTGATTTATGAATTCATTTTGACGTATAAAGAACTACTCACAGCATTCAAAAATACCTGTTCATTGAAATATTTGCAAATGATCAAAATTATAAATATCAAGTATATTAAAGTACAAAGTGCAAGTAGATTTCACCATGCTTCTTTTTTTTTAAAAAAAAAGATTCAATGTTTAATGTCATGATTAAATATACCTTAGGCAAAGATATATTCAACATGAATTTTTAGTACATTTTCTTAACTTTTACTTTTTTTTATTCATTTAATAGAACTGTTTTTTTCGATTTTTTTCCCTGTCTTGGGTGTATTGCAAA
This sequence comes from Geotrichum ghanense (nom. inval.), assembly GCA_022023575.1. Taxonomy (NCBI): domain Eukaryota; kingdom Fungi; phylum Ascomycota; class Dipodascomycetes; order Dipodascales; family Dipodascaceae; genus Geotrichum; species Geotrichum ghanense (nom. inval.). Next base: position 1,260,311 of record JAKKCX010000006.1, on the reverse strand, counting down.
AAAAAAAATCCTTTTACCAATTACCAATGTTGTTGTTAAGTCAGTTGATAATATGGTTAAATAGTATATATATTTAAATCCAATACAGAAACAGTTTTTTTCTTCCTTGTTTGATTTTCCACTTTCATGTTTATTCCATGTTACTTATAGAAGTTGAGATTTTGAAATCAGTCATTAAGTATGTTTCTAAAAAGTTTTGAGCTGGAAAAAAAAAAAAAAAAAATTAAAGCCAAATCTTTTTCACTTTTTTTTTAACTTATAGATCTATAAGTGAAATTAATATTCAAAAAAATGAAAAGATATTCAAACTGGTTAGAAATTCAAACGATGTCAGTAATTACCTTAAAAGAAAGCTGTATTTGAGGTTAATTGCTAGCTTATAGCAAGTATCGACCAAGTTTTTGACGATCTGTGAACTATGCACGCGCAGAAGCAGTATAAAGCTATAAAACCATGTATTTCCCCTTTTTTTTAAAAGATATTCTTAAATTTGGTGGATTGAAAAAGACATTCTATCAATTACACTGATTGAATCTTTCTATCTATCAAATGTTAGGAGTTGTAAACCATGATACTTGATAACTTTTCTCCATTTCTAAAACTGTGTACTAGGTTTTCTCACCAAATTACACTCTTTCAGAAACATGTAAATTCCATAATTAAAAATCTGATAAAATCTGTCAAAGATCTTATCAATCCAATTATTGTATACACTTTGATATTATTCAGCATATTATAACAATATCAAAAAATGTTTATTGCATGAGCAAATTTTACAACCAAAACAGAAGTAACATGCAGCCGCTGAAAAAAAAACAAAAAAAAAAAACAAAAAAAATAGTATACCTTATGCTATTTGTTAATTCTTTTAGAGCTAGACAATATTTTTCACTTCAGTGAAAATAAAATGTCTATATTAAGTAACTTGATACTTTAAATGGGTTTTCAATGTTGGCAAATGGAGCTGACCTACAATCTCAGTGGTTTTATTTAACTATTCTATCCAAGTAGCTTGAGGACTTCATAGTTGCAAAGGGACTCACTAAACTACAGTCAAATCTAAGAAAAGCTTTTAAACTATCAAATCGTTGTCGTATTCAGCTGACAGACTCATATTGCAGAATAAATGATTTATTTAATTAATAAGTAATTGTAGATTTTCAAATATTTGGACTGATACCTTACTTCAATGCTAGAATAAGCCCATTTCTTTATCTTGTACAAAATTAATAAAATTGAAAATTTCAATTTACTACATGTTGAATAACGATTCTTGGTTTATTTTATATAAGAATTTCTTGGTATATTTTAGGAGAATTATCAATTTTTATTTTACCTGCTAATTTTTTAGAGAAAATATGTAAACAAGTTTTATCAACACGTAATATTACATAAATTCTAACAAGAGTAGTGATATCAAATGAAATCAATCAGCAACTAATTTCGATTTTAAATATATACGATACAATAATCAAAAAATAATTTCTACAGTATTCAACACATACTCAGTTTATATATTTTGAAAAAAAGTTAAAATTTAGCAAATTTGAACTAGAAAAGTTGAATTTTTTTCCAAGTATTTAGTCACCAAAAGGTTTCCTTATTAATGTCCAAAAATGAATAAATTTTAAGAGTATTTTTTTCAACAAGTGTCACAGATCTAGAATAGGAAACCAAATTTTTGTGCAAATCTATGCTTTTTAAACTACAAAATTAACTAAAAAAGATATTAGAATAGGTCTCAATTAGTATTTGAAACAAATTTAAATATAAACAATCATTCAAACAAACAATAAATCAAAGATGTGTATACCCATCTTGACATTGCATTTCATTCTTTAATTTCAGTTTGTTTAGATTTTTTTTTTTTTTTTTCGTTTTTATTCATGCAAGAAAGCTGTTTTCCAAAAAATCTGAGCTCAAAGCTAGAATAATTTTGTATCTAACAATAATGCGATTGTTCGAAAAGGTAAAAAGTTATTTTTAAAGATTCTTATCTAAATATAAGATGATGTTTTTCTAGATTTCTACCGTTAATAGTAAATCTATAATATTACAATATAAGTAGTTGAAAGTCTGCTATTTTTTTTCGTAAAACTTTTTGTTTCTTAAAATTTATTGAAATATATTTATTTTTCTCTTACAACTATCATCAATGTCTACAGTTTTTGCCTCAGTCACTGCAAAGGAAACACGTAAGGTATCTCTATCTTTGAACAAAGAAATAGACATATCCAGCATCCAATATAAATGCAAAGCCATGAACAAGATGGAAGAAATCAAATCGTCACGAACACATTACATGTCTAGCGAAGAAGTTTCAATTTTAAAAGCAATAATAAGGCATATGTCTAAAAAGATTTTTGATAGTACCAATATAAATGATCCCTTTTTATTCGAAATTATCTATACAGGGCCCAACATGGCACACCTTTTTGTGTGGATATGTCCTTGCGACAAGAACAGTAGGTTTTTCCATTCTTATATTAGAGTGAGGGAAACGCCGACTTTAAACAAGTTGGACAATGAAATGAATATATTATTTAAAGAAGTATTCAATGAGAAGCAAACTAAAGAAGCTTTGGCTAGTACGTTTGAAAATGCACAAACTATCAACTACATGGAAGATAGTGTGATGACATCAGCATTCAAGAAAAAGAGAATACGCAGAAAACCTAATAATTCAAGTTACCTTCAGAATGAGCTTAAAGAGAATATCAACGAAAATATTCGTATGCAAACTTTGTATGCAAACCACATTCATGATAATATTTGCTTTGAGTGTTTTGAACAAAACAAAGACTGTGATGAAGTTGAGTTGCCTATGCTGCTTCAAGATTCACTTGAGTACTGTAATAAGGAAAAGGCATACCTATTACCAGTATCGCTGAATGAAGTTACGGCTTCGAACAAAGGTAACAACTGTGTTTTGTGTAGAACCTCTTCCAAAAGTAATTGTGACAAAAAAGTTAAAGAAATCAATCTTCAAATTTCTTGTGGTGAAGAAAAGATTGAGCTTATTCCATATCAACTGTATGGATCAAAAAACTGGAGCCCTGGGAATGAAACCAAGTTTCATATCGTATCACTGGAAACAAAGCCTGCTCTGTATGCATCTACAGCTAAAACTCATCTATTTCCAACTAGCTCTGTTATGTCAAGATATGGCGACATCTGCTTCCCTCAAATTACAAAACCAGCTTTTAAGGGATACGACACTAATGATACTACCAAATATTCATTTCTTATTGAAAAGTGTTACGATTATCCATATAAAATTATTTCTTTTGATGAAATGTTAAGTTATACTATCCAGTATACAGGTAAATCACCTGAACAGGCTATTGATTTTGTCAAAGAATTTATTCATCATCGAGCAGATCGACTGAGTGATATCCAACTTCAAAAAACAAAAATGGTTTCAGAATTAAAATCCGTTAGAGAAAATATATCCAGTCTTAATGAATTAAAAATCTGCAATTTTACCGACTTGACCATTAATTCAAAATATTTTGCTTCTGAAATTGGAAAATGGAAGATGTTTAACAATAAAGAACCTAGTACAGACTTATTTCGTTTTTTTGACGTTAAAGAATATTTATCACCTAGTAGAATTCTCAAATTACGAACTGAAGCTGAATTATGGACCAAGAATGGCGACAGATGTGTTTCTAAGTATAACGTCATTCCACACACTTTACGATACTTTTTTGAGTATTATGGCTCTTCTTTTGAGCCTGGCAAGAATTCTTTTGTCAGAGGAACTATATCTGCTCAGGCAGCTCTTCTTAGACATAGTTTTGGTGAATCTCACAAATCAACAGTTAACTTCATGAGAAAAATTCGAAAATTAGCAGCTCTAAACTTAACACTTGGTAGCTGTACTACCAAAACTAAACCTCATCATCTGAAATCTGATACAATAATGACAGATCTTCAAGTTCTTGGTTTGCTACCAAGTCCCAATTTGGAATCAAAAGTCTCTTCAAATAGGAGTATTGGAATTTGTCAAAAGGTTTATGAAAAATCTAAACTATCTAACTCCTGGACTTTGAATGCCGTTTGCAGCAATGAAGTCAAGATGGATACAAAAACTATGTATGTACAACAATCAATTGATAAACCTTCATACATTCCGGAGTACTACAGAGTAAGTCAGATTCAGCAATTTATAGAGACAGAGTACCGTGCTCGAAGAGCAGATTTACCTAAATATTCGCAAAAGTGTTTTATTACAAACTAAAATTTATAGATAGAAAATCAGTTTATTGTCCCTATATCTAAAGGCTATACTAATATATAATTTATACAACAAATGACGCAAGTAGGAGACATGTGGTTCAAATATCTATCTCATGGAGATTGACAAAGTAGCGGTCTCAACGTGTTTAGGGGTTTCAGTCTTCGAATGGTGCCAAATTCTTCGTGATTCGTAAACCATGTGTAAAGGGAAATCTGTGATACATAAGAATAATATTTATATAACAAATAAGTAGGAGACATATGCTTCATATATTTGTTGTCCCTGGAATCCTGTCTCATACTATTAGTTGTAGTACACAGCTGCCGCGTTAAAAGCAAGGAAAAGCTACGGCAGGTCTTCCAATGAACGAATGAAATTATTTTTGTCTATTCAAGTGTTACATCTAAAAGAATTACATATATCATTGAGAATTGTTGTTTATATTCATAATTGTCGTTTTCACTACTCAGACAAGTTGCATAAATTTGAGGTAAGGTTGATTCATGGATTCCCGTCTCATACTACTTACTGTAGTACACAGCTGCCGCGTTATTTCATAAATGAATGAATTTACTTTTGTCTATTCAAGTGTTACATCTAAAATAATTTACATATATCATCAAGAACTGTTATTTATATTCATAACGTTATTTCATAATTGGCCAGTAGAATCTTGAAATATGTTTTAAGTAAACAGGTATAATACTAAATTAATTAAAAACAGGAAATCGGCAATAGTTTAGTGGCTAGAATTTCCGCCTGTCATAAGCTCTTTACGAGCAGCACGCGGGGGACCGGGGTTCAATTCCCCGTTGCCGAGTTTTTTTACATTCTTTTTTTTTTTTTAAAAAAAAGAGTATTTGATCCATAGTTTTTACTTTATTCTATTTTTTATTTTTTTTTTTCAACTCTTTGCTTTTATGAACCAAGTAAGTCATAGTGAGATTATAGACTTCGTAAATCATAAAGTTTTAGACGTTGCTGAGTGGTGAGAAGTGCTATTTTTTTTTTTGATATAGTTACTTCATCAATCTCAATGAGTATAATTATTAAACTATATTTCGTTTAATTTTATTTACCTTTTAAATTTAGAGTTAACAAAATAATTTTCTTTTCAGTATTATCTTATACAAGTTATATCAATTAAAGAGCTTAGAAAACAATATATTAATATTTTATTCATGATTTAAATTATCAACTGGTGCGTATCCGTATACAGAAGATTGAAAAGTTTAAAAAGAACTTGTTCAACGCTAAAGTTCCATAGCTTGGTGAAAATTGCCAATGATCCTATAAAGAAACAGTATAAACGTCAAAGTATAACTTCGATCTTTCTCTAGAAACTACACCGTATTATCAATGGAAAAAAATGAAAATCGGCTCTAGCAAAATATCTGAGAATAGTTTGATGAAGAAAAGAAAGAATTTTTTTGTCATACATTTCGGAAGTTTTTGTACATCGTGAAATTCATTCTCATATTTACTTGTCATAGTCCAAGATTTACTTATCACATGAAAGATGTTAGGGCAATACTGGGCTGGGGTATAGAAATGAACTAATCTGTGTAATATCTTGAATACAGTAACTGGACCAGAGCATGGCCCAAATAAGCCTCATAAAATTGGTATTCAAACAGGTGGTCAAATGTGTGTAGTTCACACAGCAGATGACGTTGACGACTCCCAAACATTGTGTTTTTGTACTTTGCCACGATAGCTCCCTTAAGTTTCCTTTCCATTCTTCCTAATTGCATCACACACCCTCCTCAATTTTACATTAATAGACATGGCTAAAGACACTGAAAAGAAAACTGAAGATGCTAATGTAGCAGTTACCGAAGAAGTTTTGGAACCTAAAGAGCTCACTAAAGAAGCTGAATCTTCATCTACTGACGATAAGGAGAAAAAGACTGAAACGGAGGAGCCCAAAATAGATGGGGAAAAGTCCACTGTCGAATCTGAAAAAGCTAATGAAGCTAATAAAGACGATAAAAAAGAAGAAGAAGATAATGATAACAAGATTAAGGATTCTACCTCCGAGACCTCTAACACCAAAGCTGATGATTTAGAACCTCCACCTCAACCTCCAAGACCTCTTTCTCCGTTCCAACAAGCCTTACTCACACTTACGGAAGCATTTCCAACAATTGAAGCTAATGTGGTGAGGGCAGTTCTTATTGCTTCTGGAGGTCAGGTTGATCCTGCTTTCAATGGCTTGCTTTCGTTATCTGACCCTGATTATAAGCTTGATGAAACTAGCATAATGAGACAAGCCAATCAGTACCCTGCTCCTCCCCCAGTTCCAAAAAGTGTGCTAAGAAACACTAGTGCCAACCCTGCTAGATACAGAAATCAGAACCAGCAACAGCAATTGAAATCTACAGCAAACGCTATCAGAAGTGATCGGTCTCAAATTGAAGAAGACGAAAGATTAGCACGTTTGTTGGCTGAAGAGGAACGTTTGGGAGGTCCCAGACGTGTTAGATATGCAGACACTGGTTTAGGTACACAGCATTCCGGACCTGATGATTATAGAAGGGGAAGCTACTCTAGAAGAATGAGTGATGACGATGAGGAGAAGTTTAATTTCGACGAAGAATTTGCTCAAGTAAGAGAGAATTTGACTAAAGGTTTTAATGAGACTAAAGATAACATCAACAATTGGTTTGGAAATCTTCGAAAGAAGATTGATTCAGACGAGCCAAGTTTTTTTGGAGGTCTACTCGGCAATAAGAATCAAAATAGAAGATTTTCTCAAGATGAAGATGAACTTTATGACGATTATTCGAGAAGGAGAGAAAGATCGGAATTCAATCGGGGATATCAAAGCGGTCCAGCTAGAGCCAGATCGCGAGAACAAGAATTCCAGCAAGATGACGGATTTCAAGGTATTAGTATTACCAACAATGATTTGGACGGCGATTATACTACCAAACCTCCAATGCCACCTAGGCCTGGCACCAATGCAGATGTTCAAACCAATGCAGATAAGAAGATTCCTTTGAAATCTACAGGAACCACTGAAGAAGAAGACCCATTTTTTATCGGTGATTCTGATGATGAAGATGAGGATGATATTCCCTTAAGTGAGCAGTTGAAAACTAAACAATCAAATAAGTCTAGTAGGGAAAATGAGAACGACTCCAAAGACAAGAAAGACGATTCAGACAAGAAGTAAAAATATTAAGTCAAACTGATTATATTAAACATATATTTATTAATATAGCTGTCAAATTTATCAACTATTTATACAACCGTATAAGCATACATTGTAATATAGGCTTTTCTATTTTTTTTTTGTTGACAACTAAATTCTTCCAATGATCAAGTGGGAGGTGCCACAAGTATAGGTTATTAAGCTAGTTGTAACAAAAATTTGGAGATTAATTTTTGGCAGTTGAAATATCACTCTGACTGGAACAACATCCAGCATCCTAAACTCATAAACAAACAAGATGACCTCAATTAATCTACTTATAATTCAAAAGGTAGAAACATACCGACAATCAAAGTATTTGAGATATTTCATCAGATCATCCTACTCTTTTGTTTTTAAAAATAATAATAATAATAATAATAAGAATAAAATGATAAAATGATAATAAAAAAAATAAAAAAAAATAGAGAATATATATATGTATAAATATATTTCAAATGCAATTAAACATCCAGTAAATGGCAAGGGAATGTAGAGTAAGAAGAAGAATTGATTATTATCCAAGCCTTTAAATTCTATTTCGCTTTCTTAGCCCACCGTTCATAGATTTGGAAATTTTTCGTTTTGTTCTATACGAAGATTCTTTCCGTTTACGCATCAAATATTGAATAGCGTTCCCATTCAAGGGTTCTGTTGTAAATCTTGTACGAATCAAATGCAAAAAAACCTCGTCATCAGCAATACGCGGATCTAGATTGTACTTGGTAAATAAATCAACAAGAAGATCGTTGACATCACTTGAAAATACAGATGAGGATCTTGAGGCTGGATCAAACATTGAATCAAGTTCAGAGGAGCCAGAGCCAGAGTCTATTGTAGATGCCACTTCAATGTCGGAGCTAGGATCTATATGTGCACCAGGAACCGAATCATAAGCCTCAAACTGTCTTGTAGATTCAGATATTTGAGTAGGTTTGTTATCTATCCTTGTGATTCTATTAGAACCACGATCTTCATCTTCACCTTCACCATCACCATCAGGTATTTCATTTCTAGATCCTCTCTTGTCTCTTATATGCGTTCCGTAATGATATCTTAGTGGCGACGTTGAGCCCTGAATCTTGCTGGAAAAAGTCGCGTATCCACATCCGGCAAATTTGCATTCATACTTCTCATCAGTCTTGATTTTACCAGTGCGCTTATCTTGATATGTAACTCCGGTCATGGGTGTCCGTGAAAAATGTACCCATATTTCTGACTTTAAAGCACTTGCTCCTCGTTTATTCGACATGCTATCGGCTGTTGAAACCTTGAATGCAGAAACTCCTACTGATGGTTTTCCTTGTCCTATATCCAAACCTATCGGTGCCATTGTAGTTGTTGTTGTTGTTGTTGCTGTTGTAGCGGGTATGTTTACTGGAGCCGACGTGGAAATTTCAGCTCGTCCTGGTACTGGTCCTTGCTCATTATATGGCTCTAAACCACTAAATGTCGACGTGTTGTAGTGTACAAATGATTCGTCGCGAAGACATTGTATCCTTGGTCGCACCGGTTTATGTGACAGCCTAGCAGCTTCTGCATCAAAATGAATGAACTTTGGTGCATTTCTCGACATCTCATGAAGCACGCGTCAAAACAACAACAATAATAAAATAAATAAAATAAAATAAAATAAAATATAAAAAAATAAAAATAAATGAAAAATGAAAATGAAACCAAAATATTAGTGAACAAAAACTCGCGAAGAAATATTTGTAAATATATACATATATATATATTTCTATTTCTTGAAAATTAAACGAAGCCGTCAATACTATTCTGACTACACTGTTGCTTTGTCCCAGGAGTAATAATACAGATCGTAATAACTTATGGTTATCTTGATGGTTTTGGTAGATATCATTTCAGTTGATATTGAAAGTTGTAGTTCAGCTGACAGTTGAAACATGTTTTATATCACGTGTAAATTTGGAATTTTACAGATGGGTATATATTTTAAAAATACAGTAAGCTTATCAATATAGAAGAACCATAACAATCCAACAGGCAACTGATTTTAATAATATATCTAAATGTAAAATTATTTTTTACATGAAATTTGAACCTGTTCAAGCCATTCAAAAATCTTATTGTATTTGGATTTAGATCAAAAGTACAACCATTGTATTTTTTTTTTGAGAGAGAGAGAGTGTGTGAGTGTGTGAGAGAAAGAGTTGGTAAAGAAATGAAAACTATTAATGTAATATATTCAATAAGACAACTCTAAATAAAATAAATCAAATGCCTACTTTCCGTTTAATTTACACCCTGAGCATATTTTGCTTCAATTTCATCAAATAGACTTTCTTTCTCAGCCAAATTCTTCAAATAAACATGATCTGGGTCGATTTGTTTAAGCTTCGTCTCATATTTCTCATATTCCTGATCACCGTTAAGAATAGAAGTAGTGATGGCGTTAATAAATAATTCAGATGTAGCTGGTTCATGCTCAAGAGCTTGCTCTAAAATCTCATTAGCTTCGGGTAGTCTGTTCATTTGAAGTTGAGCAACAAGTTGGCCTAGCAAAGCTTTCTGTGTGGCAGACCCTGAGGAGCCTACAATTTCTTCGTATATGTAAAGACCATCTTGATATTTAGAAGTTCCACCTACTTTAAAGTCAACCCAAGCCTCAGAAATGGTGTAAATGATATTGTCCATAGAGAACTTTTTAGCAGCCTTAAGCTCTGACTGTGCCATATCAGGCTTGTTTTGCAAAAGTCTGATTTGTGCAATGAGAGAAATTATCTCTAATGATCCTGAGTGACGAGATAATGTTTCCAAAGCTTCATCCAGTCTTCCTTCTTTAACAAGTACCAGACCTACGAAAAACAAAATTGAGTCGTCGTTTTGATTTGCCTGACTGAGGCTGAGTAGTTCATTAACTGCGTCCTTCTTACCACTCACGTATTCGGCATAATACTTGACTGCTTGTAATCTAGGTGCCTCTGCTCCAGCTAAATTCGCTGCCACTTTCTTTGCGTTACCCAATGCAATCTGTGCTCTACAAACCAAAACTTGGGCATTGATTTGTTCTTGACCGTCTGAAAACATATCCGGCTCAAACGTTAAAACGTGCTCGTAATCGCCTGAGTAGAACGCTTTTTGGATAAGAAATAAGCCTATTAATCAAATCAACAACTTGTGTTAGTAATTTCAATTATATTTTTTGATCTCAAACAATTGCAGAGATAAATCATACCATCATCTTCTGAGTACTGCATTTTTAAACCTTTCAATATAATTAATGATAGAGATATGTAATGAACGATTGAAATATCAACCAGCTTCGTAAACTTGAAAGAAAACAATTTGGACACGACGTACTTTTACTCAATGTTATTACGTAATGTTTTTCTAATACACATAAAATCATTTTATATATATAAACCCTTATCCTGGTCATTTTAAATTTTAAACCTTGGTATTTATTTTTTGAAATTTAGAACTTGTGATTTAATTTTACAACTACTTAAGCATTAAACCTAAACTAATAGTAAGAAAAAGAGATATTGAAAGTTATATTGTAATAATAATAATAATAATAATAATAATACTTTACAAAATGGATTGTTATAATCTAGTTAAATAAAGTGTGATCTTTCTTTAAAAAAAAAACTCAATTGATCTTCAGTTTAAAACAAATCCATTTGTAACAAAGATTAAAAAGATAGCAATAAATCTGAGATACAAATATCTCACTTTACAATCATGTTCAAGCTTTCTGAAGTTTTATAATCTAGTTTAAATTTTTTATTTTGCACAAATGATCTTGATAATATAATTTTGATTATCAAAAACAGAAATCTTGGTGTGGTGTTTCTTTTAAAAGTGAATCTGGAAAGTTTGAAACCAATGTCGGATGATGATAAGTAGGATAATTATATATAAAAAGTCTTAAAAAGGAGAGTTTGATCAAAGATTCAGCTGGCGTTTTAAATCTGTAGCATAATAAAAAATAAAATAAAAAAATCCATTAATCAAGATTGTCATTAAAATTATGAAAACATCTTTTTGTTAATTCAATTTTCATTTATTGAAACTGATGATTGACGATTTTGATACGTTGAACTTTATACATTTATTTACATGATTGGTGATATTCATGTTTCGGAAGTTATTCAAACACAAAACAGATTCATCTTATAGATACCAGGTAAAACTATAGATTTAGTATACTACACACCTTTGCTTGACCTCAGTCTTGAATGAGTATGAAAGATAACTAACTTCCAATGGTATATAGCATCTTTTCCTTTTTATTTACTTATATTTTTTTGATTCTTTTTTCTTTCTTCTTTGCTACATCATATATACCAATGGTTTATTTATTTATTTATTTTTGCTATCCGCCCTATTATTACTTCAAGCTAATTGACCCTTTCGACATCTCCTTTCATTGTTAATACTTTCTCCTTTACACCCTTTTTGTTTTCTTTCTATCCTTCCTGCCTCATTTTCTCAGTAACAATATAAAACTCCAAGGTTCATGCTATGTATAAACCTGCCTTCCTAACGCACAAAGCTCTTTGTTTCCCAGCCACAGGTAAGCAATTTCCGTACGTATACCATATATGGCAAGTACTTTGAAAGCCGTCACTGATATTCCCAACTTATCAGCGGCACTCTAACTTAATTCTTCTGTTACAAGAATCTCGCGACATTCGGCTACTTCAATTGACTTATTGTTCTTTGTCTTTGACGAGATTTCTCAAAACCCAATGCATTTGACTGTTACAAAATATACTTTTCATGTCTTTTTTTTTTCTTTCTTTCTCCTATATAAGGCATTAATACTAATTGATGTTATTATCTGAACATGTAGGTTTTTTATAATTTTACTCTATTTTAAATTTTCAAGTAAATGTTAATTCCATATTATTTTTATTTTTATTTTTTTGATTTATTTTTTTAATTTTTAAATTTTATATACACCATCTATTCTGTTACCTTTCATGTTAAGTTTCATGTTTAGATTTTATCATGTTTTATTGTTATTTACTATATAACAGCACCTTGTAGCTTACTTGGAGTTATTGTTTTGTATTTACTAAATGTTAAATTCAGATGGTTAGTTAATAACATTGCCCCTGCCAACCTTACAACAACCCTTCATATCTTGGTTGTAAAACACTTTATTCGTTTCACTGTGAGTCTGGAACAAACATAATCCGAGAGCCTGGTATAAATATTTTTTCTGGTCCCACATATTGACATTACCGAATCCTGCACTACTATTTAGATTTTTCATAAGCATTACTGTCTCTATTTATGTATACATTCCAGTCAAAAAGATCTTCCTTTTCACCAGTTTAAAAAAGTAATCAAAAAATTTGTACAAAAAAATAAATCTATTTTTACACTACGTATAAAAGGTCCAGCCTCAATACATAGATAATTGTATACATATACACGTCATAGAAGAGGGAATAAATAAGATACAACAATGTTTTTTATCTCACATTTAGCTAATGTAAGACCAAGTGATAGGGATACGGCCCTCAGCTTCATCACCAAGAACATCAAAAGCAGCAGGAGAAAAGTCAAGAGATCCAGAATCACAGCCAGGACATCTGTCAACAACAGTGACCTCAACAGACTTGCTACCACGGTAGGCACGAATCTTTTTACCACAAAGAGGGTTAGTGTTAGGATTTCCAGTGCTGACGGCATCAAAAAGAACATGAGAAATGGCAACAATGTAGTCAGAGTCGGTACTGGTAATACCACAAGCACCAAGACCAGTGTCGTAGTAAGTACCATCACCCTCGTGTTCATCACCTGAAGAGCCAGAATCAGTACTAGAACTAGAGTCGGTAGAAGAAGTGGAAGTGGCAACTTCAGAAGAAGTTTCGACAGCAGCCTCAGAGGTGGTAGTAGGAGCAACATAAGAACTAGTAGTAGGTTCAGCTTCAGCGGTAGTAGAAGTTTCAGGGGCTTCGTAAACAGAAGTAGAAGTGGGTTCGGGTTCCTCATAAGAACTTGTGGTAGGTTCAGCTTCAGATGTGGTAGGCTCTTCAGTGGAAGTAGGTTCAGAAGAAGAAACAGGTACACTAGAAACAACAACGGTTTGTACTAATTGAGCAATGCTATCAACAGCTTCAGATGAAGAAGAAACAACTTGCAAAGTAGAAGAAGAAGGAGCGACAGCGGCTTGTGTAGAGACTGAGGCCTCAGAAGAAGCAGAGGCTTCAGAAGATTGGGGTTCATCGGCAGCAGCAGAGTCGTAAATGATAACCTGTGTAGTGGAAGCATCCTCGACTGCAACAGAGTCGGAAGTAGCAGCAGCTTGAGCAGCAGTAGTAGTAGGTTGAACATCTTCTACTGAAGTGCCAACGACCTCAGTTCCGGTAGAAAAGGGAGTACCATTTTGGTCGACATAGACGACTTGCTTTTGATAGTAGTAAATGGTTTGATGAACGTACTCAGTAACGAGATCACGCTTGTGAACGTTGTGTTCGTGGGCCAAAGGAACTGCAATAGCAGTAGCGGCAAAGATGGCAGTAGCAGTAGAAGAGAATTTCATCTTTATAAATTTGTATTTAATCTTTTAAAATTGCTGAAAATGTGCTGAAAAGAGCGGTAATTGTTGTGAATAGACTGGTTGTTCAAGAAAAACGGGAAATCAAAGGAATGATATAAATAAATAAGTTTGGGAAAGGAGTGACTGATACAAGGCTAGCTTGATACTGGACAAATAAAAAGGAATGTAGAGAGAAAAACGAGATGGTTGGTAATAGATGTAAGAAAAGAAATAGAAGGGAAATGGCGGATTGACACTGGTTTAAATAGCAGCGATCACGGTTGAAAATTTTGTTGGATGTTGACGCGACGCTGCCCACGTAGAGATACAGTATTCTAAATATTACATAGACTATCCAGGAGGTCTCTTCTTTTCGCTGTGTGTTTAAAAAAGAAATGTATGTACTTTTTTGGAAATTTGTGTACATAAGCAGTTGCCAAATCAGGAAGACTTTGATTCAGATGGGTTCTGTGCAGTGTATAAACTTTTGTTGCCACAGAAACACTACAGCGAAGCAGACACAAAAATAAAAAGAAAATTCCAGTTTACAAAAAAAAACATTTCAGAAAAGAAAATATAGAATTTTCTAAGCCTTAATGAATATTTACTATATGACTGGCTATTGCAATATATATTAACGCTATGTATATATATATTATTATGAATTAGAAACAGTGAAATAAATAAAAGAAAAAGAAAAGGAAGGTTCATCATCAGCAGTTTGCTGTTAAAGAGCTTTCTTTGATTTATATTCAACTAACCAGTCTCCAATAAACATTTTTAAAAGTGACTATATATATATATATACATTTACATTTTGTCCATTTAAAAATTAATATCTTTGTAGTAAAGTCTATGTCTCAAAGCTGTCTTGATGATTAAGGCTAGAATGCTGCAATTCCCAGAGTCATTTCAGCTCCTGTGCTGAGTTCAACTATTGGTCAAAGCCCCAAAATAAAATGTATAATAAAAAAAAAGTAAGAAAGAAAAGTAAAGAGCAGGGACTAGTGATTACAAAGTTAAAGAATATGCAAGCACGTGTAGTTCAACAGGTAGCTTTACTGTTTCTGGGTGACTTGAACAAACCCATCTCTATTTATTTTTTTTTCAAACGCATTCTTTCAATTATTGCTGCAATTGCAAACCGTGATAGCATACATTGAATGTATAGATAGTTTACAATGTATGTAGGTATAGATATGTATGTCGGCGCAAAACTGAAGCAATGGCTGAAGAAAGGATATTGTTCACAATACCAAGAATCCTTTGTTAATGCACTTTGTAGATTTATACAGCATCGTGTATTTAGCAAGGGCATAACTCTCTCTCTCTCTCTGATGAATATAAATCATTCATTAATAAAGCTACTATTGCCATTGACTAGTAATATTTCAAAATGAAATCTGTAGTAACAGAACTGATCAAGATTTCCAGCTTTTTATTATTAACATGTTATTCAAATGTGATACAATCTGAATCATTCTTATTGATCAAGTAGATTTTCAAAAATGTACTGGTGCTAATGTCTTACTATTCTCAATTGTTGCTTCTTCAATTATTGCTTTCAACTAGTAAATGAATAAAATCAATAAATCAATAAAAAAAATTAAGTACATTTATCATCATTGGTTATTTTACCCTCAAATAGAACGTGATCTTTAAATGGCGGGTTCAACTAAAAGTATCGTTTTGTCTAAATGAAAACATCTTTATGCACTGGTATTCTATAAACATAGTAAATGCAACTGTAATATATATATATATGTAGATATTACTAAAACCAGTTGCATAGTACAAATAAACTGCTTGCCTAGAGTGTACTTCATGAAAAAAGTCTTTAGGTTCAGTATTTCTTGTGGCAATTTAGATACAACTTCAACTCTGAAGACATTCTCATCCCTTTGACAAGATGCTTTTGGTTGCGTAAGTGAGTTTTGATCCCTCGCGGGATTCTTTCATTCGTATTTTTACTAGTAATTGTTTAGTCTCAAACTTTGCACTAATTTTTAGTTTGATTTTGGGTTTTTAGATGTACTTCTTCTTTACTCACTTACAGTCTCTCTCTCTCTTTCTCTCAAGTACTTAATGTAGTCAAACTCAAGTCTTGGAGACATGTTAAATCCAAAGTTCGAACTTTGAAGTGAAGCGAAGCAATACTGTGCAAGTTCGTTTAGCATGCCTTATAATAACGTTTCTTGATAGTGGATTTATGGTGGAGCTGTACCTTCAATCTAATGTTTAACTCAGCACTAAGCACTGTGGACCAAAGCTCAATCTGACAGATTTCTTTAGATCTTGGGACCCTTTTGAAACAGCTTATAGCACAATTAATATTCTTCTTAACTAGTAGAAAATCATTGTGAGCTTAATAATGTTGAAAGTTTTTTGTTGTTTTTCTTTTTCACGCCCGTGCAAATTAATCTTGAATGGAGTTTTTTTCCAACTCATCTTGTGAAAGTCATGATTGATTTCATGCAATTGTATTTGTATTTTATTTATATATATATATATATTTTTTTGAAATGTAAATTGATACTGGCTTATTATAGTGTGTGTACTTTTTAATTAGGATTACTAGTCATGTTGTGTTTCGGAAGTATTCCATGTCTCACCACATTTATCTCATTCAACAAAGCCAATGTATTGAGCATTGTTCTACATTTAATTATCTTATTTATTAAATTTATCAATCAACGATGGCAGCCAGATATGAAAACAGTCGTGTTAAAGTTAAATGAACTTCCTACTTTTTTTTTTCTTGTTATTTATTTATTATAGCTAATTTTGCATTATTTTAGTGGCAGATGTTAGTCTGCCCCTTCAACCAAAGCTAGTTCATGTATCGTTTTAATTTCAATCCGTAGTTGTGCATTGATTTTTCACCATAATGTATCTGATTTTATGCACCGGCCACTCTTCTGGAATTTTCACCTGTCGTTCAAACACAATAGTTGACAGTCATACTCTGTTGCCTCTTTAGAAACTCAAAACACAAAAGATGGAAACTGTTTCTTATATCCTCTTGTTAAAACCCCAAGATTTTTATTTTATCAGTTTCTGTTTTGTTATTTACTTTATTTTTGAAAGCGTCAATTAAATACCAAGATTCTTTTCACTGCCTATTTAGATGATAATACTTATTGCCCACAAAGTTTCACATGTTTGAATAGAATATTTAAGACATTAAAAATCAACAATGAAACCATTTTAGATGATACTCAGTGGAAAATTAAAAGCTGATGATCCTAATCCAGCACCATGGAATATCTAGTTTCAATCTCACTACTTTTATTTATTTATTTATTTATTTATTTATTTATTTATTTATTTATTTATTTATTTATTTATTTATTTATTTATTTATTTATTTATTTATTTATTTATTTATTTATTTATTTATTTATTTATTTATTTATTTATTTATTTATTTATTTATTTATTTATTTATTTATTTATTTATTTATTTATTTATTTATTTATTTATTTATTTATTTATTTATTTATTTATTTATTTATTTATTTATTTATTTATTTATTTATTTATTTATTTATTTATTTATTTATTTATTTATTTATTTATTTATTTATTTATTTATTTATTTATTTATTTATTTATTTATTTATTTATTTATTTATTTATTTATTTATTTATTTATTTATTTATTTATTTATTTATTTTATTTATTTATTTATTTATTTATTTATTTATTTATTTATTTATTTATTTATTTATTAATTTATTTATTAATTTATTTATTAATTTATTTATTTTTTTACCATCTCTTTTTGTTTTGTAAATTAAATTATTATCGTATATTATTCAAAATTGCTGATAAAATATAGCTGAATGTATATGAGATTATCATATAAATCAGATATGGTTTCACTTTACATATCAAAATTACTACTAGGATTTTTTTTTTAAAAAAATCTCATGTAAGGATAATCAAATCATTAAGTTTGCACATTTCTATAACTTTTTACAAAATATAAATTTAATATTGCATTATAGTATGGAGACACCGTTGTGAAGTGAAATTAAAAATAAAAAATAAACTGATTTCAAAACAAACGATTTATTTATCAATGGATTGTTTATATTTTTTTTACTTTTACTGCACCAGTTTCGAAGTTATGGTTTATTTTATAATTTTCGGATGCACTGAGCTGAGCTGTACAGAAAGGCAAAATGTCAACCCAACTATAATCAACATCTTTAAAATACTTGCTCATATGTTGGTTTTACAAATAAGCGACATTGAAACCAACTGGTATTGGTAAACTTGCCTGAAAGCCCTTTTGAGATTTCCAAAATACTAAACCTAATGTAATAATTAATCAAAAGCACAATGGTTGTTTATCAACCCGCAAGTGTTTTTTGAAACCTAACTCACAATATACGCTCAGAATAATACTGTTGTATTCCTGTTTAAGCTTACATTAAAGCAAGGCAAAAGTCCTTGGTCTTACAACATATCCAATATCGCTAATGTTCGTTCAATCGGCAGGCTGCTTCCGTTCTCTTTCTCGGTCATCTCAGTCGCCACCACTTTGACCATCACATATGGGAACCGTTAAACTCCTCAAGGCTTTGTACGCTTTTGGCAATGTCTCACATCCAGATCTAGCAAACTTCCCTCAAATTAGAAGACTCTTCAAAGTTTCCCATCTACAACTGCACATTTTAAAAAGTTTACACTCAAGCTCGACATTGCTGGAAGAAAATAAAAATAAAAATAAAATCAATTAAAATATAATTAATTCATTAAATAAAGCTTGCTTAAAGTAATCAAACTTTTTAAATCACATCAATATTAAGTGTACTTCATCTTCGACAACCAAAAAAAAATTTACTTAATTTGATATTCATAAAGGATTTAAGAAATTACCTTTAAAGAAAAAAAAAATTTTTTTCGTCATCTTCTTCGCAATATAAAGAGTATATACTTAGAGGTTTTTTTTATCATCTAATTTTGTTGTCTCTACAATTTGTTAATGTTATTTTAGTAGTAGTATTTTTTTCTTCCGTACTTTTGGCTACTATGTACTCATTAGTGTTTACTATCCTGATGTATATATACTTTTTTTTTAGGCTAGCTATTAACTAAACTCTTTTACACTTTAGGACTTCTATGTGTTTCCTTGACAACTCCAATTTTCAGATTTAGTATAAAGTACTGTAGCTGGCCCATTAGGAAAGAATAAGAAAGAAAAAAAAGAGACAAAATTTCTAGAAAAAGAAATCGAATTATGGGCTGCAACACCGAATTGGGAATTAAGTACGGCAACCAATCAAAGTTGATTATTAACTATAATTATTCAAAAAAAAAAACTAATAATTCGGGTATGGCAGTTATTGGGTATTCATGAAAGTATGATGTGAAATATATGTTGAACAAAAATAAATAAAATAAACATTATTAACAAATTTATAAAGAGCAACTTGTTTTTGTTATTATCACAAAAGAAGAAAAGGAAAGGTTGCAACAGTAGTTATCATGTAAACGGCACACATTATCAAGAAAAAATTGCGTATTATATGATACATCTTTTACAAGTGTTTGCTTT
The DNA here is from genome assembly GCA_022023575.1 of Geotrichum ghanense (nom. inval.). Lineage (NCBI taxonomy): Eukaryota > Fungi > Ascomycota > Dipodascomycetes > Dipodascales > Dipodascaceae > Geotrichum > Geotrichum ghanense (nom. inval.). The sequence continues at coordinate 1,240,784 of JAKKCX010000006.1, read as the reverse complement.
AATGCAAAATTGAAAAAGTCTGTAATGTAACTGCTTAAAAATATTATGATAACTTTATTCAATTCAATTACTACTATATTTCAGTTTTATTATTATTGTTACTACTTTTTTTTGGATTTCTTGAAAAAAAAAAAGTAAATTTATATTAAAAATATACGTTGAAAGTTTTTACTAATGACAGTAAAAAAAAGCTTCGAGCAATAGTTTGAACTTTTTTTCTAATTATATTATTATTACTATTATTATTATTATTATTGTTATTATAACATAAAAAAATACTGTAAAACAATATCTTAAGCGTTTTTCAAGGATAATCAATAAAAGATCAGATTGTTATTTCTCGGCGAACAATCGTAGTAGTAGTATAGTTGCGCAACTGGTAAGACCCAAGTCTGGTACAAAAACTACAAAACGCAAAACTAATTGCTTTCCATGTCTTAATTTCTAGCCTCTTTGGAAAATCAGAATCAAATTCATGCTACTTAAATAGGATTGTATTAGATACACAGACTTTTAAAGTAAAATAAAAATTAACCTCCAGAAAAATAAAATAAATAAAAGATACTTGTACTTGTACTTGCACTTGAATTTCTTGAAAAAAGCTTTAAACAAGAACCTGATGAAAATATTAAAATTCTTGCACAAGTTTTAACCGAAATTATTTTTGAATATAAAATTTGGAGTTATACAGTTAATCTAATATAGATTTAGTGAATTTTATTAGAAAGAAACAAAAAAAAAAAACTTAATGTCATGGTGTCTATAACAATGATGATTAAATTCATGTTTATGTAAATTTCGTTTAATTATAAAGCGGTGCAACCTCTAAAAAACATATCTACACATGTTTAACATCAATGAATCATTTAAATTAATCATTAGTCATTAACTAATCCGTAATACATTTTAACAATAGGATTTTTTTTTTTGGTTTTTTTTCAATTTATTTTCCTAATCTCCTTATTGAGAGTTGGAAGGGTAATAAATAGAATCAAGAGCGACAAAGTTCTCTTTGATGTTTCTGACACTGACAAATCGGTTAAGCAAGTTACCACTGCCTGCCTTGTCATTGGTTCCTGATTTACGGGCACCACCAAACCATTGCTGGCCAACAACAGCACCAGTTGACTTGTCATTGATGTAGAAGTTACCTGCAGCGTTTCTAAGCTTGTTACTGGTGAAGCGAATAGCAGCAGAATCACGGGCAAACACAGATCCAGTCAAACCGTAGTCAGATGTGGTATCGATAACTTCCAAAGTGGATTCGTATTGAGAGTCAGGGAAAGTAACAACAGTCAAAATGGGACCAAAGAATTCTTGTGAAAGGAATGAATGAGTGAGATCTGTGGTCTTGTAAATAGTGGGAGTAACATAGAATCCCTTAGACTTGTCAGCCTTACCACCAACAAGAAGTTCCAAAGAAGAGTCAGAAGCAGCATCGGATTGGACCTTAGCAAGCTTGTTGAAAGAGGCCTCATGAATGACTGGGCCAGAAAAGAGATGGCATCCTTCAACAGAGGCAGTATCTCCTTGGTGAGATTCTCCAAGAGCCTTGGTCTCTTCAACAAGGATCTTTGAAAATTCAGGGTAAACAGATTCAGGAACATAGACCCTGGAAGTAGCAGAGCACTTTTGGCCTTGGAATTCGAAAGCTCCTCTAACAGTAGACTTTGCTGCGTGAGCAATGTCAGCAGAGGGATGGATGACATGGAAGTTCTTACCACCGGTCTCACCAACAATTCTGGGATAAGACCTGTATTGAGGAAGATTAGATGCAATTTGTTGATATAGAGCTTGGAAAACTGCAGTAGATCCAGTGAAGTGAAGAGCAGCAAAGTCTGGTGAGCTCAAAACCTCCTTAGTAACGCTTTGAGCATTACCAGGAACAAAGTTAATAACACCCTCGGGGACACCAGCTTCCTTAAAAATGTTGAACAACAGGTAGTTGGACAAAATAGCTGCATCAGAGGGCTTCCAAACAACGGTGTTTCCAACCAATGCGGGAGCACCGACCAGGTTACCTGCAATGGCAGTAAAGTTGAATGGGGTGATAGCATAGGTAAAACCCTCTAAAGGTCTATACTCAGCTCTGTTCCATACGCCAGGAGCGTTCCTAGCAGGCTGTTGAGAATACATTTCGTCTGCATATTGGGTGTTGAATCTCAAGAAATCAGCAAGTTCACAGGTAGCATCGATTTCAGCTTGGTACATATTCTTACCCTGTCCCAGCATAGTTGTAGCCAACATATCGTATCTGTACTTGCCTGTAATGAGCTCAGCTGCCCGTAAGAAAATAGCGGCCCTATCGTGCCATGGAGCGTTTTCCCAGTCTCTCTTAGCCTCAACTGCGCTTTTGACTGCGTCCTTGACGTCTTTCTCGCTGGCACTAGACACATTTGCAACTACCTTCAGATTAGCAGGGTTGTACTGCTGGAATTTGGAGTCCAAAAATCTTTCCTCGCCGTTAACGACGATTGGAATCTCATGGGTTTTAGCTGACCACTTGTTGAGGGCTGCAATGACACCAGCACGATCTTTGGAACCAGGCTCAAAATTTCTAACTGGTTCGTTATCAACTTGTGGAAGTTTATAGTTTGCAATTGATGGACTAGCGCCAGATACACTGTAGTAAGATCTGACAGCAGATTTGAAACCGATTCTAGCACGCAACATTGTAATGATGATATGTATGTCTGAAGCTAAATATATGACGGTGATGGTGTTGACGATGTTCAAGAAAATCTCTTCTAGCCAGCAACTGTGGACATATTTATTCCCAGCTATGAAGGCCAGCCGTATCTATCCCACCTGCTAAACATTCCGGGTTAGAGTTTAGTGAGTGTTGCGAAACACGGAGACGTAGAGAAATGGTGTACTTTAGGGTCCCGATTTAGAGATTTAGTGGAGATGGTGGCACGGGGCCAAGGTAATTGAATCTGCGGGGAGATAGCCAAACTGCGAGAACAAGCACTGAAAAAAAACCAAAAGTCGGGAAAAGCGGTCCGATTTATCAAGTCATTGAAAGCATATTCTATAAATAACAAGTCATATATCATATATCATATATCGTATATAATAATATATAATATATATTCGTTTTTTCACATCTATTTCTTATGACCTCCTACCATCTTTAGATCAAAAAGAGTTTATATACCTTGGGATTCTTTTTACAAAAGTATTGTTTGTTAATAAAACGGTAAAATCAAGTTAAACCCCCAATATATATATATATATTCTGATTTTTGGTAGATGTGCTAGTTTTGATTTTTTATCCTTAAATAGGGCAAACATATCACCCGATGATATCGTTTGCTGAAGTCCAAAACTGATTCAAACAAAAGCCCATTGACTTCTATATTAAAATTTCAAACAACTATCGTCAGTTAAATTGACATCCCTCAAGGCTATTTGTGCTCCGTTCGCAGTAAGCTCTTCTAATCCAGCTACTGTTCATCCAATCTTAAGCCGAAACTCGGCAATTCACGTGCCCTGAGGTGGAAATTATATATATATATATTGATGCTGGGAATGACCACTCAAATCTTGATGGAATACCTCCATTCTTAAGCTCAATATAACCTATACTACTTGGTCCCAACCAGAATCCTATTTCTCTTTTTGAATCCTTTTCATTCATTAAACCTTCCATTCCAGTTTTACAACCAGCCAATTAACACCTCCCAAAAACATAATGTCTACCGATAAGGACCAATCCCAGCAAGTCATCAAGACTAACGACACTACGGTCGAAAGTACGGATACAAGCGTGCGTTACGCCGCATACGCTTCTCGTGTTCGTACCATTTTGCAGGCAACTCACCGTTATGTCGCATACACCTCGGACATTGGTGAATCTTTCCGACCTGTGGCCCATCCTCGTCTTATCACCTCTGCATATGCTGTTTCTTGGGCATATCTGTGTGGTGATGTTGCTTACGAATCATGGAAAGCACATCTTCGCCAACACGGTGTGTCTGCTAATTACAAACCTTGGGACGAATTTGCGTATCCATCTGCTAGTCTCCAGGCTAAAGCAGCAACTGAAAACCCAGACTGGAAACTTGTCGGTGTAAAACGTGCAATGTTCCAAGGTATCGCATCAATGGGTTTACCTGCTTTTACCATCCATTCAACTGTTAAGTATGCCGGTAGAGCAATGAAAAATGTAAAGAACCAGAAATTGAGAACCTATGGTCCTGTAGGACTGGGTCTGGCAGTTGTTCCTGCGCTTCCATACCTCTTTGATGAGCCAGTTGAACATGCTATAGATTATGTTTTCAAATTCATTGACCCTAGAGTATAGTGCCTATATATATAGATAAAATATAAAACCACTATTTATTGACACGTATACTATACAGACGATAGAGATAATACTGTTATTTAACTTTTACTGTTAATTGAAGAGTCGTACTAATGCAAACAAGAAGTTGATGAGAATCCCACCTAACACATATCGTCTTTGTCTCGGACTGAAGACAGAGGTTTCTCTTAGTGCTAAAATGCAGGCAACACCTACAAACATACCCATCAGTAGCGCTAATAAGTCATTAACGTAATGATAATCCATGATATTTAAGTCGTTATTAATCCATTGCTCTTCTAGTTCCACATCATTTTGCACCCCTGACGTTTCGTAAAACTGAGCTCTCATATTATTGATTTCTGTCTCACTAAACCCTTGCGACCGCAGCATATCGAAACCTCTAACCTCCGGGAGCGTACTTCTCACACTCTGCCTTGGTGGTACCTGTCTACTACTTCCTCCAGTTTCTCCTACGTTCTCAAGACGTGCTTCTTCTGCCATTTCTGCTGGAGTTAGAATGGTACCTATGGAGCAGTGTACGTAAAACCGTTTGCCATTAACAACACCTTGAAGTCCAGCAAGAGTCTCATTATTATTAAGAAGACGACCATTGTGAATTAGCCTTAGTCGTCTGTTACTTAGTGTTCCTCCCACCTTAGTACGTATCTCCTTACGGAGTTCGGAAACGTATGTGTCGGCTCTCTTTTCAAGCAGAAGGTCTTCAATCGAATTGTCGCTGAATTTCACGACCACTTCAACTCCGCCTTGTTCTTCACTAGGCGGTGGGGATTCTGACGTTGATGATCTAGACATATTTTTGTGTACGAATGCAAATGTATTTAGCTGATAAAGAAGTTTAGCAAGGATTATTTGTCAAAATTACTGCTTGTATTTGGCTGTTTGATTATCTTTAGGTCCTTTATAGTATGTTATCGTCTTCCTATAAACCTTTCACGTAACTTACTAGAGAAATCATAAGATTTCCAGCAAAGACATCAGCCGTTTATGTACGTTCTGAAAATTACACATTCAATTTTTAGATAAATTGATCGGAAAACAATTTAATGTATCTACAATTAAAAATATTTATATATATATATTTCAGCTTGATTTTTCGACTATTCATATTTTTCATCTAAAAATACATGTCAGATCAAATTTCTCATTAAAATATTAAAATGTGTAGTTTTAACTACTTAATTAGGCTGCTTTAATTGAATTTTTGCGTAGAAAATCAAAAAAGTGAACAGTCTAGTTATAAATCAAAATTGAATCAATAAATCAAGTTAATGCCCGCGTAGCGCAATGGTTAACGCGTCAGACTTCTAAGTCTTTCAGTTGAAATCTGAAGATTGTGGGTTCGACTCCCACCGTGGGTGCTTTTTTGCATGATTTTCATTTTTTTTGCTTGAACTTATCTTTTTCATTTGGTTGTATACAATGACAAGAGTCAACTTTTGTTTTATTAAATCACTTTCAAATACTTTTTTTCTTCAGTGTTATATATGATCAGAAAATAATTAGACTATTACGAAGTGTAGAAGTTCTCATGTATTTACAACATCTGACCAATTTAGATCAACCAAAATGAACATCTGTACCTGCCTAATCATAAAGGCTAATCTCCAATGAGCATAAATAAATACAGTTTAATGTTCTATTGCATCAAATAAATTGTAATGTTTACTCAAATATAACGAGTTTTATGCCAACCAAAGTGTTGTCCATCAGTATCTAACACTAAGAAGAATAATTGTTCCTTTTCTTTCTTCATTTGCCTTGTTTCGTTCAAACATATATATCTTTTGTTTCGTCAGTATATTGTAAACAAGAGTTGAAAAAGCTTCTGCTCTTTTAAAAACAAGCTTTTCGCGTTTTTGTTGTTGCTTTTATATTAGTTTTATTTTCTTATTTCTCATGGCTTGTGAAATGGGTTTAGTAAGGTTATTGGGGTGGCTAGTAATGTGGATTTGGAGTTGGTTTGTGAGGGAAGAAGAAAACATAGAAACTAGTAAAGAGAAAAAGTCGAACGCATTGTTTGCATATTATTTAGTGACGGAAAATTTGAGACCTTTAAGAGAATTGGCAAAGTTTATGGGTATGGTTGAAAATTGATGATTACAAAATTGAGATTAACTCGAGTTTTAGAAGAAAACGGAAATATAAGAATCGTGACAATAGGCGAAGTTTACAAGTATAATACGACTTTTGAAGTTACAGTGAGAGAAACGGATTGGCTAGTTTATAGCGACAACCTTGAAAAAGATAACGACGCAGTTCCTGAGTCTTTGAATTTGAAGCTGATAACATTTCCCTACTATGAATATACTATATGGCAGTATATTCGCAGTTTTTTTAGTACCCCACATACAAGCTCAATTGAAACAATTCTTAGAAAATCTCATTCTTGCTTAAATGCCGTGAATCACCTTTACCACTCTATTGAAACCAGCATCCCTTTACCTACCAACATAGAAGAAATGTGCATGCTCTATGAGGCATATCAATCATCGTTTGTTGAAGAACAAAACTCAGTTCTCTCAAAGAAAAAGCGGCTTTCTGAGCTACCATCTGCATTTGAGTTTGAAGACTGGATCTATCCAACTACTCCAATTCCTCTTTCTGGCCAGACACTAACAGATGAGTACGCTGGTCGTGCAATTACCATTGACCGTGAGACCGACTCGAGCTCCCGTACACTGGTCGACACTTATTCACCTGTTTCAAAAAATTGGGTTATTCCTGAATCTGAAATATTTGAGTTTATTAAGACGCATTCTTCCAGTAGCTCGACAGCAAGTGATACTACACAATCTATGTCACCAACTACAGCTCATATGGAATTTGCCGAAGAAGATGTATTATGCGAATTAGGTAGCGGGAAAGACTCGGTGGTACGAAGGCGAAACAGATATCTGCAACATATCGCAAAGCAGAACACTGAGATGGAATACATGGACCCTGCAATGCTGGCACAGTACCGAGAACAGTTAGCAGCCAAAAGTAAACTGTCCTTTATGGAGTTTAAAATTTTGAGTTGTGAAATGGAAAACAGTCAGAAGATGAAAAAGGTATAAGAAGAGTAAGTTTTATTTGTAGAAGGATGGGAAAGAAGTTTGCATGTCGTTGTTTATAATTAGTTTTAGGTTCTAAAATACATTAACATTGATGAATGAAAAAAATGAAAAAAAATTATATATATAAATATATTTATAAGTCTGGTTTTTAAATTGTTTCTGGTGTAGTAAATGTTGATAACAATCTGTAAATCCTTTTTTTTTACCAACAAGTATCTTGATTTGAATAATCTGATTGCTTTTCTGCCGATATTGAATTCTATTTGGGTTCATTTTGGCTCAAATTAAAATTTATGCCTATTAAGAGCAAAAAAACAAAAAAAGTTGTTAAAATTGAGGCTTTTGGATCTTTCAATTGGTCAAAACGTTTGTGATAAGTCACTGAATATTAAAGTTTTTTTTAAAACAAAGCCGATATTTTTCATTCACAAGTGGTTTTATAAGAGCTACCTTACCAAGTTCATTAGTTAAAACTTATCGCTCTATATACAAAATGAAAATTAATAAGAGTGTAAAGATAAATGAAAGAAACAATGAAATTTCTATTAAAAAATGACCAAATGTACATAACTAATTAAAAAAGAACAAACAACAGTACATGATAAAATACAAAGACGTTAAAACATGAGAAAAAAAATATAAATATATAAAACAAAATCGGATAGTTGTAAAAGTAGTTGTCACTTCAAACCGATAGATGTATTAAGTGATGATATTGGTTATCAGTTTGATTTTGATTTGATTAAAGGGCGCTTTTATTTGGCGGCACTATTGGTTTTGGCAGCCTTAACTACCAAGGGCCAGCCGATGAATGTAGAGAAAACAACACCCCAACCAATAAAGTTGGAGCCAATTCTAGAGGCACCGGATTGGTAAACATGACTAGAAGCAAGAGTAGCGAACTTTGAGGCGACCATTTTGATTCGATATAGTTGATAAGGTACTAAAAGTAGTAGTGGTAATAATAAAGTGCTTGTATATAAAATTCAATTGATTAATTGAAAGATTGATAGGCTTTCTGATTGATTGATTGATGATGAAAATACTTCAAACCATTGAGTGCAATCAATCAACTATTTATACAATTCAGATATAACTTGACGTTTTTGTTAACTTTGGCCTTTCTAAAAGTATCATGTCACTTTTTTCCTATTTGTTCTTACTGTTTAGGTAATTGTCTCAAGGAATCCGACTTTCTCCCAAAATTACAAACACAAAAGTAACCTGATTTTATTCTAGTTCCGCCTACCTATTTCCTACTGTATGGCAAAAAACATCACCAAATCCTTTTATCTGTTTAATACAATAGAATGTGTTTGGTTTTGTGCATTGACCCCAGATATTCAAAGTTTCTCGAGGTTTCCGAGTCCTCCAAGTCTTTCGAGGAATATCAGGTAGCTTTCGTGAAAGTTGAGTAGATCCCAAATCTAGAATCACTTACTTGGTTGCAATGGTTCCTCGATATCAAAATTAAAATCAAGTGGAATGGTCTTATTGGCGCCAGAATTGTAAGGTGATTTGAGACTGGTCATAAGGCCTTAGATAGGTATATAGTGTGTGTGGCTTTATTTCTTTTTGTCCATTTTCACCCAAAATCATGAGATTTTTTTTAATTTTTATTTTTGAATCTGCTGTTTTCTCTCGTTTCTGCGGTAACAACAGTCTGCAGTTGCAAGTACATATTTCACGTGTTTCTATACATGATGATTACAGTGACTCAGATATGAACGTTTATGACTAATGATAATGAGATATAGAACTTGGTATATATAACATTTTATATTAAACATAAAATCTAAAATTATATCCCGTGATGTATATTTTAAATATAGACTATATAATATGAAACATATAACGTTCTATATCAAACATAAAACCCAAAACAATATTACGTAACGCATGATAAATGTAAAATCTATAACATGAAACATATGACATGTCACATAAAGTATATTTATATTTACGCAATATATGCTCATTTAATACAACAATTTTGACCAATAATTATTTCAAAGTAATAAATTCTTGTTCATGAGTATAAAGATTATTAAAATAACCCACAATAATCAAAATTGTTTTAATACTAATTAGAACCAAAAATTATTTAAAAGTTTCTTAGCGGCTAGATTTACTTATAAAACTGTATTTTTGATATATAGCATTCAACTACACAATGTTGTTATCATAATATATATATATTAAAATTTTCATCTAGCACGAGCAAATTTGATGCTCTCTTTTAGAAAATAAATACTATATTAATGTTACTTTAGTCTTTCAGTTATTGGATATCGAGCAAATTTGATAGCAAATTGATTGACAATTTGCTCTGAAAATTGCAGTCAGCTAAATCTCTATAAGTATAGAAACAATGATCAACTTATTGGTTCATATTTTCACATCTCAAACGTGAATCACTGCAAATGAGTATTCTAAAAGCTAGACATGGTGACAACACCATGGAAGAAATGTGGGATGGCAAAGATATCTTTCGTGAAGGGGTATGGTGTATGAAAGATATGGGCACCGAAAAGTACGAAGCACTGGGTGATGCATCTCAAGCAGCATCTCCATGGGCCTATAATGTGGTGTACGCTAAAGATATAATTTATTTCATTGTGGTGATTATTTCTTTGTTCATAATAAAACGACTTGCATTCCATTTGGTTGATCAAGGCTCTACAAAATCAACAGACAGATCAAATAAGGGGAAAAAGCTACTCTACAAGTTATCTGCATTTTCTAGATACTTTTCTTACAGACGGTTACCAAGGTTAGTTTGTGAAATTTTTCAATTACCCAGCTCTTTTGGCAATTTTGTTGTTATTTTGGTCGGGGTATTATACATACTATGTTACTGCTTCATTCCCAAACCATGGTATAGAGCTTGTGCTGGATTTGGCTCACCACAGTTAGCAACAAGATCTGGCTTACAATCAACAGCTTTGGTACCAATAATCTTTATCTTGTCGGGTAAAACAAATATAATTTCCCAGTTAACTGGTATTTCTTACGAAAAAGTAAATGTTTACCACAGATGGGTGTCTGTAATGTGTTGTCTGCTTGGATGGGTTCATACTATTGCATTTTACTACCAATCTGTTTACGAAGGCGGGTATGCTCGATTACGATATGATATGAAAACCAACTCCCTTTTTGTTAATGGAATCCCTCCAATGCTATTTTTGACAATTTTGACAGTATTTTCGCATTCGTACATTAGGGCTTTATGGTATGAATTATGGTTAGATATCCACTGGATCTGCGCTCTTGGATTTTTTATTTCATTGTTTATCCATATCGATTTATTGCTAGAATCATGGAAATATATGACAGCAGCTCTTGTTTTTTGGTCTGCGCAAATGGTTTGGAGAGGCGTGTCTAAAAACTTTTTTAGATTAAATAAAGGGTTTATGAGATCTAGTCCCTGTACCATGAAAAGATTGGCATCTACAGAGAAAAATCACTATTTTGAGATCAATATTGAAAATGTTTGTGATTTTACATGGTCTCCAGGTCAGCATGTCTTTCTGCGCATTCCAGGTTTAAGATTTTTAGAAAACCATCCATTTTCAATCATGTCGTACTTTGAACCAATGGAAAATAGTTCCATGAAGTTCATTGTGAAAACAGGTGGGTGGAAAGGTATTACTTCGTTAATTTACGAGTCTTTACCAGATCAAGGATTCAAAGAAACCACAGTTTTTGTCGATGGACCATACGGTGGTTCTGAACGGCAAATTAGCTCATTTAACAATATATTCTTGATTTCATCAGGAACCGGTATTACTGCAATTTTACCATTTTTAATGGAATATGTCGATAAATTTGACGATAAAAAGTCTATACTTAAAAGTTTGAGACTGGATTGGGTCATAAGGGACTCTGAGAATATTGATTGGATTTTACCGGAGCTTCAAAAAACTATTCTTAAAGCAGCTAATTTACTTGCTAATGGTGCAATAGAGATAGTCATCTATATTTCTAATGAGATAGGAATATCAAACACAGATTCATTAGACGAGTTGTTAAAATCCAAATCTTCACTGTCATTAGACAACCCAGACAAGAGCATCCAGGACACCTCTGCTTCAGTTTCCCAATATATATCGGTTCAAAACTGCAAACCTGATTTTCCTAGTATAATTGAAAATGACATTTCAAAAAAATTAAGCTATAAAAATATGTTTGTTGTATCAGGGTCTGATTCCATGAAATCCTCTGTTTCAACTTCAGTTGCAAATTTACAAAAGTTAGTTTTGTCATCATCTTCAAAAGTTGATGAGATCTACTTGCATTCTGAAACCTTTGGCTGGTAAAAGTCATAGAGAAATGAAAGAATATATATATAATACATCAAGTTTTTAGAGTATTTACTGACCAAATCAATTAATATTAACTTTTCTTTTCTGGTTTTAAAAGAAATACGTACAACCGTTATGATTTATGAAATAAAGTATATGACTTAAGTTTTAATAGGTTTGTATATACATCATAGCATAATAGAGCATTTAACGGTAATGGTTTTTGTGACAACGGAAAAACCCTCATGCGTTTTTTTTTCTCGCGTTCTGATTTATCAGACTTAGTGAGCCCCATTCTACTCCATTTCTTCTGTTTTTTTTCTTGGTCATATATCAGTAGAGACGATAGGAAAGAGATCAGACTTGTCAGTGAGAAAATTTTTGAGTTACACATTCAAGTTTTGACTATGATCATCACCATTGTAGCATCAATAGGTTTAATATGGTACAGCTTTGTGTTTGGGGTATCTGCACTTGGCGTGCTTGTAGTACGCCTACGGAACACAGCTATTAAACCGCGCGAGCGAAGGGCAGAGGGATATCGAAAGGAAGGAGTGACAATACTTCGACCAATGAAAGGTATTGATTATGAAATGGAAGCCTGTTTAAAGTCAGCATTCGAGCAAGAGTTTGACGGACCGCTAGAAATAATACTATGTGTAGAGAGTGAGGGTGATGCAGCTATTGCAGTTGCAAAGAAGATCATAAGCGAGTTTGAGAACGTCAATGCGAAATTGCTCGTATCTCCGGAGCAGGAGTACTATGGTGTGAATCCCAAAGTCAACAATTTGGCTAAAGGATTCATAGCAGCTCAGTACGATATTGTTTGGGTTCTAGACAGTAATGTGTTTGTGTCTAAGGGTGCACTACAGCGTGCAGTTGAAGTATTTGATCACGGTTCTGCTAAAGTTGTGCATCATGTACCAATGAGTTTGTCGCTAGAGAAAGGTGTGCTCAACGGTAGTAAGTTGGACGAAATGTTCATGCTGACTGCTCATTCCAAGATGTACTCAGCTATCAACTTTCTGGCAGTTGATGCTTGTGTTATGGGGAAGTCTAATTTGTACAGGATTTCAGATCTAGACAATGCAGTAGCCTACAACACCGGATCCGATGTTATGCGCGGGTATGGAATCCGCCACTTTGCACGGTACATTGGCGAGGATAACATGATTGCAAAGTATATATGGGATCATTCAGTAAGCCAAGGCGTGTCGAAACGTCGTATAACAGCTATGACTAGTGATTCGGTTGTGCAACCACTTACAAACTTCTCGGTTAAAAGCTACTGCGACCGACGGATCCGTTGGCTGCGAGTGCGAAAGTATATGGTGCTGTTTGCTACTCTCATTGAGCCCACTACAGAATGCTTAGTATCGGGTATCATTGGCGCTCTTGCAGCCCATCAATTGTTTCGTACTAATGTGTTAACTTGGTATATGCTGCACGTCTCAACGTGGTGCGTGCTTGATTACTATAACTTTCATAATCTACTGCGGTTTGCCAACTTTGAGATGGATGAGAACACGCCGTCTTTTGTCACCAAGTACTATAATCCAGACCGTGATCATCAGCAGAAAGAGCGTAGAAATTTAGGCACATGGTTGTCTGATTGGCTGATTCGAGAGTTATTAGCTCTTCCAATATGGGCTGTCGCTATGTGTGGCCAGACTATTTACTGGCGTAATAGACCGTTCAAAATCTTATCTGATTTGAGTACTATTGAATTATAGATGGAATATACAAAGTTAGGTAGATAGATAGATTATAATTTTATTTATGAACTTTCTAGAGTAATGCTATTTTGTAATTGACCAAATATAAAATATACATTATGGTGATGCTATTTGAGCATACTAAATATTGTAATGAAAAGCTATGGTATAAGAACAAACGAAGAATGAATAAAACAAATAAATAAATAAATAAAAAAACTGACTACAATATTTTGATATATTATATTGATTGAATCTATTTAAAATGTTTAAGAAAAAAAAAAGGTGCCTTTCTGTATTCGAGCTTTTGTGTACCCCATAATCTCTGTTTGTTTACAATTTCCAAATTGAGCGAAGATTGGGAAAATCTACTACCCAGTAAACAAGCATTTTTTTCTTTTCTGTCCAGCTTTTCTTCAACACTTTCTCGAAACCAACACGTACGCGGACACACATCCACCCACCTACACACATACATCCAAAGGTTTGAATACAATGTCACGACAACCTCTGGTGGAAAAACCAATAAATACAGTCAAGGTTCGACCCAAATCCGGAATTGCAATGAAATCACGGATGTCGCAGGCAGGAAAGCTGGCATTGGCTTCGACAACTGCGAACACTGGTGCAAACGGTGGCAGCGAAGAGAGCTTAATCAAAGTGTATGTGCGGTGTAGGCCACGAAATGAACGCGAACTGCAGGAAAGTAGTGCGGTAGTGGTAAGTACTGCAACTGAGGGCTTAGAGCGTGGAAAAGAACTCAGTGTATCGACTGGAAAGACATATGCTTTTGATGGGGTTTTTGGACCCGAAGCCGACCAGGATATGGTGTTTGAGGGTGCTGTAGCTGGACTGGTTGGTGAGGTTATTCAAGGGTATAATTGTACAGTTTTTGCATATGGACAAACAGGAACAGGCAAGACTTACACGATGTTAGAAGGTGTGGTACCGAGAGTCGTGGAAAGACTATTTGCAGAAGTCAAGGACTTGGAGTTTGCCATGAAAGTTTCATTTGTGGAGTTATACAACGAAGAATTGAGAGACTTGTTAGGTTCTGAGGAAGAAGCTGGTAATAGAAAGGTAAGGATTTTTGAAGAAAATGGATCTGTCAATGTGAGTGGAATGGAAGAAGTTTTTGTTAGAAATGCGGAAGAAGGATTGAAAGCATTAAAAGACGGAACATTTCGTCGACAAGTCGCATCTACAAAATGTAACGATAGGTCTAGTAGATCTCACTCTGTGTTTACAATAACTCTGCATATGAAACAAACAACAGTAGAGGGTCAGGAGTACGTAAAGACCGGAAAATTCAATCTAGTTGATCTCGCGGGATCCGAAAATATTGGGCGATCCGGAGCCCAAGACATGCGTGCGCGCGAGGCTGGAATGATCAATCAGAGTTTGTTAACTCTCGGTCGGGTGATCAATGCTCTTGTTGAGAGATCACCACATATTCCATACCGTGAGTCTAAGTTGACACGGGTCCTTCAAGATTCGCTTGGCGGGCGTACAAAGACATGTATCATTGCAACAATAAGTCCGGCTAAGGTGAGTCTTGACGAAACGCTAAGTACACTGGACTATGCAAATCGGGCCAAAAGCATCAAAAATCGACCAAAAGTAAATCAAACCTTGTCAAAGCAAGTTTTAATTGCAGATTATATTAGAGAGATTGAGCGACTCAGAAACGATCTAGTGGCTACTCGGGAGAAAAATGGTGTGTATATGAGCCAGGAAGGGTTGACAATGCTGGAGAGTCAGAACGAGAGTAGGAAAGTACAAATTGAAGAACAGAAACTTAGGCTGGAAGTTTTGGAAGACCAAAATCGTAGGCTGAAAAAGAGTAATGAAGAATTAACGGCTAAAAATGAGCAAATCCTAAAGAATTTAGACGAGAAGGAACAGGAACTCAAGAATACTCAGGTTAGTTCTTATACAAAAACTATGATATTTGGTATACTAACAATGTCATTATAGGACACATTAAAAGAAACCACAGATACTCTGATATCAACACAGTCAGAGCTTGAAACTGAAATCAAAGAACACAACAAAACCAAGCTGCATGCTGAGGAATTAGCACAAAGTCGCGATCACCTCAAAAAAATTTCGACAGATGCAATACTTCAGATCGAAATGTTGAATCAGATTATTGTAGAATCAATGGCAAAAGAAACCCAAAAAATGAATCAGCTAGAAGCCGTTAAATTCAATCTTGGCCGCATCAACACTAAAGACATTGAACAAAATTTAGAAGTTGATTTGAACAAGATAGCCCGACAAAGAGAAGAACAAGATAACCGATTTGACGCTTTAGTAAAGACTGTATTAAAGGATATCGGTACATTAGAAAACGAAAAAGTAAGCAATGTGAAAAAAGCTTTGGAGTTTGCATTTTCTGAATTCAAGGTTGTGCTGGGGAGCCTTGAAGCTACAAGACTTGAAATTGTCAGCAATGTTAAACAAGGATTCAATGAACTGAAATCTCGATCATCTGATGTCAGTACATCTGCTTGTTTGCATTTAGATACTCTCAAAAAATCGATTGAAACAGGTTTTCGATCATATGAATCTATAACGAGTGATATGCTACAAACACTAAAGGTTGAAGTGGAAACACAGTTCAACAAATTTGATAGTATTAAAGATAAGCTGAAAACAGATGTGGCTGATTCGATTCACGAAACAAAGGAGATTAAAGCAGTACTTTCGGGTATGCTGGAAGAACATATTGCAGGACAGAGAGATCAAAAGGCCAAATTACTTAAACAGATTGAAGATATTCATACAGCAGAGCTTTCGAGTGTTCAGTACATAATAAAGACCCTATCAGAGAAGATGGATGGAAAAGTTGATTCATTGTCGACTATGGAATCACAACATCAAAATGAATTAAATGCATGGAGAACAGGTTTGAATCATAGTACTAATCAACTATCTGCCACTACCCAAGCAAAATTGAGCAGCGCTATTTTAAATTCAATGGACACTCAGGTTAATGAGATTCAAGAAGTCAAGCAACAACTCAAACTTAAACTCGATAAGCGTTTTTCGTCACTTATCGGTGAACAAATCACCAATCTTGATGATAACACCAAAGCCATTGAGAATACAATGCAAAAGGGGCAGGAGAGTACAAATCGTGCAGAGTTCACTGTACAATCGCAAGTTCATGATCTTGTTGATTCTATATCTGCAACCACACTTGGACTTGGAAAACATGCAAAACAATATGTAGATCATGAAAAAGATTTGAAAAATACAGAAGATAATATTGTGACCCAAATACAAACTATCAAACGCAACATTGAGAAAAATAAACAAGTGGTTGAAAATCAGAACAATTGTTTTCAACCAAGGATAGAAGTGATAGGAGAAGGAGGCAAACGACTTCGGACGGGCGATGATTTTAGAAATGAAGTTGAAAATTTTAAAAAAACAAAATTGTGAAATGAATATAATGTAACTAGATTTTTTTTTCCTTTTTTTTAAAAAAAAAATACAAATCAAACATGACATTGATACCTATGATGAGCCCATTTATATAACATTTTGATTTTATTTTAATTTCAACAGAGTTCATTTCTTTGGCTTAATAAAATTTTTTCTTACATTTTTATACTGCAAAGTTTGGTATTTTTTTTTTTTTTTTTTAATTCATATTGATTGAAATAATTCCACATTTGTAATTTTGAAGCCCATAATAAGCTTTTTTATTATTGTTTAATTTTTTGTACCACACCCCTAATTCAGCCTTTCCATAACCCACATGGGAGGAAGAAAAAAGTCTTGCCAAGTCAAGTAACTTTTTCTTTATATATATATATTTATTTTATATTTTTTGTTTAAATCTTCTTCACTACACGAAAGGGACTTTGCAAAATAGAATGCATCAATTAGATGAGATTGATATTTCAATAACAGCATTGATATTAGGATTACTTGGAAAGCATTTAAAGAGGCGAGCGACGCGTAAACATACACTGAGGAAAGCTCGTATTTCAGTAACAGCAGAAGAATATCGCGTACCTAAATTATCGTCAGCAAATTCGATATCTACAGGAACAGTAGTGCCAGAGCCTGAAATTGAACATGAATTCAATTATGTCGAAAGAACTGCAACGGATAGTCCGGAATCTTCACAGGTTCAGGATACAAATGAGGATGTATCAATTGTAAACTTGATTGAACCAGAAAAAATAAACGAATCTCCAACAGATCCAAAAATAAATCAACCTGAGCACCAATTAACTAATGACCAAACACCAGCATCAACAGAAGTTATTCATAATGAACCAATACTAGCATATCCAGAAGATACCCATTCCGATATTGAAGAACCGATAATGGAAATAAGTGACGACTCATCTGATGATGAAGCAGACCTTGCACAGGATGGTCTCGATGTCTTTTTGTATGAGAAGAATCCTGAAGTACCACAGCAAATAAACTTGCAGGTTGAAAACGGTATTCATTATGTATTTGAGTCATCTAATTCAATGCTTAGTGCAAGAACCACTCTTGAGACTGAATTGGCATTTATATCGCTCGGTACTGGCCCATCGGCTGCTACGTCTCCACAGCCTCTAGGCGAGCTACGAACTTTGAAGCATAGATTTCGCGTTGACTCCTCTAAGCGCACGCGACGATCACAAGCGAAGGGATTACCGAGTGCTGCTATTGAAACATTAAACTTGGAACGGATACTGGAGCGTTGGCATAACGATACTCCGGACCACCGTGAGTTTAGCGTTAGCCAGCTACAAAGATTGTCAGTATTGCTTTTTAAGTCAGATTTTGGATCAAGAAATCGTATGCGACCAGACCGTTTGGTAGCTACTGTTTTAGTTATTGAACGTTTACTATTTTCTAGAAATTTGCATGATCTAATGGAGGACTTTGGACGCAGTGGTCCATGGCTAAGCACAGTTTATAACGACGCTGTGGAATATTTATACTTGCGGCACCGTCGGTTATTATTTTGGGATTCTGTAAGACTTAATCCTAAAAAACTTGATGAGTTTTCCAGTGCTGTTGGCATTCCCAAAATCTACGGGTTTTTTGGTGCCAACTACAAAGAATTTTACAGGAAAAATTCCGATATTCAATTCCAGGCTTTAATAACCCCGGATGGCTTAGTAGTCCACTTATATGGGCCAATGGTTGGGCCGGATAAAGAACAACAGCTGTACGAGAATTCTCATTTTGATCATGTTTTAAAGGCAAATAGTCATGTAGGTAGGCCATTTGGTGGACCTTGTTATGACAGTTATCCATACGTTACTACTGAGAGCGATATACCTGGAGATTCTGATCATCAATCTGCAATGACGGCGATTCAAGAACATGTTGAATCTGGATTTCTTTCTAGATTGTTTAGATGTAATGACAATAGTCCCCATCGAACAATGGGGATTGACAGTATTGCGACGAGATTTTTTGTACGGGTGCTTATTACAAATTGTTTTATATGTTTAAATGAACAAGATTCAACAAGTCCAGTACGTCCACCCACTATTGAGGAATATTTAGGAAATATTAATCTTCTCAATAGCAAAGTGTATCCATATGATGATATTGTATCTACAATTCCATCTTGGACGGCTAAAAGTCAACCTCGGTGGTTACAAAATTCTAATCGGAAATGAATTATTATCATTCATTATCTCATCCTGATAATTATTAATATTTATTATAATTATTATTTTCATCATTCATTCAGTTATGCAAACAAACATTATAGCATTTAACACAATCTCTATACGTATTATATTTATAAAAATTTCATTCCATTAATCATTTAAAGTCCAAGATTCATTCATTGAGATCTTTGATTTAGTATGTGTTGCAAGTAAGTTTTAATTTGTTGGATATCTGACTCAATGTTGGTAAGACGTGAATTTGTTGTACCTAAGGAATCTCCCAAATCTTTTATTTCGGTAGAGAGCCTAGTTACAGTTGGATCTTTGGAGATATTGTTGTTATTACTATTATTATTATTATTATCTTGTGCGACGCGTGTAGAAAGCACGTTGACCAAAGCGTCTATTGAAGAAGCAATTTTATCATCTGTACTATTCTGCTGCTGTTCCTCTAACAGCTGGTCGTGCACAATTTCTTCATTTCCATCTGTTCTCAGGATTGGGGGAATTGAAATATCTTGAGATGGTCTAGATAGTTGATGTTGTGTTTGATCATCTAGTTGGGGATTGCTGCTACTTCTATTAGGATTACTGTTGCTAATATTGCTAGAAATACTAGGTGAGCTGTTCCATTGACGAGATGTTTCTTCACTATCTACGCGTTCTTTATTCCGCATGCTTATGCTTAACGAATACTTTCTGCGAGCCGCTTCAATTTTTTCAGCCAAAGAATGGCCCAGCATTACATCTTCGGGAACAGCAATTAAAGGCTCGTTATTTGAAGAAAACAGATTCTTGTGTAGAACTTCATTGTGTTTTTTGTTGAGATTGTAAATTTTGGTGGAAAGTTGTTTTGGTTTATATGCTTTGAGCCAAGTTGGACATTTAGCACTTTTCAAAAACTCTGTATAAAACCACTCTTGACTTCTGACGCTGTTGTTTAGCTCGTTTTGCAGAAAGCTGAACGAGTTGGCAACAAAATCTCTAAGTTCTGAGTTTGAAGGATTGAATCTATTTTCGTAAACCTGGTCGAAAATATTGAGGTTTGGCGGTTGACCAGCTAAACCTGCAAGTTGTGCCGAGGAGCTTAGAGGTGACTGTGGGTTTGAATTTGTATGGTGGTCTTCAGTATCAATGGTTGTAGGAGACGCGTTTGACCGGCGATGATTGTTTTGAGATTGGGTGCTAGATTGCTGGGAGGTTGTCGAGGTCGCGTTCTTACCTACCGAAGCTGGTAAGGCCTGATTACCTTCAGCGTTACTTGCTGTAGAAATATTTGTAGTAGCACTGGTATGACTGGTTGCATTACCATTTGAGCCTACACTTATACCTACGCCTGTTGCTGTATTGTTAGTATTGGTGTTTGTAGCAGAGACATTGGTTGCAGAAGGGGTGGTATTGGAGGAGGTAGGTGTCGCAGCAGGAGTAGTAGTAGTAGCAGCAGCAGCAGCAGTAGTAGTAGTAGTAGTAGTAGTAGTATTATTATTGTTATTATTTGCAATAGAGGGTCTAGAGCCATTGACGGTGGCTGCTGCTACAGCGCTTGGAGGTGCGACTCTAAACTTGTGTACTGCGTACTGTCTAGGCTTTGCAATTCCTGGTCCGCTTGTTCTTTTAGCAGATTTCGATTCTGGTTGTACCATACTTTATTAAAACTCTTTCAGGTTGCTTGTAATTAGATTGTTACTGATTCAGGTACTGGTGTTGATGCTTATTCTTTATGCCGATGCTAATGCTTATGCCAATGCTGTTTTATAATAGGGATTATATAAATAAAACCAATATTGAAAGAAATGATTCAATTAAAGGATCAAAAGGTACTCAAGCAGATCGCAAGAATTCACTTTTAAAAAGAAAAAATGATGGTGATAGAAAAAAAAAAAAAAATCCCAAAAAAAAAAAAAAAAAAGACGCGTTTTTAGATGGTGTACAAAAAAAAAAAAGTCTGAGAATAGGAAAAATAAAAGACAAGTAAGAAAAAAAAAATAGTGATTTTGCTTAGATAAATGGCCGAAATAGGTAATTTTTTTGCTAAGGGAAAAACAACAGTTTTGAAAGAAGCACTTGGGATTGGTTTGAATATATAATAATAATAATAATAATAATAATAATAAGAAATCACAAATACTTCAACTATGATTTATTAACACAATTGAATTAAAATTGTTACTTGTTAAAGAAAAAAGGCAAGTATAAATTTAACTTGATATTAAATATAAAGTAACAAAGGTTTTTTTTTATTAGGCTTTTGACTTGATACTGGTAAACAAAAGAATTGACTGCATTTTAACAAATAAAAGATCTATTATATTTATTCTTTGGAATTGCAATACAAAGAATTGATTTTGAAAGAAAAAAAAAATATGCTTAATATTTAATGTTTTATTGAAAATCAATCATTTATATAATGAGAAATATCATTCAATTGTTTTTATTTTATAATTAGATTTAAACAAACAAAAAAAAAAAAAAAAAAAAAAAAAAAAAAAAAAAAAAAAAAAACGAGTTGAAGTTTTTCATGTATTAGAAATAAATTTATATATATATATATATATTAAAAATAAATAAAATATAGAGCTTTGAAAAATAAGTTTATAGGTTCTTGATATATAACTAATTTAATTGAAATATATAAAGAAATAAAAAAAAAAAAAGGTCTATATTTTGTACATGAATAAATCAAGTATGAATAAATAAAAACAAGAGGAATTTAAATTTGGACCATAGATGTTGAAAAGATATCAAACAAAATAAATGATAATAATTATAATACAATTTATTGTAGATGGATATAAAAATAGGAGAAAAATTCATATTGAAAACATGTAATACATTAATTCTTCAATAAATTAATATAATCGAATATGACTGACTACAGTTAATTTGACAATATAATTATTGAAAAGAAAAATACTTTTTATGAATTTGCTTTTCTTATTCTTGAGCTGTATGCAGTTGCAATTTCATTACCAACAGCCATATCTAATACCTCCATGTCGGGGGTGATTTCAGGATGAACCATAATTGCAATATCCAAAATCATATGTGCAGTGAGGCCTTGTAAGACGACTTTTTCATTTTCATCTTCTAATGAACTACCTTTTATGACTTGTATTTGAGATCTTGCGACGGCGTAATCATGGAAAATCCATTCAAAACCTCGCACATTCATCCAAGTACCACCTAGATACCAAGGATCTGCCTTTAGAATTTTGAGCAAGCTGATTCCAAACGCGTACTCAACTTCGTTTTGTTCCAATTGTCCACAAATATCTTTTCCACTTGGCAACCATCCTATACAAGGTCTTACACAGATGGCATTGTAAGACATGTAACAACCTAGAACTGCTAACCGTTGGAATCCTTTGTGTTTTGCAGCGTCAAATCCAATTTCTTCGTACGCCTCACGTAGTGCACAATCCCATTCAGTTTCAGTATCAGTATCCACCTTCCCACCTGGGAAAGCACTCATTCCTGGAGATGTTTTTAATCTTCTTGATCGTTTTGTTAGCACTGTTTGGATACCTAATTCAGGCGATTCCCCGGGGTATAAAAGGACCAAAACGGAAGCTCTTTTTCCTGGATGAAATTTGAGCCATAAATCGTGAGATGACTCTTCATCCATTGAAGAAGGTAATTTGAGAGTTGGAGTGTTCATTTAAGCATTCAAAAAAAAAGAAGAAGAGACAGTAGAATTAGATGATTAGTGTGTATGTGTGTGTGGGGAAGAGATTGTTTTCGGCAAAATGAAAAGCGAGGTATTTGATATTGTTGATAAACGATAGAACTTGAGACTTAAATATATATATATATATATATATATAATGGTAAGATACTTTGTAATTACAACAAGAAATACAAGAGAATAATAATGAAACAAAAATATAAAAGTTTTCATTATTATTACTGTTTGATTATTAAAAAAAATATAGAAATAATTTGAATTTTAGTTGATGAAATATTAATGCAATTGAGTTTGATGAAATTGTATTAGAAAATCATTATATTGAAAGATTAGATTTAAAATCAGTATAAGAATGTATAGATATAAATCAGTATAAGAATGTATAGATATAAATCAGTATATTTCGAGAATATGTAGATATAAATCAGCTTAATGTCTTTTTATACCAGCACATTAATAGAAGAAAATGTTTATATATGATTTATATTCAATTTTTACTACAGGTTTGTACAAATTTGAAGTTGAGCTTATATTCTAGTTATTGTAGTACACTGTTCAAGACTACATTTTATGAGTAAAAAAAAAAAAGATCCTGATTCATTTATAAAACTATATTTTCAAGATTTGATTGCTTTAGTTATTTTTTTTTTTTTTTTGACTATTCAATTGTTACATTTAAAAGAACTAAATCAACTTTTATTTGTATTCCAACAAATTATATGGATTTTGGAGTAAAATGGATTAATGGGGTCTCGTCTCTAATTACTAACTGTAGTATAGATGCTCCTATATCTAAATACTATACTAATATGTAATTTATACAACAAATCACTTGAGTATATATACAGTTGTCTAGTTGAAAAATAAAACCTTGTTTTAATCAAGAAGAAGAAGAAGAAGAAAGAAAAAAAAAAGCCAAGACAGATATCAATCAGTCCAAACTTTTAGCTGAGTTTTATGACACTTTCCCGATGAATGTGGGGATGATTTAATTTTTTTTTCTTCATTTATTGAAACAAATATATTACAGATACAATCAAGGATTGATTTTTTTTTTTTTCCTTTCTTTCAACAAAACAATTTTAGAATCCATGAATCAAATTCAATAAACCTAAAAATAAAAATTTGGGCGTCTAGTGTAGTGGTTATCACGTTCGCTTCGCATTGTTACAACGAATGTGCGAAAGGTCACCGGTTCAACTCCGGTGTCGTCCATGTTTTTCATTCAACTGGTGAACTTGTTTAATTTTTAATCTATATTGAATCTTATTTATTTTTCTATTCTCCCCGCTTATCTCCACTAGAAAAAAAAAAAAAAAAAAAAACAGTTTATATCATTTAAATGTTTTTATTTTGATTATATGTTTAATAAATTGATGTTGTATTGAAATTCCAATATTAATATATATATAACTACAAAGGTAAAATAAACAACAGATTTACTGCTGGTTGTCCAAAAGAAAAAAAACGACATGTGATATAAAATAAATAAATTGAATAAAAGCTTAAGTGTGTTAAAAAGCCAGTGAGGAGGGGTCAAGTTTTTATATAGTTGACATTGGTATAATTAGTATGATGGAAATTAATATAAGTTAAATTAATTATATTATTTACCAAATCTCATTTAACAAGGCTTAACGTCCTTTTGGTGACAATTAAATTTACACTAAAGTTACAAAAAAAAGAAATAAAAAAGAAATGCTTGATGTTCACTGATTTTCACTTTCTTTCATTCTTTCATCATGAAGCAATTTTGACATTCAAAATGATAAAAATTAGTGGGTTCTTTTTTTTTTTTTTTGGTAATAATAATTAGAGTATTGAAAGAATTTTGACTGGACTAACGGAAGCTTAAAAACAAGAAATAAAAAATAATTTAATCGGTGATATTTCGGCATGAAAAAAAAAAAAAAAAAAAAAAAAAAGACAATTATAATTTATAGAATGACAAATGATGAAGTAATGATTATATGTTATTATGTAATATGTGACAGCCGTACAGGCAGAAGAAATGAAAATTAATTGAATATTTTTAAATGATTTTTTAATGATTTTTTAATGATTTTTAATGATTTTTTAATATTTTTTTAATACGTTTTAGTATTTTTGACATAACACTTGTGACTATCATCTTACAACATGAACCAATAATTATTAGTCAGGACCACGGGTATCAGTTGCCGATATTCACCCACCTATAAATGTTCCTATTAAGGAAACCCCCACTTTGACTAATCATATTACACCTTTCCCCGACCCCGCTCTTTTTCTGCTGTTGTTGTTTGAATTGGTAATAAGAAAAGAATTGAAACTGATTGAATTGAAGTTTCTAGAAACTTTTAATTGCATGTATAAAACCATTTTCATTATCAACATCATCAAAAATGACTTGGATGATTGAATAATTGAATTATTTAATGACGATGAAAATAATTTTTTGTCAAGATTTAATGAATTATATATTTAATCAAAAAACATCCCCCCCAAAAAAAAAGAATAAAAAATAAAATAAAATAAAAAAAAGCTTTGATTTTCTTTTACCCCACAATGCATAAGACAACAAAAAATGGTTTTTTTTTTTATTCAATACCATCACAACAATCACATTTATTAAACAAAAAACATTTAATCTTTAATATTTAATATCTAATCTTTAATATTTAATATTCTAATCTTTAATATTTAATATCCAGTACAATAATTGAAGTAATATTTAATATTCAGTGTACTAATTGAAGTGATATTTAATATGATCTTTAATACTCTTTAATATTTAATAACACACATAAAACACCTCCGCTCCTCCATCTATTTTTTGTCAAATTCATTTTATTTTATTGTATATACTTGTACATTGATTTTAATATGTCGATTCTAATATGTCGATTTTAATATGCCGATTCTAATACATGGACTGTAAAACATGTCGATTTGAACCTATAAATACTCTTTCAAAATCCTCAATTCTTAGCCACTTCTTCACACCATCACCATCTTCTCTACATTCTCAATTAGCTCACTGTGATTCACCGTCAATAAGAAAATGGCCACTCTTTCCGCTTCTGCCTCTGAAAAATTAAACGCTCTGGTCGACCATGCCGTCGTCAACCCTAAGGAAGACATTCCTGGCGTCTCGGTGGCCATCACCAACAGAAAGGGCGAAATCTTGTACTCCTATGCCGCTGGCCAACTGGGCTCAGAAACTACTGAAAAGGTCACCACCGAGTCCCTCTACTGGATTGCTTCTTGTACCAAAATCAGTGGATCTATCGTCGCCCTCCAGGCCGTCGAAAAGGGCCTGGTCAGCCTCGACTCTACTGAGGACGTCGACAAGTTCCTTCCAGAACTCCGCAAAGTGCCCATTCTCAAAAGTATCACCGAGGAGGGCGAAGTCACCCTCATTCCCAAAACAAAGAAAATCACCCTCAGAATGCTTCTCAGCCACACTGCAGGCTTTGGCTACTCCTTCTTCAACCACAACCTCGCAAAGTACTGCGATCTCTTTGGCATTGACGAGCTCAGCGGCAACGCAAACTGCGTCAGTCTCCCTCTCAACTTTGAACCCGGCACCGATTGGGAGTACGGCGTCGGTATCGACTGGGCTTGCGTCATGGTCGCACGTGCAGAAGGCGTGCCCTTGAACGAGCTGGTGCGCAAAAACATTTTCGAAGCAGCAGGCGTCAAGGACACCACAATGCGTCCCGACAAGGACCAAAAGCAGCGCTTGATGAAGATGAACTACCGCAGCCCCGACGGAAAGCTGTCCGAGCGCAAGCAGCCAATGACTGCCATTCTCTCCGACGACCCCGTCGTCACCTCCCAGAGTATCGACTCTGCCGGCGCCGGTATCTTTTCGCGCCCCGCCGAGTACGTCAAGGTGCTTGCCATTCTTCTCAACAAGGGTGTCTCTGAAATCACCGGCAAGCGCATTCTCTCAGAAGAATCCGTAAAGACAGTTTTCACCAACCAGATTCCCCAATGGCCCGACTTTGGCCGTAAGGGAATTCTGGCAGCCACCCCTGAGCTCACCAACCCCATCCCCGAGCTCTACCCACAATCAGGTAACCCTCCTCAAGGTTGGGGTCTCTCTGCGTTCCTTAACTTGGAAGAGAGTGCCATTGGTAGATCAGCCAACTCTGGATTCTGGTGTGGCATTGCCAATCTTTACTATTGGATTGATCCTGTCAAGGGTGTTGCCGGTATGGTTGGTTCTCAAATCTTGCCCTTTGGAGATTTGAAGGTCTTGCACTTGTTTGGTGAGATTGAAGCAACAGTTTATAAGAATCTTGAACCTGAAGTTGATTCCAAGCTTTCTAACTTGAAGTTGAATTAATATATATATATATATCTATATATAATGAGTTTTTTATGATGATTAGTTAATGAAGAGAGAAAATAAATAAAAATGTTTTATTTTATTGATAACGAGTAAAAATGTATTCATTTTTTTTTTTTTTTTTTTTCAACTTGATTTTTTAAATTTACCCAACTTTCGATTCAATACCAATTTGTTGATATCGTTGTTATTATTATTACTCTCAAGACCAATCAATGATTCATTATTATCAAAAGAATTAGAAACCCATTTTTTCCATGGAGCATTCGAATCAGTTGACGACGATTTTGAAGATTTTTTTGGTTTTAATTTCTTAATGATTGGAGATTTAAGAGCAGCTGATAAAAAACAATACACAGAATTTTGAGGAAATGTAGGCCAAAGCAAAGTATATTGAACATCGATACCTAACCGATCATATATGGCATAGAGATCAGAGACATTGGGTGGATTATACATTGAGTTTGTTAATTTGCGTGAAGATGTTAATAACGTCCATAAATTATCACCAGGCAACTCACGTAACCGTGTCAATTGTCGTTGATCCCATGCTGTATCTGAAATGTACTGAGAAGTCTCCAATAAACTGGCACGTGCTGAATCCCAAGATTCAGGATAAGGTTCGAAATACACTTCCACCACGTCCGAGGGAAGTAACTTATCAACCAGTCGAGTTAATGCATTTTCATCATTATCAAAATCAACTCCAAATCTTGTAACAACGGTTTCGAATTTCATCAACCACTCTCGAATATCAATGACAGTTGAATCATAAGGTCCAACTGCTGTTTTGATTTCTTCAACAAGTGTCGGGGGAAGAATAGTAGAGGGTAAAGATCTTGTTGATGAACCATTTTTTCCAACTCTTGATTTCTTCAATGTAAAACAACCATTTGAAACTTGTTTATTTTCTTCTTCCATATTTTCAAGATTGTAATCATTCAATAAGGAATCTCTAACTTTGAACAATATTCCTTCTTCATCATCAATAATCTTATGAGTGACTGATAATATCTTGACCAATTCTGTTATAATATTCTTATAATCTTTAGGTTCTGCATCATTCCCAATTAACAAATCTGATATTTGTTCAGCACCTGATATTTCTTTATTGTTATTCAATTTCTTTGAATACATTTTTTTTTCTTTCTTCTTTTAATATATATATATGTCAAAAATGAAAATAAAGTATTTCCTTATCTTTATATATATATAGTTATTATGTACTCAGATAAAAGAATCTAAGCAGCCAATATATCTGCCCTAACCCATTTATTTCTTTTAAGAATCTCTTGTATGTAATTATATAAATATAAATATAAATATAAATATATATATATATATTTCAAGTTAATAACCATAGATAGAAAATCTGTTTATTGTCTCTATATATCTAAAGGTTAATAGCCATATACAAAAAACAAACAAACAAACAAACAAACAAGAATTTCATTCATTCATTCATTCATTTATATATATATAATTAATTACTTGATAATTCAATTCTAATTTTCATTACAAAAAATAAAAAATTTCATGTATGGTTAAGGTACATATTATCATGAAAACCATCATTTTCTCCATAATTTCCCCCCCCCCCCCCCCCCCCCCCCCATTATTGTAATTATTGTAATTATTGTAATTAATTTATATTCAATAACAATAAAATCTGCCCATTATATCAATATTCATATTATAAAATCTCATTTTACTAGTATCTTTGAATATGCTAATATACACCACATTTAATTACATTAAAGTTAAGGTTGGTCAAATAACTTACCCCTTTTTCGCTACATGAAAAAAAACAAAATTTTTTTTTCCTTTCAAAACTTTCCACAATTCCAAACAAAATATTTAATCATCTACAAACATTAAAAATTTGTGTATATATGTTTGTATTATTATGACAACTTGTATATATCTGTGTATATATCTGTATTGTATATATATAAAAATAAAAAAAATAAAAATGAATAAAAAAAAACTAGTAATAAATGACTCCTTCTAAAATTGGAGATAAAAGAATTTTGTGCAAAATAATTAATAAAAAGTTCATGAAAAGGATTTTTGTGGTTCGTTAGAGTATTGTGTCGACTAAATTTATAACATCAAAACACAAAGAACACCGGCAATACCAAAAACAGATGCAACGAGTTTAGAAGCACCGTTGGACTCGGCAGCACCAGTAGTACTGGCTTGAACAAATCCTGAATCTTGAGTACTCTCACTGGCACTAGTAGTAGAAGCAGCAGCAGAGTCAGAACCTTCAGAAGAACCTGTAGACTCAGAAGAATCATCATCAGAAGAATCAGTTGACTTGGCCGAAGCTTTAGAAGTGGAAGAAGCAGAACTAGAATCCTTGGTAGATGAAGCAGAAGACTTGGATGTTGTAGAATGGGTACCAGTAACATCAGCCAAAGATTCAGAAGAAGTCTTGGAGGATGCCTTGGAAGAAGACTTAGTAGATGAGGAAATAGCAGAAGCATCAGGAATAGACGAAGTGGAATCGCTTTCATTGCTGTGGTTGTTACCACTTCCAACACCAGTAGGAACTGAACCAGAAACATCTTCCAAAGAACTATCACTTCCCTTATCCATGTCAAAACCAGTGGCATCAAAAGATCCAAGAACTGTACTATTACCAACAATTTCAACATTTCCAGACAAACCAGCTACATCACTATAAACATAAGAAGAGTTACCAGTAACAGTGGTTCCAGAAGGAGGATCGTAACATTCAATACTAACATCCTTCAAAGTAACGTAGAAGTATCCAGGATCCTTGATATCATCTGAATCCCAGTTAATCTCACCACCAGCCCAGTTGATAGTACCCTCAGCATTAGAAGCTAATCCACCGGGCCAAAGTGAAATTTGAATAAAAGAAGGTGTTTGGGGATATTGGTAAAGACTAGTTGTATCATTATAAGTGTCATTCTTGTTCAAAACTCTACCTGATTGGCCATCAACAGACCAGGTAATGGAATCAGGAGTCCAGTCAATTTCATAAGTGTGGTAGTTTTCAAAAGTGTCTGAAAGAGAAATATTTCTAGAGTTCTGGTAATCAAGAGTTTCTTGCCAGTAGTAGTTGGTTTGAGCGGTTTCAAGGAAAGAACCGATAAATTCGTAATCAATCTCATCACGAACACCAGACATAAGAATAAAAGAAGAAACAACACCTTGAGTTCTAGAAGTCTTAAGAGTAGCTGAAACCTTTCCGTACCAAATAGCTCTGGTAGAAGTGAGAACAGTACCGGTGGAACCATTGGACATAGTCAAAAGAATAGAGTCGTCGTATGAAAGAATGTCGTTATTGACGACGAAATCAGCGGCGTCGGCATCACCGAGATACTTTGTGTTTTTGACAATTCTGTCTTGGTTGTTAAAAGTGTGGTCGCCAGATTGACAAATTGGTGCTGGAGCACATGAAGTGAGGTTGTAAGAGTACTTGGGATTACAGGGTCCAACACAGTAGGAACCAGTACCACATTCACCATAAAGAGAACAACATGGCTTGTCTTCGGGACAGTTTTGAGAAGAAGAACAACTGACAACATCGTCATCGGCTAAGACGAAAGAAGCGCATGAAACGAGCGCCAGTAGAGCGGAGCGAGCGAACTTCATTATTTATTGTATAAATATATGTTAAAGAAAGACTAAAAGACTTGAAAAGAAGAAGGAAAAAAAACAAAAACAAGAAGAAACAGAAAAGGAGAAAGAAAGAAAAAAAAAAGGGAGAAAATGAGCAGAGGGAGGTACTTTTAAATCTCCGGTAAATGGCAAAAAGGGGTAGAGAACAAGTTACTAGGGACGAAATGAAAGGAAAAAAAAATATACATATATATATATATATAAAATAGATGAAATCATTAGTAAAAAGCACAAGAGGCTAGGCAGGACAAAACCAACTTGAACAAGAGGCTAGGCATGAAGAAGAATACAAGCTGAATAAAAAGGGCTGGTTTTCTGTAAAAATAAAATAAAATAAAATAAAATAAAATAAAATAAAATAAAATAAAATAAAATAAAATAAAATAAAATAAAATAAAATAAAATAAAATAAAATAAAAAGCTTGATCAAAAAAAAAAAAACTTTCAAAAAGCGTCTGAAGATGTTCCTGATAAACTCTATATGTCATCAAGGCATTTTGAAGTGAGCAAATGCTCTTTGAAGCAAAGGATGGCTGGTGATCCAGCCAATTGGCGAGGTATGGCTAGACTTGCAAAAACGACAAAACGAGGTATTTTGCTCAAAGAAATTTTTCATGAGTTCTTTGTATCTTTCGTTACGTCTGATGCCTGCTAACCAATGTTGAAGTTTGTTAACCCAACCAACTTTGGCTAGAGCCAATCATGTTGCTTAAAATAGACAACTGAAAAAACCGATGATAATGCTGGAAATGATGGCAACGTCGAAATTGTGATTCTTTCTCAAACACTTACGCACTTTGATTACATCTTCCTCTACGTATTCCTTTTCAACCTTACTATATATAATGATTACAAACTATGCTTTTGTTTTGTTAAAAGTTCAAGCCATAAATATCATTTGAATGTATTTTCATATATTTATAACTACATTATATATATACAAGTACAAATGACATCAAATATACTATATATACAAACAATTACACAAATTTGTATATACACTCTCACCCACAAAATATCATCATTGTTGTTATATATAGATATACTTTTCTCTATCAACTATAACATATCTCTTGTATATAGTATTCGTTTGTTGCCTGAAAAAACTACAGTATAAAGGTTTGTTACTGTATTCAATGCTCTCATTTTTTTTTTTTTTTTTTTTTTTTTTTTTTCATAGATTTATGGCAAAAAAAAGAATCCAACCGTTGCATTAAATCTTGTTAAATATATTCAACGTCAAGTCTGATCTTAGTTAATGATAATATTCATTCATCAATCCCTTATTTTTGATGATAGAAAAAAAAATTTTTAATAGAAGGAGTATCTAGGAGACGGGTTTCTGTTTACTGATTTCCTGATTTGGACATTTAAGGTTTTTGTTTATTCGGCTGATCCACCCACCTGACCCTAGTTCCATCTTTTAACCAGATTTCTTAACCACAATATTTTTTTTTATTTTTTTGGCGAAAACATGTAAATAAAAAAGAAATATAATTTTTTATTAAATATATATAATTTGTGGCTTGGTACTTAAAAAAATGGAAATAAAATTTATATCTTATGATTTGAAATTTCAACTTTAATATTTAACTATTAAGATTTATAGCATAGGCCAAATATTAAATCCTCTTGTCCGGGTAACATTATTTGGAATTTTCCAGTATTGCTCCGCTTCTTCCGTCTCCATGAATCTTCCATACCTGGTTCTTGTTTTTTTTTTTTTTTTTTTGGGTCCGTTTGATTTACTTTTCACTCTCTTTTACAAATTCTCCCAAACAAATTACCAATAATATCAACCTTCATCATGCTAAGGCTAAAAGCATTCGCTGCTGCTAATCCTTCAGCGCGTATATCTGTCAACAGATCCCTAAAACTCATACATCCTCGGTCCTCAGCTCGGTCCTTTTTTTGGCCAGCTTCTCTCTCTTCAAATGCATCATCAACCTCAGCCTCTGCTCAATTATCTCTCTTAGAAGAAGCTGCAAATAAATCATTATCAAACCCGAAAGTACAGGCAAACTTTTATAAAACGCTGCTTGACAATAATTATCCAAACATTGTTGTGTCCCGATTCGAAAGTAACGGTGTGGCAAAAGATCAGGACTGTCAACGTTTATATGTACAAGCTCTAAGAACACTGGGCGAAACTGATAAAGCTACTCAGGCTGAGGCCTCTTTAACAAATGGCACCTCATCTAATTTGAACCAACAGTTTTATCAAGGTACAGCATTTGGAAACAAAGGTACTAGCTCGGAACCTCTCCATGTAGTTGTTTCGGAGAGTAACGCTGCCATGGTGTCTAGATGGCTAAGATGGTTGATACCTTTGGCCATTGCTGGATTCGGAATTTACAACGGGTTAAGTATGTTCGGCAGTGACCTTGGTTCAGCGTTAAAGGGAGGTCCTCCTGATATCACAGATTCTAACTCGAAAAACTCGGTTGGCCAAGATGGTTCAACAAAGTCGACTGTAAAATTCAGTGATGTCCAAGGTGTTGACGAAGCAAGAGCTGAACTTGAAGAAGTTGTCGAGTTCTTAAAAGACCCCTCAAAATTCACAGGTCTTGGAGGAAAACTACCAAAGGGTATTTTACTCACTGGCCCCCCAGGTACTGGTAAGACACTACTAGCTAGAGCCGTTGCTGGTGAAGCCGGTGTTCCTTTCTTCTTCATGAGTGGTTCAGAATTCGACGAATTATATGTTGGTGTTGGTGCAAAGCGTGTTAGAAAGCTTTTTGCTTCCGCTCGTGCAAAAGCCCCCGCTATTGTTTTCATTGATGAGTTAGATGCTATTGGTGGAAAGAGAAACCCCAAGGACCATGCATATTCTAAACAGACTCTCAACCAACTTTTGGTTGATCTTGACGGGTTTTCGCAAACTACTGGAGTCATTTTTATTGCCGCCACTAATTTCCCTGAAATGCTGGATAAAGCATTGACTAGACCTGGAAGATTTGACAAGATAGTCAACGTTGATCTACCAGATGTTCGTGGAAGAATCGCAATCCTTGGTCATCACATGAAGAAAGTAGAAACCGCTAGTGATGTCGACAAATCTGTTATTGCTCGTGGAACACCTGGTTTCTCTGGTGCTGATCTTATGAACCTGGTAAATCAGGCTGCCATTTATGCATCACAGCAGAAGGCTGTTTCTGTTAGTATGAATCATTTTGAATGGGCAAAAGATAAAATTTTGCTAGGTGCTGCTCGTAAAACTATGGTATTGACTGAAGAATCGCGCAGAAACACAGCGTATCATGAGGCAGGACACGCAATTATGGCTCTTTATACTCCCGGTGCTACAAGTTTATATAAGGCTACTATTCTTCCCCGTGGATCAGCTTTAGGAATCACTTTCCAGCTTCCCGAACTTGATAAGTATGATCAAACAAAACAAGAATTGCTTGCGAGATTGGACGTATTCATGGGTGGCAAAATCGCAGAAGAACTAATCAACGGTCCCGAAAACGTCACATCTGGATGCTCTTCTGATCTCCGTGGTGCTACTCAGGTAGCTCGTGCAATGGTCACTTCATATGGTATGTCTGATGCTATTGGTCCTATTCAATTATCAGAAAGTTGGAACGACTGGTCAGCAAGCACACGCCATTTGGCTGAAAGTGAAATCAGACGTCTACTAGTTGAATCTGAAGCTCGTACCCGAGAAATGTTGGAAAAGAAGAATGTTGAGTTAGAAAGGTTAGCAAAAGGTTTGATTGAGTATGAAACCTTAGACAAGGATGAAATTGTCAAAGTCGTGAATGGTGTCTCTTTGGAAAACAGGGAAAAAGGCAGTTCCAATACTGTTGTCAAGAGCGATGATATCCGAGATCAAAGAAGATTCGTCGCCGCTAAGAGTTGATTAAAATTAATCAGTATTATTAGTGATTATACGAATGATATCATGTATATTTTGATGAATTGAATCGGTTCCCTGAATGTACATAAATAAATAAAGCAAATTTAAAGATTAAAGCATTCTCCCTTCAGTATTCATTTTTCACAAGTTAGTACATATGCATCTAACACTCCACAATGTACTATAATAATAAGTCACATGTATTAAAAAATAAAATAAAAAACAAGTTAAACCCTAATACTCAATCCTAATATTGGACCATGTGTGTATTAGCTGTGTGAAAGCTTATATAGAATGGAATGGAAAAATTCGTACACGTTGCCTTTCTAAGTCTTATTAAAAGCTTGATTCAACTTCTTTTCTTCTACATTTTACACACTTCATTCATTATATTTTTATTACCAATTGGTGATATATTCAGCTCTATACTATTTTCTTTTACGCTCTCTTGATATACAATGGCATCTAAAGCTCTAATTCTTGTATGCATAAGGTGGTGGGTGTCTTTTCTTTAAAAGCACAAGAATACTAACATGGTATTAGGTCGGTGGTGGAACTAGAGGTACTCGTTTCAGACCTTTAAGTTTGGATATCCCCAAGGTATGTTGACCTAGAGTTCTGTATTAATATTGTGTTTGTTGTTAATCAATCGATTTGTTAGGTTCTTTTCCCTGTTGCTGGTAAGCCCATTCTTTCACACGCCATTGATTCTGTAGTTACCGTCCCTACTGTAAAGGAGATTCTCTTGATCGGATTCTATGACGATGCAGTTTTCAAAGATTTCATCTACAACACTCAAAAGCAGTATCCTGATGTTACTTTCAAGTATTTGAGAGAATATAAAGCCATGGGAACTGCAGGTGGTTTGTACCATTTCAGAGATGTGATTTTGAAGGGAAACCCATCAAAGTTCTTTGTTATCAATGCTGATGTTTGCTGCTCATTCCCCTTGGCTGAAATCACTGACTTTTTTGTTGAAAAGAACGCTAAAGCTGTCATTTTGGGTACAAAGGTACCTATGGATGTTGCAACCAACTTTGGCGCAATTGTCAGCGACTCAAATGGACGAGTTGTCCACTATGTTGAAAAGCCTGAAAGTCAACTTTCTAATTTGATTAATGCTGGTGTCTATCTTTTCGACAAGAGTCTCTTCGATGTGATTGCTGAGGCCAAAAACTCCAGAGAGAACACAGGGTTTGATGACTACGATGAAGACAACGAAGTATTGGGTTTGGAAAAGGATATTCTTGTGAAGCTACCCGAAACTGGTGCCTTTTATGTATATGAAACCAAAGATTTCTGGAGACAAATTAAAACAGCTGGATCTGCTGTCCCCGCTAATGCTCTTTACCTTCAACAAGTCTTTCAATCTAACCCTGACTCACCAGGCTTTGCCAAACCCTCTGCAAATATTGTACCTCCTGTTTACATTGATCCCAGTGCAATTGTTGATTCTACTGCCAAATTAGGACCTGATGTGTCAATTGGCCCTGGTGCAAAGATTGGTCCAGGTTCTCGTGTTAAAGATAGTATTATTTTGGATGACGTAGAAATTAAATCGAATGCTGTTGTTTTGCACAGTATTGTCTCCAAAGGTGCAAAGGTTGGCAAATGGGCTAGAATTGAAGGTTCACCAACTGCTGTTGATGATCATGAAAGTACTGTGATGAAGGAGGGTGCTAAGGTTCATACTGTTACCATTCTAGCCAGTGATGTTATTGTTGGTAATGAGGTGTTTGTTCAAAACACTGTTGTTTTGCCTCACAAGGAAATCAAGAATGATGTCAAGAACGAGGTTATTATGTAATTGTGATGTTGATATATTTAAATAAATCTTGGAATAGTTTACATACTGTATTCTCAGGTATACACAAATAGTTAATTAATTAATACGGCTGCTGATATATATATACATTGACATGGATAACATATTAAAGTAGGGAAATAGAAGATATACAAAGGCCATTATTTTAGTATTACCTTCAAATGTAGGAACAATAAACCGATTTTTAATCCGTATAAATGTAAAATATATTATCATTTCAAATACGTTTAATTGGTAATTGATACAATTAAAAAATCAGCGGGATGATTTTATAA
This sequence comes from Geotrichum ghanense (nom. inval.), assembly GCA_022023575.1. Taxonomy (NCBI): domain Eukaryota; kingdom Fungi; phylum Ascomycota; class Dipodascomycetes; order Dipodascales; family Dipodascaceae; genus Geotrichum; species Geotrichum ghanense (nom. inval.). Next base: position 1,204,100 of record JAKKCX010000006.1, on the reverse strand, counting down.
TATCTAGTGCAATTGTTTTTGTTTACATTGAACTTGGTTTGGTAATAAATAAAGGTCTGTTCTGCAGATGCCGAAAGATTAACAACAATCCAAACCAATAAAGAAAGTAATGTTCCTTTAAATCCAGGCCAACAAGACTCTTGCGCTTGAAAGGTGGAAACGGTGGCAGGAATGATAAACCAGAAACTAAAGTAAATTAAAATCTCAAAAAAGTAGTGTGCACAGGCGACGTATCTAAATAGACCATAGGTAGGTAAAGTGTATTTTTTTAGATTAGCAAGATGCCAATGATGCAAAGATTGAGAAATAGATGCAGCAGTAAAAATGAAGCCTGTAAAATACAAGTTTTGTGTGCTAACTGGTAATGGTACTGTAGCATGTTGAAGTACCACAAACATAGCAACAAGTGAGTAAAAGGCTATTCCAACTAGATAATGAGTTATGTGCATCAGGGGAATCTGAATACGTGATGAATCCGGTTTGTGAAAGAAATGACACTCAAAAAGGCGACGGAGACCATGAACAAGCATGAGAGTGTTTATAATGGTACCAGAGGTCCAATATGGTGTGACATGGTAAAAACAGATCAAGCTGACAGCGGAGAGTACCGACGAGAGTAGGTAAAAATGCCAGAACCAATGTTTGGGCACATACCATTGAAAAATCCGATTATACCATTGAGATGGCAATTTGGACTTGGAAGGATCATAAGTTTTACCATAATGAAGCAATTTGTCAAGTGATGTAAACCGTACAACAAGGACAGCAGAGGCCATTGCAAGAAACATGGTGTTGATAAACGTCAATCCTGTGCAAACCGAAAGATTCTGACGCATCTTAAAGTACCAATAATGAACGAAATCCAAATTCTGATCCATTGTTTGAAATTTAAAAACTCAACTAACCAAACTCTTTAAAGGTTTGATAATAACGGCATAATTTTTGTGTTCTAGCCATGATGTTGAGATCGTTTGTTATAGACTTGTGCATCAGAACAATTATTTAATCCAAAAATTTAGTTTACTAAGAATGGTTGTGTGACCCTAACCGCTGCTAAGATCTAGTGATTTTGTAATAATTGGTTTCCTATTCTGACTTGAAAACCAATAGTTTATTAACGGCCAGTAATAAATTATGAATTGATTGAGTAGATTATCTGTGTGAAAAAAAAAAAAAAAAAAAAAAAAAAAAAAAAAAAAAAAAATAATAATAATAATAATAATAATAATAATAATAATAATAATAACCAGATTTCCATCTGCTTAAAGATTTTATAGATTCATTAATGTTACAATTTGTTTCTATCTATATAAATTTGTTTTTCATTAAATATTTAAATTTGGAAAAAAAAAACAAAAATTGACCATAATTGCAAAGCTTACAACTTATATAGATTGACATTAAGAAGTTTGTCGAAATTCTACAATTTGACCAGAAAATAATATTCTAATATAAGCATAAATAACTCACCAAAGAAAAAGTGAAAAAAAAAAAAAAACGGCTAACATATACTACCAAATAGCATTTACAAAATCCTACCAACTACAAAAATTATTGCCTTTTTATATAAATCATAATCTAATAGTTAATTTGTAGCATATGTAATAATCATAGTTAAATATGTGAATTTCTTAAATTAAGACTAACTTCAAACTTTTTTTTACTTTTTTACTTTTTTTTTTTTTTTTTTTTTTTTTTTTTTTTTTTTTTTGTATTTGGCGGAGGTGGAAAATCCAGTATTATCCAGGAGATCAGATATATACCTAGAGTAACTTGAGGAAACATATTAACAAAATCTAAAAGTGGTGTCAATAACAATCATTTGATAGTTTCCATCTTTATGACAGCCAAGTTTTTGTCTATCTGTGGAACTTTTGAGTCTATCAATTAAAAGTTAGAAACAGATTTTTAATGAAAAAAAAAAAAAAAAAAATCAAGGATGATTTGAAAAGTAGAGCAAATAAGATATTATCAAACAGATTGATTAAAACAATAAGTTTAAAAACAGCCAATGCAAAAGCTATAGTATATATAGATATTTTGTTTAATGTTATTAAAATACGTCGAATAGTATTAAATAATTCAAAAGTGTTTTGTACTTGAACTTTACATATAAATTATATACAAAATTACAAAGTACTATAATCGGAAATTTGGCAAGCTAGAATCTGAGTATGTGTAAGGTATATATCAATGCTGATTAAATCTATAAACATATAGCTTTTATGCCAAATGTTAAAAAATTACCAAATTTCATTGTATAAATTGTAGCTGATTTAGTAGTAATAATTCATAGTAGTCTATTTTGTTTCTCTTCTTGGATATAGATATCAGTTTAGTATTTCTACAACTCAAACTCATACTTTGTAATATAATATTTATAATAAACAGTATGAAAAGAAAATAACTTATTCAACTATTTATTTCATAGGGATACAAAATAACACTCTAAACACGTTTGGGGAGCGTTAAATAGTCCCAAAATTCTTGATAAAGAAAAATCTTTTATACTATTTAATTATAATACAAGAATCAAGTTTAGAAATTGAATTTACATCATCGAAATAAAGCTTCGGTAAATAAGAAAATAATAGTATATTAAATTGAACCTTGCGGTCGTTAATAAGTTTAAAGAACAAATAAAAACTCCAAATAATGCCACAAGAAAATTGAATTTTAGTTACCATGACTGTTCCAATATAATAAATACCATATTATCTAAGTTACCTTTCCAAACACCAGCTTTTAAAACAAAAACTTGATAAATTAGTTATTTTAGAGTATAAAAGTTAGATTAACAAAAAAAAAAATACTGATACAAAATTAAATTAAATCCTACTGATAAACTTCCTAATAATTTATCCTTTCAAATGCGTAAATTTAATTTCTACCATGAACAAATGGATTTGATCCTTGGTTTTGACCTGGTGATTGGTTTGCGTAACTGTTTGGCATAGTTTGTGAGTAGTTGGGAGGACCATTCGGAACTGAGTTCCCCGTTTGCTGATTTTGCAGCTGGCCTTGAGGAGTCTGGGAAGATGGCTTATTGTATTGATATGATCCCTGTTGAGCCGGTGGAGAAGAAGGTGTATTGTTGTACTGATATGAATTCTGTTGAGACTGATTTGGAGACTGGGACATATAAGATTGATTAACATTTTGTGGTTGAGCATTAACCGAGTGATTATTAGAACCAGGAGTTTGTTGAGAACCAAACGCACCCTGCTGTTGTGGTTGCTGGTTATAGTTACCAGAGGAGGGTGAAGATGTATTTTGATAAGGCTGGTTTGATGTTTGAGGCTGAGAATTTAGATATTGACCCCCGAGGTTGGGTGAACCTTGACTGTTTGGCTGAGACTGAGACTGATTCAAACCTGCAAATGGACCCGTAGGCTGGGATTGAAGGCCAGAAAATTGGCCAGTAAATTGTGAAGTTACATGTTGAGATTGTTGGTTTCCATTTTTAAAGTTGTTATTTGAATCAAGAACAGGTGTAACATAGTTCAAAGGAAATAGACCTTCAACTCCGTTAAGTGACCCCTTCCACCAATCACCAGCATAAGACTCTACGACTGTGATAATATCGTCAATCTTAAAAGAGAGTTCAGTAGGGTCTCTTGCAGAAAGTTCATACAAAGCTCTGACTTTTGTCACTTTGTGATGAGTTTCAGCAGGTGGGGCTTGAGTGTGATGATTGGAAGACGAATTTGTAACTGGTGTAGGGGTTATCATAACAGGATTAGATGCAGAAGGAGGAATGTCATCGGATAGAAGGTCTACCGTAGGCTTTGGATTATACTGCGAAGACTGCTGTTGAAGTTGCTGAGATTGCTGAGACTGTTGAGACTGTTGAGACTGTTGAGATTGTGGAGGTTGGGTATATTGTTGAAACGGCTGTGTTTGTTGTTGCTGGTATGGCTGTTGGAATTGCTGATTTTGTCTTTGCTCCTGGAATTGACCATATGAAGGTACATTTGCCATTTGTGCGATATTAGGGTCACCAAAAGAGGATGCTGGGGCCGAAGCTGGAATAGGTATAGGGTCTGCAGCAATTGAAGCAGGAATCTTAGGTGGAGTAAACTGAGATTCAATTTTTCTTT